>BTPG01000003.1:7664636-7714636 GCA_036245525.1 Semisulcospira habei
CAGTGACTTTTTAAAAACAAATTCTTGGCAGAAACATGTTAAAGGATGTTTTTTTCTTAACTATCGGATTGATCTGAAAGATGATTATCGGGTTTGCTGGCATCTGAAAACAAACTTGTAAATTTTGAGGCTTTACTCTCAATTATGACGAGGAGTGCGTCCACTTTGAAGGATCACCAAAAAATTATTCATCTCTTATGTCGTTTTGTGCTCGGCGAACCTAGCATTCCGGGCTCCACCAGATAACATACTTGATCAACAAATTTTCGGTAATCCACTAGAACCTCTTTGCCTAAGCACTATATATATATATATATATATATCCCCGTCCATCCACTTCAACTG
Source organism: Semisulcospira habei (assembly GCA_036245525.1). Classification (NCBI taxonomy): domain Eukaryota; kingdom Metazoa; phylum Mollusca; class Gastropoda; family Semisulcospiridae; genus Semisulcospira; species Semisulcospira habei. The sequence goes on from BTPG01000003.1 coordinate 7,664,982, forward strand.
CACACATGAAAGATAAAGCACAAACATAATCTCTATTTACATATAAAACACGTAATCAGTATTTACATATAGGCCTGTCATGATATATTTGCACACGCCGTTGGGATACCTGTATTCGAGGGGTGACACCAGTCGAGAGACGATATCAACACCAGGTCGATTAATCAAACTTCGTGACTATTAATTTTCTTTAGTTGCGCTAACCAGTTACTGCAACAACAATGTCACGCGAAACGTAAGTTTGTTCACTTGATCTGGTTTATGCTTGTCATAGTAATATTCCGTGTTTTAAATTATTTTTTAATGTATTATTTTAAAACATTTGCAGCATGTGTTGGTCTATTCAAGTGACTGCATTGTAAATATTATGCTATTATCTACAAGAAAGACGTTCTGTCATGAAGAAAATACAAATGTGTATGACAAGAATCACACAGTAAGTCGTATACTTTATGCAACAACAACAACAAAAAAAAAACTAAGAAAAGAATATTAAAGATCATCCGTCGATCCATCCATCCATCTTCTGGAAGTAAAACAACTGCGCAAACTTGCTACAATGCTCAAGGAAAAATGGCAAAATCAAGCTGCCATGGCGGTTGTAATTTGCGGGAACCGAACGGCATTGTAGAAGATTAAGTTAGTCTTTTATAACAATTATATAAAGAGATGATTTTTATGAACATTTAACACGTTTCTACCAGGAGAATATCACTTTGATATAAAGTTTATGTAATAATAATTATTCCCGCTATGCATCTTTTCCAAAGTGTGGTTCAATGAAGCAGCTTACAGGCCTCCGTTTATTTGCCTCCATTAGCGACATTAATGGCATGAAAAGGTGCCGCGCAAGCACGTCCTGTTACTGTTGGGACTTAAACAAAGGCATGCATTCAAATGATTCATTACGTCTGATCTTACGTACCTGTGTCTAACATACTTTTGGCAGTATACCGACTTTCAAGAAATCTGTTTATTGTCCATAAATATCCATAAAGATTTTCATCTTTCAGCAAACGGACTACAGCCAGGAAAACAAAGAAGACTAAAGCCGGAAGAAGGAAGACTGGAAAAACAGCAAAAACAAAGCCTACAGCAAAAAGAACACCGACTGGAGCGAGAAAAACAAAGCCTACAGCGAGAAAAACAAAGTCTGCAGCGAGAAAAACAAAGCCTGCAGCGAGAAAAACAAAGCCTGGAGCAAGAGGGAAAAAAAACTGAACCGGAAATTATGAAATGGACAAAAACACGATTTTAAGTCGGAGATCAAGGTGAAAATTTGACCTAGACATTTTGTTTAAAAGGTTTGATCAGACGGTATATTATAGTGCTAGTCGAAAAAAAGACAACAGGGATTTTTTATGACCCTGTTTACAAACAGGGGCGGATCTGAGGGTGGGTGGGTGGGGTGTGTTGCAACCCACCCCTCCCCCCACCTTTTCCGTAACAAGGTGTTTTTTTTTTTTTTTGTGGTGTTTAGACCCACCGTCCTACACCTATTCTTCGTGTTTAATTTTTGGGCGAGTTTCCACACAAACACTCTACCTTCTTCCTCCCCACCCCTCCCCCATGCTGAGAGTCTCGACACACATGCTTTCTCCCTTTTACCCCCCCCCCCCTCCACAACCCCCCCCCCCCCCCCTCCCCGGTTCGCGAAAATATGCCAGAAAGAAAATGTGAACAAAGTGTCCATCAGTTTCCAAATAGCATTTTCGCTTATTCCTATTTCGCCCATTATCTTTTTATTTTTTTAATCGTATATTACGAATACAAAGTCCTTTGGTCAAAGGTCTTTTCATGTTTCTGGCCCCATTTAAAATTCTCTTCACAAGCACATTCGGGATGCCCGCTCACATTCATTTCTTTCAAAAGTCAGCTCAAAACATAACTTTTCCAGTCTTACTACTCTGTCTTGTCAAATCCTAGTCTCTTTTCTTTTTCACAGTAACAGCATGTGCCGGTTCATGTGGCTACGGTTGTTTGTGCTTTGGGTGTGTTTATTATGTGCTGTTAATTTTTTTAGTTGAATTATCATAATATATGCATCTCTTGTACCCGTTAACTAACTATTTGTGTTTAGTTTTTCATTTTGATTTGCATTGTAAAGCGCTTAGATCCTGCACTGCAGTGAGTTTGTGCTTTATAAATATATTTATGATTATGATTATTATTATTGTTATCTGTTTTATCTCCTATTTTTCGGAAAGGCTATCCTGTCAGCATCAATACTGAACCTTTTTATTGATGTACCGATACAGTATCAAATTAAAGAAGGCATACTGACGCTTTTCATGTTGCTGGTTGTGTACTGAGAGTGCGCTGCGTAATCATTTCTATTTGTTGTGCCACCATAATCAATAGAGTTAGATAATAATTATGTCATCACGGCAAAGAGAAGCGCACTGAAAATGTTATTCATTTAACTCAATGAGCATTGCGATTTAAATGCCCCAATGGGGAGTTGACTGAAGAAATGGATCGACCACGATAGGCGCCAAACTATTTCTGTATCAACCTCGAACTATGCCGGAGGCCGACCGTCTCTTGTTGCGGTGCGTTAGAGCTGACGATATAATATATAGACAGAGTCTGAGCTCAGTTCGGGAATACCCGATGAATAGAAATGCGATAACTTTATAATTATGTCTGCAAAGACGGCTCTCCCATGTCCAAGATTCCGGACAGCCCCCTCTACACTGACGATTCCTGAAAATAAAAGAGAGAGATAATGCGATTTTAAAGTCAGCTTCACAATTTTCAAAGCGCCGATGTCTAAATCATGGCTATTTTGAACATCACCCCCCCCCCCCCCACACACACACACACACACACACACACACACACACACACACACACACACACACATCTCTCACGAAACCCCTACCTCAACTAGCACCACAAGTGTATTTTGAGAGATAATGAGATTTGGAAGACAGCTTCCCAATTATCACCGCGCCCATGTCTAAGTCGTGTTTATTTTAAAAATCACACACCCCTATCGCTCTTGTCTCTTGGCTTGACCGCGAACAAAGATTTTATAAGGGTTGCCCACGTCTGCAGGCATGCTCGTGGCTGCGGAGGCCAATCCGGGACAGGCAGGCTCGACCGCAGTGGTTGCATTTGGATGTCTGGCCAGGGTTTTGAGTTGCGGCATCTCTGTTTTTCTCCTGAGCCGATTGTCCTTAAGGCTAGCTCTGCGAGAGTCCTAAATAAAGACGGCTGACTTGTAAATGGTGGAGCGCCAGGTGTCGCGGTCCGCAGCAAGCAAAGACCACTGGCGGTGGTCGATTTCGCAGGCACTAAGTGACTTCTTGAGACAGTTTTTGTATCTCTTCTTTGGTGCCCCTCTGTCTCAGTGTGCAGTGGCGAGCTCGCCAAACAGTGTGATCTTGGGTAGGCGATGATCCTCTATCATTGTGACGTGCCCCTCCCAGCGGAGTTGCTTCCGCAGCAGCAAAGCCTCGATGCTCACAGTTTCTACCTGTTCAAGGACCTCGACGTTGGTGACATAGTCACTCAAGTAAATCCCGAGGATGGTACGCAGGCAGCGCTAGTGGAAGCGTTCGAGGAGTTGTAGTTGGCTGCGGTAGAGGGCCCAGGACTCGGAACCATACAGCAGGGTGGTGAGGACGACAGTTCTGCACACGCCGATCTTGGTGCCTGTTTTCAGCTGTTGATTGTGCCACACCCGCTTGAATAGTCGCCCGAAGGCTCTGTTCGCTTTCGCCAGGCTGCTGTCCAGCTCCTTGTCCAGTTTGGCGTCTGACGTGATGATGCAGCCAACGCAGGTAAACTGGTACACTGACTTCAGATTAGACTCGCCGATGGTGATGTGGGGAGGGCAATGCTCTTTTTTGGGCACCGGCTGATGGAGGACCTCTATCTTTTTCAGACTGACCTCGAGTCCAAAGAGCTGGGCAACGTCTGCGAGGCAGGACGTGATGTGCTGCAGGGCTCTCTCTGTGTGTGCAACGAGGGCAGCGTCGAGCAGCTCACGAATCAATCGGTCTAGGGTTTTGGTGTGGCCCTGCAGTCGTCTGAGGTTGAACAGACTGCCATCGAATAGATACCTGATGTACACTGCGTCGTAATCGTCGAGATCCACTGTGGCCTGATTCAACATCATGCTAAAGAAGATGGTGAAGAGGATCGGTGCCAGCACGCAGTCTTGCTTCACGCCATTGAGAATGGGGAATGGTTCTGAGAGGTCATTGTTGAGTCTGACCGGGCCTTGCTGGTCCTCGTGTAGCTGGACGATCATGCTGAGGAACTTTGGGGGACAGCCAAGTCGCTCCAAGATCTGCCACATGCCATGCCTGCTCACAGTGCCGAACGCTTTTGTTAGGTCCACAAACGTTACGTACAGCCCTTTGTTCTGCTCGCGGCACTTCTCCTGAAGCTGTCTCAGCACAAAGACCATGTCGGTAATGCTCCTGTTGGTTCTGAAGCCATACTGGCCCTCTGGGAGGTGGGCTTCAGTGATTCAGGAGCAGCCGATTCAGGAGCAGCCTTGCTAGAATTTTCCTGGCAATGGACAGCAGGGTAATTCCACGATAGTTGGAGCAGGCAGACTTCTCTCCTTTGTTCTTGTACAGGGTGATATACGACTGCATCACGGAGATCCTTTGGTAGTGTTCCTTTCTCCCAGCATCAGATAAAGAGGTCGTGGAGCTTGTTGTGCAGTGCCGGACCTCCATGTTGCCAGATCTCTGGCGGGATTCCGTCAATGCCCTTCTGCTTTACCACTCTTGAGCTGGTGGATGGCTGTGAGGGTCTCTTCAGTGGTGGTCGGTTTGTCCAATTCAACCTTTACTGGGAGGTGGGGGATTTGGAAAATGTCTGCTTCTTGAACAGTGCGCTCAGCGCTGAAGAAGTTGTCAAAGTATACCGACCAGCGCTTCAAGATGGGGGTATTATCTGTGAGGAGGGCCTGTCCATCCGCGCTACACAGGGGACTTTGTAACAGGTACCTGGGGCCATACACTGCTTTCAGTGCTTCATAGAAGCCCCTGTAGTTACCGTTGTCAGCCCAAAACTGGGTACTCTGTGCGAGTCTGGTCCACCACCCGTTCTGGAGCTCTCTAAGCTTGCGCTGGAGATTGCTGCAGACGAGGCGGAAGGCAGATTTCTTTACAGGGCAGGAAGGCTGGGCTAGGTGGGCCTGATAGGCGGCTCCTTTGTTCCTAAGAGTTCCTGGATTTCTACGTCGTTTTCGTCAAACCTGTCTTTGTTCCTCTTTCTAGCGAAACCCAAGACTTTCGCAGAGGATTTTGCGATATCAGTTTTCAGCTGTTCCCAGAGTGTTTCAGGGGAGGAGTCTGCTGGGTCAGCTGTGTCTGTAAGCATGCGCTGTAAATCTGTCTGAAAGGCAGCTTTTACGTCGTCACGCTGAAGGCTGGCAACATCAAGTTTTTCTTAGGGGGCCCTCCTTTCTTGGGTTTTGGCTTGAAGTGGAGCCTGAGTTTGCAGCGGACAAGGCGGTGGTCAGTGTGGCACTCTGCGCTGGGCATCACTATGGCGAGGAGGACGTATCTGCGGTTTCTCTGACGCATTAGGACATAGTCGATAAGGTGCCAATGTTTGGAGCGAGGATGCATCAAGGAGATCTTTCGATTGTCCTTTTGCTGGAAAGTAGTGTTGGTGATGACAAGTTGCTGCTCTGCACAGAACTCCAACAGTAGGCGGCCATTGTCATTGCAGTTCCCAACCCCATGCTTGCCGAGGACTCCTTTCCAGGCTTCAGAGTATTGGCCCACTCTGGCGTTGAAGTCGCCAAGGATGATGACTTTGTCGTCTGCAGGGGTGCTCTGTAGGAGGCTGCGCAGGTCAGTGTAGAACGTGTCCTTTTCTGCAGTCTCCGCCAGGAGGGTTGGGGAGTACACACTGAGATGGGTAACGTATTGCTGGTGTCTCAGTGGGAGGCGCATGGACATGATGCGGTCGGAGTGACCCGTTGGTAGGTTTTCCAACTTAGTTGCAATGGAGGTCTTCACCAAGAAGCCCACGCCTGAGAGCCGTCTTTGTGGTGCAGACCTGCTTAAACAGTAGAGGATGTAGCCAGCGCCAAGTTTTTGGAGGGAGGCGTACTTTGCTGAGCGCGGCGATGTTGATGTTTAAACTCAGCAATTCATGGGCAATGATTTAGGAGCGTATAGTTCATAATAGCTTCAAAACAAAACAAAATCAATACACCCACGCGCTAGACAGGCGGACGACTAAATCAATGTTGCAACGGCCATTGTTTACCTTCGATTCCCACAGCCGACGCCGTTCGCGCAGTTTTCATGGTCAGTTTCCTCTGTTTACCTTAGATACCCCGCAGACGCCATTCGCGCGGTTTTCATGGCCAGTTCTCTCTGTTTACCCTATATACCCCGTCGTGTACTAAGAGTGCGCTGAGTAATCATTTCTATTTGTTGTGCCACTATTATCAATAGAGTTAGATAACATGTCACGGTTAAAAATAAGCGCATTGAAAATGTGATTCATTTAACACAGAGAGCATTCATATTTAAATGCCCAAATAGAGAGTTGACCTAGGAAACGGATCGACCACGATAGTTCGAGGTTGATGCAGAAATAGTTTGGCATCTGTAGACGCCAAACTATTTCTGCATCAACCTCGAACTATCGCGGTCGATTGTATCTTGTTGTGGTGCGTCAGAGCTGACGATATAATGTGAAGACAGAGTCCGAGCTCAGTTCGGGAATTCCCGATAAATAGAATTTTGATATCTATGCATGTCTGCAAAGACGGCTCTTCCGTGCCCAAGTCCGGGACAGCCCCCTCTACACTGAAGATTCATGAAATTGTGTGGAAAGCTGGGTGAAATTTGCTGAGGTGTAGATGGCGTAGACAAAACTGACGCACAGTGTGATAGAAAATAAAGCCTTGTCTTTTCAACTGTCCACAGAGTGTGCTATTAGATTTCACTTTTATCCTATGACCACTAAACAAAAATCACTGTGAGATCCCCCCCCCCCCCCCGCCCCCTTCCCACACACTACACACTTTTTTTCTTCTGCCAAATTTCGATTTTCCGAAATGGCTATTTATCGCCGAACCCCATATCCACGCACGCACTCACTGTCAAACATCATCATCGTCATCATCATCATAGGGGCGCTTTATCACCTCGCACACACGACGACCTTTTTCATTTTTCGAAGGGACTGTTACATTTGGCACATTCCAAATCGCCTGCAGGCGTTTATACTATCCTATCAAATACAAAGAGAAACCAACACTGCCCTGTGAAGTCAAAATACAGAATGTATTTTATTTTATGAAAAGAGGACATGTAATACAAAGACAATCTAGCTTTTCACAAAAATGGACTTACTGTCTATTGCCTTCACGTGAGGCAGCACCGGGAAAGTGTTGTACATAGTTAGCATGTTGGCTGTTGGTAGCAGTTTTTGTCACGATGACTCCTTTATCGCGATAAGAACCTGCTACCGACAATCAAAGGGTTAACCTATTTTACGCTATTACCCCATTACATCCTGAGGCTGATTGTGTAAAATTTGCTTATTGTCCTATGAAGGCCACGTTACAGATTAGGAGGTAGATCAACGGTTTTAGTTCAAGGGTGGTGCCACAATAGCTTGGCGCCGGAGGCAGGTTGGTTGTACGTAGGTACGTAGGTTGTAAAATGCAAAACGTCCAGACAGCAATAAGATTTTCTCAGGACGTGCCTGCACTGCTTGTGAAAAAAACAACAAAAAAACAACAGAATATTGAATGTATGCCTCAAGCCGGTCTAACACGCTAAATAAACCTAAGACCATTTAGCAACACACATCCAATATCAAGATCTACAAGCAGCGCAGAGAGTAGGGAGAGTTTAAAAAAAGAAAATACAGGTGAATGGACCAAGGGTAGACAGAACACATGCCCCAGAATAGAGGAGAAAACCCACACTGTGGGGCTGTCCATGGTGACCCTGGGAACTAAAAAGTAGTTAACCCCACCCGTCCCTCAGGCAGACCCAAGTGTGTGTGTGTGTGTGGGGGGGGGGTCGGAGAAGGGGGGCGCCGGAGGCGCCAAGATACTCTAGCACCACCCTTGAGCTATCAGTGAAACTCATTTCAAGCAGTCTCAGGATGATAAGGGTTAAGAACAATAGACGGTATCTTCTAAGCCACGCATTTATCCCTGGAACACAACAGGAACCGGATCGACCTGATAGTTCAAGGATGGTGCCAATTAGGTTGGTGCATATAGGCGTTGCCCTTTAACTATCATGCTACTCAAACTTTTCTAACCTGAACTCCAGAAACGTAGGCTTTAATGCAATAAAATAAATCTAAGTAAAATGCCTTCAAATCATCCATTATCGGTTAGCTATTAAGCGAAAATCCCCATAGAAACAAACAACAACAAAATTCCACCAAAAAACAAAACAAAACAACCCAACAACAAGCACCTAGTTCAGAGTACAGGTACCATCCTCGTACTCTTATGTACTCCATTACCTACTAGAATATAAATTTAAATATATACCTATGGAGTTACGCTCAGACATGTTCACATTGTGCGGTCATGTATAAATCAACTGTAATAATAGTGGTTATCATTTCAGTCTTCAAACATTCCATGGATTGATCTAGGCCGCTCCATTTGCAGGAGGCGTATAATTCTCATGAGAATAACACAACAAACATAGAAGCACGCTTATAAAGGATGTCACGTCACATCCTTCAATTGTCACTTCTACACACACCGACACGACACTGAAGTAGCGAAGTTTTATCTTGTTTGTTTATTTTGTAAATAAAATTGTGTTGTAACTCAAACTGTTTTGCTAAGCGTGCTTCTTTGTTTGCTGGGGTATTCTCTGCAAGTTAAACGCTTCGCAGTCATCTTTTTGTCTGGATGTCGTATAATTCTCATGAACCTATGTCGCCGCAGGGGCTCATGAAAATATACGCCTTTTGCTCCCAAAGACGTCCACAGTGTACAGGTACAGTATTAACAGTACGACTACAGGACGCAGTCATCGGGGCGATCCAACCAGTGTCCCTGTGATCCTTACGTTAAAGGGGCACGACAAGAAAAAGAACACACTCAATCACGTCACAACGTATAAAATGTCAAATGTGCACACCGACCGCCTAATTATGCACAATCATAACTATAAAAAGCGCGCACGCACACGCACGAAGGCACGCACACACACGCACGCACGCACGCATACACACACACGCACACACACATAAACTTATTATTTCCTTATTGACTGACTTGAAGCAATATCAATCGCAGGAAATAAAGAAAGGAATTATGACTAATTTCCCCACACCAAATGAAGCAAATACTTCCCTGAGAATCCAAAAGTTGAATAAATGAGATACTTAAGACATATACCCTGCTCCAGAAAATAAATGGTTTGCAAAGTCTTAAAAAACAACTGTTCTTAGTCTTGCAATGATGCTAGACTGAAGGGATAACGATAACGATACCGTTCTTTATTGCCAATTGTCGTGGGACATAGGAATATGGTTCGATGTTGTTAACGTGCACACACACACACACACACACACACACACACACACACACACACACACACACACACACACAAACACAAACACACACACAACACACAAACACACACACACACACACACACACACACACACACACACACGTGTCTAAATTAATTCATCATGCACACAACAGGCCACAGAAGCTCAAATGAGTCTAAATTTGTATCGAACCTTACTATTACAGCCCTTCAAAATATGACTAGTAAGAATGAAACTGAAGTGAATTATATAGAGCAGGAATTCTTTACAAACTCAACTTAACCCATTTAGCCCCGAAGCCCTACAGCTGGAGATGGACGGACAACGATAATTCAAGGGTAGTGCCTGATGAGCTTGGCGCTCATCAGGCACAACCCTTGACTTATCATGATTGACCCATCTCCTGCAAGTGGTACATAGTCGTTAGGTAGCACATTCAAAATTTGTGGCTGTAGGCTTTAAATGGGTTAAACTTAGCTTATAAAGTTTTAATGTCGCGAAACGAAAGACTTTGTTGGTCTTCTCCGTTGTACCCGGAAGAGTGTTTCCGCTTCACACAAAGGGCAGTAGAACTACTCTCTTATATGTATGCCTGCTCCCACGGAGTGTGAAAAGATGGGTAGACAAGTCTTAGTTAAGGCAAGATAACATGATAACCCGACGTATCGGGAAATTTCTGAAAATCCAAACCCCCCATGGATCGGGTTTCTTGATGTACTTCGTGTAATTGATGTACCAAATTAATGCGTATGTTATTTTACTGACGAGCAAAAGAAATGCTACATTTTGGGAATCCTCGTAAACACTTTATTGTTTCCGGTGATTTCTAAGAGTGTCGCAGTTCTTTTGCACGTCAGCATGTTTAGCTTTTGTGTCACGTTGTAGAGTGCGTTTTCCTATTTAGTGTGGTTCTTGGAGTTGTACCGTAAATTAACGCAGAAGTACTGCAGGGCAAATCTAGGTGGTGGGGTGGGGCTGGTGGGTAGAACGGGGACGGGAGAGGTGGGGGCGAGGGGGGGGGGGGAGAGAGAACGCGGGGGGGGGCGAGGGTAACCCCCCCCCCCCTTCTCCCCCACCGCACACACACCTGTTAGACTTTATGGCCAGTGAATATGCCTGCATATAACTTTTACAAAACAAACCCACTCCATTGACTTTCCTTCGCTAGGTTACGAGTACACAACCCAAAGGCCATAGGGCCGACGTCGGCCACTGTTAGCCCGTGCACGGATATCCGCGATCCAACGTCGGCCACTGTTAGCCCGTGCACGGATATCCGCGATCCAACGGCGGCCGACGTCGGCCCGAGGGCCTGTTGCGCATTGGGAAGAGTAACATGGAAATAATTAACACTGTCCTGATATCATCTGTAGCACACTTGCTTTAAAAGTTCAAGAAGTTCAAGCCCTTGTGGTGTGTGCGTGATTAGGAAGTAACAGTATTAAAAACACAGAAATTTGGAAAATAGCACTTCCTAAATATGCATACGTGCCGGTTGGTCTGTGATTTTGGACCTTACGGCCTAGGCCGTAAGGTCCAAAATCACAGACCAGCAAATGTATCAATTTGTTAACAATTCCATTTTTTTTTAAATCTCGTTGTCGTTGTAGCACTCGGAGCTACTTAGAAGTTCCTACATTTGCTTTCGTGCACACAGTGGTGCAGTGTTTCAGTTCGATACTTTGTCAATAACAAGGAAGCACTAAACACGGTATCCGCCTATTGTCAGAAAACGCCGCAAGGCTTTCAGAGCAGCGCCCAAGGAAGATTGTACTCTTGATGTGATCAAGTGGGATGCTGCTCAATGTACCGCGCGCTATGGCTGTACAGCGAAGGACTTTGTGTTTGGCATTCATGGTGCTGACAGCGCAGTGCTCGTCTGTATCTTCCAACAGACACTGTAAGTTGTGTTTGAAACTTACACTCTTAACCCTATTGGCTGTCGGTAGCGCTTTTGGTCGCGGTGATTCCTGCAGGACCAAAGGCGCTACCGACAGCCAATAGGGTTAAAGAAAAACCTTCTACGCACTAAATTTGCATTGGAAAAAATAACCCTCTAGTGAATGAAGCCATCTGACCCGTAATCAGTACCAGTGGCTGCATGCACATAGTGTTAAATCCACCTCATCAATAGAAAATAGCACGCATAGGTCGTTTGACATCGGAGCGCACATATTTGTCCGCTAATATCTCTGCAAAGAAGCACTTTTCTATACCAATCTTAGAACAACTATCATTCAGTGACAGTGGGCCTAATACCACCATCTACTTTAAGGAAACTCGAACAATGTCTCCGGTTTTGCTCTACAGTCGTAAAAGTTTGAAATTTTGTAATGAAATGACTGATTTTACATCCCAAAATGTGCCCCACATATATTGAGCCCAGCCTAAAAAAAAAAGAAAGATCCACTTTCACGTAAATTGGCAAAGTTTTGAAACCTTAAACAGCGATATTGAAATCTGCCGAGGCTCTATTTAGGGTATTGACAATGGCTTGTTCTTGTAATTTCACCAAATTTGTATGACCTCACAGCAAAATTGACCGAGTTCAGTTTAAAAAAAAAAAATTGCTTATTGGTCAATTGGCACTATATGATATTTGTTCTTAACGTGGCACAGTAAGATGTCTCTTTGAGGAGGTACTTGGGGGAGGGGGGGGGGGGGTGGGGAACGTTGTGCACTCAGTGTCAAAAGGCCTATAGCAGAAGATGCCCTTTTACCTAGGGATTTGAATAATTATTCCTTACATGCAGAAGAAAACAGCAAATCAAAGTCTCCTTGGTTGCAAAAACTGAAGCATCGAGTTATAGCTACTTCTAATCCAATTATAGCTACTTCTGATCCAATTATAGCTACTTCTAATCCAATTATAGCTATTTCTAATCCAATTATAGCTACTTCTGATCCAATTATAGCTATTTATAATCCAATTATAGCTACTTCTGATTCAATTATAGCTACTTCTGATCCAATTATAGCTACTTCTAATCCAATTATAGCTACTTCTGATCCAATTATAGCTACTTTTGATCAAATTATAGCTACTTCTAATCCAAGTATAGCTATTTATAATTCAGTTATAGCTACTTCTGATCAAATTGTAGCTACTTCTAATCCAAGTATAGCTACTTCTAATCCAAATTATAGCTATTTGTAATTCAGTTATAGCTACTTCTGATCAAATTGTAGCTATTTCTAATCCAAGTATAGCTACCCAGACCAAAAAGGTGACTGCCAAGCGTGTGAAAAGCAAAGAAGTACCCAACGGAGAAAGAAACACGCTTAGAAAAAACGCTACAACACAATTTATTAATATTTCGGGTAAATACCCTTTGTCAAAATAGACAAACAAACAGAGACATTAGCCGCTACTTATCTTCATATGCAGAAGGAATGTGGCAACTGATATAATGAGTTGTCACATTCCTTCTGCATTATGAAGATAAGTAGCGGCTAATGTCTCTGTTTGTTTGTCTATTTTGACAAAGGGTATTTACCCGAAATATTAATAAATTGTGTTGTAGCGTTTTTTCTAAGCGTGTTTCTTTCTCCGTTGGGTACTTCTTTCCAAGTATAGCTACTTCTAATCCAATTATAGCTATTTGTAATCCAATTATAGCTAATTCTAATCCAATTACAGTGCAGACAATGGTCTAAATTTAACTGAAACAAAACAGCGGTCCACGACAATTAAAAGAAAAGAAGTCTGCATCCACTGATGGTATACAATAGTTTAACCCCTCCTCTGCCAATGTACGTGCATTAATTATCTGAAATCTCATTCAACGACCAAAAGCCGACACGGTACAATGAAAATGGTTATAAACTGGTATCAGCAAGAGGCATAGATCCTCATGAGCCCCCGCGGTCGCGGGGACTCATGAGGATCTATGTCTCTTGCAGTTTGATCGTGTTCACTTTTTTTTCTCGGCAGTGAAGGGGTTAACTGCTCAAACTCCTTCACTGGCTTCCCATCCCCCAACGCATCCAATACAAGACTCTGTCTCTCTGCTACAAATCCTTGAACAACTGCGCTCCCGCCTATCTCTCAAACTTACTTCACCCCTACACTCCTCCCCACTCCCTCCGCTCCGCCTCCGACCCTCTCCGTCTCCACATCCCCCGCACCAAACTCAGCACATTCGGCCCCCGCTCCTTTTCAGTATACGGTCCATCCACCTGATTGTATTTTACTATTTGTGGTACGTGAGTCGTTGTCTAAAGCGTGCGCATGCGTGCGCGAGTTGTGAGTGCGCGCTTAGAGTTATAATTATTATAAGATAAGCCATTATAAATACCGTAATTATTATTATTATTATTATTAAGTATGAACATGTCACATGCTTGTTAACAGAATACGGATATTTATACATCAGTCTGTGCAAACACACTGTTCTATTTACAGTTATTTCCTTCGAACAATTATGTATCACGTTTTATATCGTTTGGCAAATCAAACCTATGGTTTTGGAAGATAGGTCATAGGTGACAAGCTCATTAAAAGCGCCAAGCAAAGATAAGCCGGCACTGACGCCAAGCAATTCACCCTTTGCAGGGCCGGATCACTTACTTTCCTCCAATGGGGGGGGGGGCACTTCTTGATTGGGACCTTGATCCTGATACAAAGGGTCTCCACCACGCAAGATCTTCTTTCTGCGAGGGCAAAAAAAATCAAACGGGGGGGGGGGGGGAGTGGGGGGAGGGGGAGAGGGGAGGGGGAGGGGAGGGGGGGTAGGCGACGTACTTTCCGGGCGCCGAAAAATCAAACAGGGGGGGGGGGGGGGTACTTTCCGGGCGCCAAAAAACCAAACAACGGGGGAGGTTGGGGGGGGGGGGTAGACGACGTAGTTTCCGGGCACCGAGAAATCAGTGTGTGTGTGTGTGTGTGTGGGGGGGGGGGGGATCATTTACTTCTTTCCACGGCCTAGAGCTTGGACATTCACCCACATAACAAACGACGAGGGAGGAGAGGGGGGAGGTGCCAAACAACCCCGAAAAGGGACTTTGTTATAGCATTTTAACAAATTGGGGGTCGGGGGGGGGGGGCATGCCCCCCTCTAGCCCTCCCCCCCCCTGGATCCGGGCCTCCTTTGGTTATCGGTAGCGCTTTTTGTCGCGATGATTCCTTCAGGATGAAAAAAAAAAACTTTGGTTAAAATCGTTACGATTACTACGTAGTAGGTTTTGATGAAAAATGTTCGCCTCTATTAAATTTGTTTTGCAGGCGCAACTTTTATCTTTCCAACTCTGACCAGCAACATCCTAACAATAAGAGTAAACACATCCCTCTCCCTCCCATTCGAACTGCAGCAACGCAACGACTGCATCGCACAGAACTTCGTACTCACTGTTGCGAGGCGTGACAGCACAGGGCGACTTGGCTACCAATGTAAACTTCTGCACACTGACGGAAAATGCGACGCGCTGAATCGGCAGGAGGTGTGTTACTGTCTGACGGAACCTGGGCAGTACAAGCTCAGCAAGACTGCAGAGGTGGCTGACGATAGCACTTGGGTGTGGATGGTAGGGGAAGGCCTGGCAGAAGATAAAACAATCATCTTTCAGATCGCGCGTGAGTGCTGACATTTTATTTTTAAATCCGCCCAACTGCAAGGTGTAGATCCTCAAGAGCCGCCGCAGTCGCACTGACTTGCCGCAGTCGCGTGGGCTCGTGAGGATGTATGCATCTTGCTGAAACCATTTTTGCATCAATGTTTCTTGAACAAAGACAAACACAAGCAGAGTCCACGCATAGTGATAGTTTTAACCCATTTAGTCCCAAGTTTTAACCCATTTAGTCCCAACGCCATGCAGCAGGAGATGGATTGACCGTGATAATTCAAGGGCAGTGCCAGATGTGCTTGGCGCCTTCAGGCGCCAAGCTCATCTGGCACTACCCTTGAATTGTCATGGTCGACCCATCTCCTGCAACAGGTATATATTCCTTAAGTAGCACCTCCAAAAATTGGGAAATAAGGTCTTGGTGTTAAATGGGTCAAGGTCGATTGTTTCATAGTTTGTTGAGGTTGTTTGTTTGTTTCCAGGTTGTGGTCGTGCTTAGTGCCGGTGTTTAGTAGTTGTCTTTGTGATGGCTGTTGTCAAAATGTTGTTGTTGTTGATGATGATGATTCTGACGTGCTGCTGCTACTGCTCCGTGTCGTTACTGCTGTTTTTGTTCTGTCTTTCTTGTTTTATGTAATTCAAATGTCAAGGGGCAAAATGTGACACAGGAGTGAGTATAAAATTCAGTTCACCTCCGGTTGGGTCTACTGCTCAAAGTAGACCATGCTCTATAAAGTACACTATGAGTGTTAAATGTTGCTCTGTGATTTTATATATGACGGCTTAGGCAAAACGATAACATATCCAGACCAGCGCTGTACATAACCCGCTAAACCGAAGCAAACTGTTGAGCTTTTGTAGGGTTTTGCAACATTAACTCATTCGAAACGTGCCACCTCCGGATACGCTGCATAAGCCGCGAATCCGGAGGCGGCATGTCTCGAATGAGTTAACACACTGAACATAAAGAACATTTACATAAATGAACAATGAACATTAGCATTGCGGATCAATATTATAACCATGAAATGCTACACGAAATGCTTGTTGACTTGCATCCAATACAAGCAGGTCTACAAGCACTGAAGTAAACATTATCCGCTTGTTAACTGTAAGACAATTCGGCGTCGATCGTCATTTATTCCCCTGTCCATCAGACTACTAAACATGATGAGACGAGCTGACCTCACTGCCTGCATTTACCATGTGTTACAGTTCTTACTTTACAAGTCTTACTTTATAAGTCTTTTACAGCTCTTACTTTATAAGTCTTTTATTCAGAGTGTTCTTATAAAACATGGACAGGATGGAATTGCCAATGTTAAAAGAACGCAGCTTTCTGGGGCAGTAGAGACGCTCCTGACCTTTCTTGTACGCAAAACGGTCAATAATAATGAAGACACGTGTAGTACAAAATCGTACGTGGACATCTCACGGTAAGTTTCATTTTGCGCACGTAGTCAAGGAAAGACGTGACAAAAAGGAAAGGGACTAACGGGACGGCTGGGTCTGGTTTCCGCTGTAATATAAACAATTCCGCGGTAACGCGGATGCTACCGGGCTCGTGGGGCCATGTGTTTTGGAAGGGTGTCGAATTACCTCTGTGGAGAGCAATCTCCGAGCGGTTCAAGATATAACTGTACAGGTGATGTTGCCATCTATTAACCCTTCACTGCCTGGAGTAGGTCGCTATAAGGCACGTAACTACGGGCTTGATTTGCAATTTCTGAGCGACAGAATAATAAAATTCACTTTCTTATGAACAAAATCAATACAGTTTTCATGAGTGACAGTATGAACAAAATTTGAAAATGACTGAAAACGATCCACGGACTAACTATGCCCCATGATTCATGGCCATCAAGAGACATAAACTTCATTTACAAGAGGCATAAATTCTCATGAGCCCCTACGGGGCTCATGAGAATTATGCCTCTTGTAACTGGAACACCGACTGACTGCTGGGTAAAAAAACTAAAATGCTGCAATTCAGCTTTGTGGGACTTTGAAAACGCTGAATCAGCCACCAGTACTGCACGGTACAGCCACCAGTACCGCTCCTTCTTCGTCTACGGTCCATCCACCTGGAACACTCTCCCACTCTCTCTCCGTCAGAAACACTCTCTCTCCTTATTCCAATCCGCCCTCAATACTCACCTCTTTCAACAGTTCTAGCACTATATCACCACATTCCCCACCCCAAGCTGACCGTCGTAATGTATTTTTCACTATTTGTGGTACGTGAATCATTGTCTAAAGCGTGCGCATGCGTGTGCGAGTTGTGAGTGCGCGCTTAGAGTTATAATTATTATAAGATAAGCGCATTATAAATACCGTAATTATTATTATTATTATTACTCTGTCTCTCATGAGTTTCAATTAAAATGTGTTTACCCGCATGCTTGCCCAGGGTCACCCTCCATCACCCGACTGACTCTGGCCGGGTATCAGGACAGTCTACCCAGACCCGCCACCCCTAATGGCAAGGTAGATGTCGTCTGCACCTGGGATGCCGGTAACCCTCCTGTCGCTGCCCACCTGCTGGACAGACACGGCGCCATCTTGCAGACCGTTAGTGACGCCCTTGGAGAGATCCGCTACAGATTTGTTGATGTGGGCTGTCAGGACGCTGGCCTCATTCGCTGTCAGGCACCAGGGGCTGGGCACAACAAGACGGCGACACTTCTGGTTACATGTAAGTTTTTACAGACCAAAAACCGGTACACCATCTAAAGGACTGGGAAGATTGGGTGGAGCACGTTTAGGTGGAACAGGTGGAGCACGTTTAGGAGGAACAGGTGAGGCACGTTTAGATGGAGCAGGTGGAGCACGTTTGGGTGGACCAGGTGGAGCACGTTTGGGTGGAGCACGTTTGATTTTGTAGAAGATCAGAGATAGACTTAGCAGAACCTGTTGTGAGCGACTACCCTTAGGAAAGGTCTATCACCTGCCATTGATATTCATGATTTTTCTTTAAAACTTTGTATCTTTTAAGATCCGTTTTGTATTTGCAACATAAACAGGTGGTTGCTGTACTGAGTTAATGTTCTAATACTTTAAAAAAAAAAAAAATTGGATAGAGGGTAGAAAGTGGGCGGGGGTGTGGGTGGTGTCATGTGACTTTACGAGTGACACGACAGTTTGATTGTTAATATTATTTAGATGGTTGCAACCACCCGAATATCTTGCATTAATGACAGGTGACACTTATTGCTGTTTGAGATTTATCTTGAGACAGCACTAGTTGTATAAATCATTCGATAAGACAAGCATGCGGGCACGCGGCGAATCGCCGCGTGTCCGCATGCTACTTGTCTCAAATGTGTTAACTCATTCTACCACAAGACCGAAATCCCCAAATTTTTAAGTCGTCCTCGGAAGACTGTGTTGCAGTGCAGGACACAGATAGACTATGATATTCTGGTATCACCCTTGAACTATCATGGTCGATCTTAATCTTGCTGTGGTGTGTCTGGGGCAGAATGAGTTAAGACTATGTTTGTGCTTGCAAAGGAGAAAGATAGTGGTGGCTGTACTGAGTTAAAGCTCGTGTGAGTGAAGGTGTTGGTGACCAGGAAGTTTACGAGTAACACGACTATTTAATTATACCTACTGCTGCTGTTACAAATTATCAGACGTTTGTGGCCACCCGAAGAATGATCTTTAATGACAAGTAACACTGTATTGCCGTTCAAGAACACCTCGCTGTCAACACCACTGTTGTTCTTGCAAGAGAAAAAAGTCGTTGTTGTACCGAGTTCATGCTCTAATGGTAAAAAGCAATTAGGGAAAGCAGTGTGCGTGTGGGGGTGGGGTGGGGGGAGTGTAGGAGGAGGACTGAGAAGGGGGGGATGGGAGTTTTAATGGTAACACCGCTATTTAATTGTACCTACCGCTACTGTTAATGCCCCCACCGGGTCTGCCCTAGGGGACCTTGGTGGGGTTGTCTACTTTTTAGTTCCTAGGGTCACCTTGTCTAACCCCTGCAAGGTGGGTTCTACTCTTTTGGGGGTTTGTATTTCTGTCTTTCTGGTCCATTCATCTGTATTTTTCTTTTGAAATTCTCCCTCCTGTCTGTGCTTCTTGCAGTTCTCTTCTTCATTTAGCGCAGGCACGTCCTGAGAAGGCCTATGTCGCTTGCGGGACGTAAAGCAATCTATACTCACTCGCTACTGTTAATGGCTAAAAAGCTAAAGTGTTCTTTCAAATGTGGTGTGACATATACTTGCGCCGAATTCACTAATACCGATGACTTTCCCCAGTAGCAAAACACCTTTTGACCCACTGCGGCCGTCGTCGGCCCCAGAACCTTTGCTTACTCAGTTTGACTCATCCCAGACGAGCCTCATCCGGATACGCGGCTATTTGTCGCGTATCCTGATGCGGCACGTGTCGAATGAGTCATATCCCTGACCATATATTGCATGTAAGGTAGCATTTCAGTAATACTGCTAATTTGTAGGTCCGCCCGCGATCAGTTTCGCTGCTGCCCGCGATGCGGAAGCTTTTTTCAACGTCCGAATGCACACAATGGACATCGCTTCCTGCCGAGTGTCAAAGATCATGTCCGCAAACAACTCCCAGGCGTCACCAACTGAACGGAGCAAGGATTGTTTGAGGCAAGATTTATCAATATACACCCCCCCCCTCCACATTTTCCCTACCCTATCCCTCTTACCCTACACCCAGTGCGCAAAGGCCATCGGGCCGACGTCGGCCGCCGTTGACCCGCGCACGACAATGCGCGGGCTAACGGCGGCCGACGTCGTCCCGATGGTCTCTTGCGCATGAGGCACATTTCATCGACCACTCTGTTGCCCATCCACGTATAAACGAAGTTTCTAGTGAATAACGTTACTTGACATTTTTCACACGTTTTTTAGCTGTGTTTCACTTCGAGGGACAAATATTAACCCTTTGGCTGTCGGTGGCGCATTTCGTCGAGCCAAAGGGTTAACAATTTGAGTACTTTTTGTACCACGAAGTATGATCTGTAAGTAACGATAGTTGTGTGCCATAAAACCGAAACCGTTGGCCCAATTATTGACCTGATATTTTCACAATTTGTAAGAGCACCATCCTCCGCTGTTCCTGTAAAATTGTTCAGCTGTTTCAGGCAAGATTCAATGATGATGTTGTATTCTGATGAAGGTCAGGGTCGGACTTGTGAATTTACGGCTTTTGCTGGTTCCTGTTTGCGGGAAAACTCCGCCCTGCCAACAATCTCTTTTTCAGTTTAGGGAAGAACCAAAAGTATAAGTAGTCAATCCAAGGATTGTATTATTGTTGAGGAAGAACACGAATGTTTTGCTTCTCTGTGTAGGTCATGGTGACCTTGGCTTTGTGGTCACAATGGCATTTTAAAGAAAAAAATTGATGCTGTAGCCAGTTTGAGTTGGCTGCTGCTCATGTAAAGCCTTCAACACTTTTGGAGAAAAAATAAACACATTTCTTAAATGATATTTTGCATTGACTGCGCGCTCCCCTGGTAAAATATGAACAATGACGTGGACCGCTAAGTTTTTAAAAAAAATAGAGAAAATGTTGCGGTCAGTTGTAGAAATCTGACAAAGGTGCCCTAGTCTCTTCTCATTAGAGGCCAACCACTCCTGATTGGACCGTTCGTTATATATACCGTGATAGGACGTGATGACATCACACGGTCGTTTGAGGCCATTTATGCTAAACGTTTTGAGTAGCTAATCAAAGCGATCAACTTCCTGTTGCATCTGACCTCTGTTAGGAAATGGGGGATGCTTATTGCAGACAAGGTTTTGGAAGTCAAAGTCATTGCATACTATCCTTTGATCTGTCACAAGGTTACGGTCGGAAGTTTAAGATGTGTGCATATTTTCCTGTCAGTGTGGGAAAAAAAAAATAGCAAAGTTTTCTTGTTACCCGCTGAAATTTTCCAGACAGACCAGTACTCGTCTTCAAAGTCTCTTTCAGAGTTAAATTGCACATTCCACTTGCAGTCAGTACTGAACAATACCATATTAACCCTTATCAGTCGGAATACACCAGTGTGTGAAATACGCTTGACTAAAATAGTTCAAGGGTAGTGCCACAAGAGCTTGGCGCCTCTAGGCGCCAAGCTGTTCTGACACCACCCTTGAACTAAAGCCATTGGTCTATATCCTTATCTGTAAGCACTATAATGTAGCTTGCATAATTATGGCAGTGTACAAAATTGAAGCTTTTAGCTTCCGTACGATATAGGTTAAGCAACTTTTAAATTTGATTCGATGTTGACAGGACTGTCTCAAAGTTTCACCCTTTTTAATAATGTAGAGATAACATTATTATCTCAGAGAGTCCACCGTTTTCAAGAACATCTGTTTACATCACTTTTTTAATGACGTCACATTGCGGCATGGCTGAAGATACCATTCCTATATTGTGCATGAATACAATGCAAAGGCGGAACTTTGTATTGATCATTACTTCATTTAAGTGGCTCAAGTCGTTTACAAATGGCGGACCAACTATCATCACTTTTTTTTTAAATAATACCTAATAAACGCATGGTCGCATCCAATTTCAGCTAGCTGTGATTTTGAACCTTACAATCAGTTCCGTAAAGTCCAAAATCACAGACCAGCACACATTATGTTACAGATGGCGAAAAAAAGCGTGCACGGCATGACAGCTTTTCAAAGCGAAAATATCATCACTAAATGTCAGTGCTAGCAGACGACGAAACCAAAAAGGGCATACGTTACCACAGTTCCAGTTCTTACCTGGTAGCATGACAGTTTGTGTCCGTTGATGGAAATCTTGACATTTCAAACAGCTCACGTCTGCTTCGGACTCTTTTAGAATCGAGTGTTTTTTTTCACTGCATACATACGCCAAACTAAAAAACAACAACAACAAAAAAAACACGTAAATGTGAAGCGTTAAACCACAAACAGATCAACAAATCAAATCATATTGCAAGGTTGTTCACAGAATGAAATAAGTTCAGAAAGTTAGAACTACGTTTTGTATGGCGCTCTTCCACAACGCGCGGCTTGTGGTAAAGAGGCCAAGGAGAAAGTTCTCGAGCAGAAGTAAAACACAAAGAAATGATCGGAGTTTGTAAGTACAGTTTTAATATAATACTCAACAATGGTTGAAAAGATGAGTATTTGCTTCCAATCAATAAATACATGCACTTTTTCGACAAATCTTCGCCTAGTGAAATGAAATGTCACATAACTTTTGTCTTGACTTCCAAGTCGGTGTAGCAGGTCAGAATGTACCCTACGCAAAAAAACAACCAAAAAACACCTGCGCCAGATCGACTCGAGGCCACTTTGGCGTGGCAAATGCCACGCCAAAGTGACCTGGAGTCGACCTGGCGCAGGTGTTAATATAGCTATTGCTCCGGTGCACAGAGTGCACTTTCTCTCGCAGCCGTGAAGAGATTATTAATCGTGTGCTAGCCTGGGATTCATCAGTACATATCCTGACTTTGATTTTTGATTGAATGTAGCTGTATTTCATTTCTTCATGACAGTGCCCTGACCGTGACTGGCTCGCCTCCTGACCTGACAGTGAGTGTCCGGCTGGACAGTGTGAGGACACAGGAGCAGGAAACATGGCGCCTGACACTGACCAATGACGTGGGGGACGGACAAGTCGACTTTTACCTGGATGTCGACGAAAGTAAGAGAACCAGTTTTGACATTTTTTCAGCTGTTTTTTAATTTATTTGTTATTTATTTATTTATTATTTTTATTTATTTTTTTTATTTTTTTAATTTATTCTTTGGGGGGGGGGGATGGGGGGGTTGTTGTGCTTATTTTTATGTTATTTTGTTTTTCTTTTCCGTTTGTTTCATTTTTTGGGTGGTAATGATGGCGGAGGGGGGGGGGGGGGGGTAAAATTGCAATTAATTATAATAGTAACTTGAAAAATACCCCCCCCCCAAAAAAAAAAAAAAAAAAAAAAAAAAAAAAACGTAAACACTTTATTTAAACTTAGATGCCCTGATTTGCCAAAAGCCAAATTTTTGATGATTATTTTGGGAAAAGAGACATTTTAATTGAATAACACTGAAACATCTCGTTCTTGACCAAAACGGAATTAGTCATCATCATCATCATCATCAGTCCCTTGCCCGAACTGGGCGTTGGGGGGGACTGAAAGGCAGCAGCAGCAGACAGTGCTCTCCACTGAGTTCTAGTTTTGGGCGGTGGCAAGCAAGTCTGGCATCTCGAGTTCGGTCCATTCTTTTATGTTTGCGACCCAACTCTTTCTCTAACGACCTCGCCGACGACTTCCTTCGAGAGTGCCTTGGAGGATAGTCTTGGACAAGGTGTTGTGTCGGGTCACGTGGCCAAACCAAGCAAGCTTGCGCCGTTTCACGGTTGCCAGAAGGGGTTCATGTGGGCCCACCAGGGAAGTGACGATGCTCCGTACATATTCGTTGGTCTTGTGCTCGCGGTACGAGATGCGGAGCAACTTCCTCAGGCACTTGTTCTCAAAGGCCTGGAATTTCTTTTCTGAGTCTGCAAGCAGTGTCCAAGTCTCACAGCCGTAGAGTAGAATAGACACTACGAGGGACTTGTAAAGCCTGTACTTGATGGTGAAGCTGATGGAGTTACTTCGCCATATCCTGTCCAGCCTGGCCATTGCGGATGTTGCTGTACCTATCCTGATACGGATCTCTGCTATGCAACTACCGTCTTTGGACAGGGTGGCTCCCAAGTACTTGAAGCTATTGACCTCTTCTAGCTTCTGGCCGTTCATGTGAATGTTGCTGCTGCTGTCGCTTGTGGTGTTGATCATCACTTTGCTTTTATCCGTACTGATCTCCATGCCATAAGACCCTGCGCTACTTGAAAGTTTGTCTGTCAGGTTTTGGAGCTCACTATTGCTGCCTGCCATGAGGTCAATGTCGTCTGCGAATCGAAGATTGCACAGGGATCTGCCACCAATAGAGATTGAAGTATGGTGGTCGTGGAGGGTTTCCTGCATGATCTTCTCCAGGAATATGTTGAAAAGGACAGGAGAGAGCAGGCATCCGATCGTCGTCCTGAAGAACTCGCCTGACTGATTGTTAAGTAGAACCGCGCTGCAGGCGTTCTTGTAAAGCGCTTCTATCATTTGGATCAGTCCCTCCTCTATGTTGAACGATCTCATGACCTGCCAGAGTCCGTCGTGCCAGACGCGATCAAATGCTTTCCTGAAATCAATAAAGTTGTGGTAGAGTTCGCGCTGATGCTGCAGATGTTTCTCGATCAGGACGCGGCAGTTGAAAATCTGCTCTACAGTGCTTCTTCCAACTCTGAAGCCAGCCTGTTCTTCTTCCAGCAGTTCCTCGGCGAAAGTTTTGAGGCGGTTGAGAATGATTCTAAGCATTACTTTGCTAGGGTGACTTATCAGACTGATAGTTCTGTAGTTCTGGCACTGTTTCAGGTTTCCTTTCTTGGGGAGCGGGATCACTAGAGACTGTGTCCATTCTACTGGCCATTTCTTTTGCTCCCAGATCTTTTGACAGAGTGTAGTGAGGACCTTCGTTGTTACTTCTCCTCCATGTTTCAACAGTTCAGCAGGTACGTTGTCTACACCTGGAGACTTTCCTCCCTTCAGGCCGCGTACGGCTGCTTCCACCTCTTCAGCTAACACTGGCAGGTCTTCAGCCTTCCTGGCCCCAGCCTGGTTGTTTTGGAGGATGCTGGTGTCTGGCTCAGCCTTGTAGTTATACAAGTCTCGGCAGTACTCAGTCCATCTGTTTAGTACAGCAGTGTTTTCCGTAAGGAGTTGGCCGCTGCTGTCTTCGATGACTGTGGCTGTTCGCTGTTGAGTCTTGGTGAGGGTCCTTAGCGTTTCATAAGCCTTCTTGCTGTTGCCGTTTGCCATGCCCTCTTCCACGCTACAACACTGGTCTTCAATCCAATCTTCTTTGGCTTCTTTCATCCTCTTCCTGATCTTCTTGTTGACAAGTCTGTACTTGTTTGCTGATGTGAGGTCTTGGCCTCTCTTTTTCTTCCAGGCTCTCCTCTCATCACAGAGATCGAGGATGTCATCGGTGACCCAGGGCTGTTTGCGCTTCCTCTGCTTCCCCAGCACTTCTTCTGCTGTAGAAAGTAACACCTCTTTTATATTTCCAGCAAGGGTGTCTACATCGCAGTCCAAAGTAGCCAAGGCTGCAAATCTGCCTCCCACCTGGGCTTGGAAGAGCTCTTCTACTTCCGGGTCTTTTAGCTTCTGGAGGTCGAATCTGATGCGAGGGTTCTTGCTATCTCGTTTCAATGCCAGCTTCAACTTGAGGCTAGTAAGGACGAGGTTGTGGAATTAGTGGGTTTTGGGAAATCAGGACAGCCCCACGGCCTATGATACACGGTCACTCTTTCCTTCTGGGTGATTTATCACGAGTAAACATGACACTTTGAATAAACGTAGTTATTTTATCTCTAGATTATAATGAGGTCAGAGCACGAAGGTGCCACAGTCAGTGGATTTTCAGCCAGTGTGTTACACGTGCAGCAGTTATACACCTTCATGAGCCCCTGAGGTATACACCTGCATAAGCCCCTGCGGTACACACCTTCATAAGCCCCTGCAGTAAATATACATATCTTTCTGCGAGTGTCAGCTTTTCCTACAGCCTTACCCCTTTTAGCCCCGCATCTGTACAGCAGGAGATGGATTGACCATGATAAATCAAGTCGTTGCCATATCAGCTTGGCGCCTGAAGGCGGCAAGCTAATCTGGCACTACCCTTCACTTATGGGCAAGACACCTGCTGCAATTGGTACATAGTCGTTAGGCAACAACTCCTTCAGGTGCCAAGTTGATCTGGCACTACCCTTGTATTATCATGGTCAAGCCATCTCCTGCAATTGATACATAGACCTTAGGCAACACCGGCCTCCAAAATTTGAGAAATAAGACCTTTGGACTAAAAGGGTTAATTTGTTAGCTATAAGCAAAATTACAAACTGACATACTCATCTGGGGGGGGGGGGGAGGGACATAACTAACAGGGGCGAGTTGCACGTGAATTTCAATAGCCAGTACTTGACTGTCATAGTTCCAAAGGCTTGGTTTTTAGCAATTTCAGCCCAACGCAAAAATCGGCAGTTACTGGCCTAGGAAAGTTAATGTTTCCTGCAGCTGGGGACAGGTTTTCAAACGGGAGGAAGTTACTTGATTTCAGGGGGAAAAAATCCCAGTTTTCGTCGTCCTTTCAATCAACGGGCACCGCTTGCTTCTAGTGTCAAACTTTGTACTTTTTCATTATTTTTCATTATTCGTGCGTGTCTTCGGAAGGAACCACGGCGATTGCATTTTGCCTGGGCAAGAGGGTCATATTCAGTGTTGTTGTATTTTCACTACAGTATGGCCAACACTGCGAATTAACCCGAGCAAACTCATGCGATGTCACATTGTTTTTTCCCGGGCATTTATTCCACAGTTTTATCCCGTTTTGTGTCGGTAGCCGGATTTACTCGCGATGATTCCTTTCGGAATCATCGCGAGTAAATCCGCTGCCGACACCTAAAGGGTTAACCTACGTTTGATTCTCGAACAACCTCTATTAGTATTAGCTGTGTGGTCCAGAGCGGTACACGAACACGACATCTTACACACAGCTTGGTGGGATAGTTTAACTAACGTGACACGACTGTTTAGTGCACGTGCAGAAAGGGAGGTAAAACCATATTACGTAAGAAAAGGTCGCACACGTTTCAATCTCTCTGTAATATTTGGCTACAGGTTTATGGAGATAAATGATATGATATAATTATGTCACCGATGCATGAAGGGAAGCAACTGGTATTATTATGCAAGGTAAGGTCTCAAGAGTTCCTCCTCCTCTCTCTCTATGTATCTAATGTACATAATTCAGTGTTGTGTGTCTGTAGAAGTAGCAACGGCAGATGTGAAAAATGACATTGCTTAGGCTGTCAATATCTTTACCGTTGTCAAATAAAGATTCATTTCTCACTCTCTCTGGCCCCCACCTGCGCCTACTTTTTAGTCCCCAGGGTCACCCTGTCAAAGCCCCATGCTAGGCGGGCACATGTGTTTCTGTCCTGTCCACACTTGGTCTTTCACTTGTATTTCCCTTTTTTTTTCTAATTCTCCCTAATGTCTGCGCTTTCTGTAGCTCTTGATATTGGATGTGTGTTGCTAAATGGTCTGCTGCACCTAAGAGATGGGAAGTTATGTGTTCGCTGTTAACTCAATGTTTACATTTCTCTGTACATTTTTTTAGTTGTAATTGTGATGATGATTCTCTACTCTTTTTTTTTTTTTTTTTTGTTTGTTTGTTTAAACTATGGAACCCTAAATTAGCATGACGGTGCAGCGTCCCCAGCATGTCTTAGGTTTATTTAGCATATTGGACCGCCTGGCGACATACATTCAATATTCTGTTTAGTTGTTTGTTTTCACACAAGCAGCGCAGGCACCTCCTGGGAAAGTCTTGTCGCTGTCGGGACGTTAAGTAATATACAACCAACTAACCAATCAACCAACCAACCATCTCCCTGACATGAACACTTTCAGACCTCCGGGTGCATTTCCCAAGTTTTGGAAGTGTGACTTTGTACCTGTTGCATGAGGTGGATTGACCATGATAATTCAAGGGTAGTGCCAGATTAGCTTGGCGTTAAGGCGCCAAGCTAATCTGACACTAAACTTGAATTATCATGGTCAATCAGTCTCCTGATGTAGGGAGTTGGGGCTATATGGGTCAAAGCCAAACTTTAGTAACGTTGCAAAATAGACGTACATTCACCTGCGGCACACGACTTGGCTTTACACACACGCATAGCATACACACACACGTACGCACGCGTGCTGACACACACACGCACACAAGTACGAGCGCGGGCACACGCACACACACACACACACACACACACACACACACACACACACACACACACACACACACACTTACACACACACACTGACACGGACTGCATTACCTTGCTACGCAAATAAACTAAATCGAATCTACTCACCTTTTTGCACAGTACTGTCATTTCTGTGTTGCACACCGCATTATTTTCCCGCTGCACTGAGACACTTCGGCCGGGAACCTCTGTTGTGTGTACATGTGTGTTGATCGGCAGTCGAAAGACACTGGTTGTCTCCCTTGATTCTCTACCGCAGATGAGCCATAGCGAATGGAGAGAGACAACCAGAGTGCTGTGCACGAGTTCCCTATCAACTCAGTGAGACGTGTTGACAACTATGTGGCCGTAGCGTTAGCGTAGCAGAGCGTGTCACCGACACAAAAGTACTTGATAGTTTGTACAACTAGGTCAGCGAAGTTGTGCACTTAACTAAAAGTGATTCTCTTCAAAAGGTTACGCATGTAGAGCCCGCTAGTCATTGCCACTGCCGACTAAGTGGGAGATATAGATACTCATGTACTCACTGCGGTCTCAGTGTAGTGCTCACCAGAATCTGTGTAATGTCGTTCTAGCAGACGTGTGAGATAAGCTTAGCGAGTGGCGGCAATTGAGTATGTTGTAATCGCTCGCAATTCACAAAATCATTGTGCACCTGATCAGTTGAGAAACGAATGCAGACGAATGCAAAAGCGCCGCGCCACATCCCCTGTAGCAAAAGGTCGTCGGGCCGATAACTGACGCAGTAGGCCCGGGGCGCACGAATGATCGCGGGCCCTGCAACTGTGGCAGGCATCGACCCGATGATCTTTTGCCGCCCACTGGCATACAAAGGATATATTGTATAGGTTTTATGAGGGCCCATTCCTTTTGTTGAACTAAATTACCTCCGTGTTTGCTCTGTGCCCTCAAGGACGCGCCCGCTGATCGACCAGTGTGCACTTTACCGTACTCATGAACAGAATTTTCTTAGTACTCAAAGGGAAGCAACTACTTTTTTTACGTAAGGTCGTAGGAGTTTGTTCTCTCTCTCTCTCTCTCTCTCTCTCTCTCTCTCTCTCTCTCTCTCTCTCTCTCTCTCTCTCTCTCTCTCTTTTCTGGGGCATGTGTTTCTGTCTACCCTTTGTTCATTCACCTGTATTTGCCTTTTTAAAACTCTCCCTACTGTCTGCACTGCCTGTAGCTCTTGATATTGGATGTGTGTTGCTAAATGGTCTTAGCTTTATTTAGGCCCCACGTGTTAGGTTTATTTATTGTATTTCAGTGACCGGCTGGCGACATACATTCAATGTTCTGTTTATTTTATTTTTTTTCACAAGCAGAGATATATATATATATATATATATATATATATATATATATATATATATATATATATATATATATATATATATATATATATATATATATATACTTCTACCCCAGACGCACCACAGCAAGATAAGAATCGACCATGATAGTTCAAGGGTGATGCCAGAATAGCTTGGCGCCTATGGCGCCAAGCTATTCTGGCATCACCCTTGAACTATCATGGTCGATCTGTGTCCTGCACTGCACTGCAGTCTTCAGAGGACAATGGCGAAATGTGGGGGTTTCGGTGTTGGGGTAGAATGAGTTAGAGAGAGACTGACAGATAGACAGACAGACAGCAGAGACAGACAGAGATAACGCCGGGTCTGCGCCAGAGCCTGGGGTGAGTATCCTATCTCGCTCACTGGCATGCCTTGACTCATGACGATCTATGCCCCTTTGCCTCTGTATCCACGTTCAGGACTTTGCCGGCGGAGATCTATGGCGTGGGGTTCAGAATGATTTGAAAAAAAACACCATAACCGTCAACTTTATTGTTGTTTAAAACTAATTCCGAGGCTCTAGTAACAAACAGTTATACGGGAAACAACCCCCAACCCTCACCTCAGCCCCCGCCCTGTCCTCTTTCGCTCTACTCCCCCCCTCCCCCCTCAACACACACCCTCCCCCACCTCGGCCTCTTGATATATCCAATGTCAGTCGTACTGTACTAACACTTTTACTGCTGGGGCGATGCGAACACTACGCCTAGTTGCAATTCATGAGGGTTTATTTCTCTTGTTAGTGCTGTGTTCTTTATATCTATTTTGGTCTCATTTACATCTGTGTTCTTCACGCCAAGATCGGTCAGTGCACAGTCGTGTCCGATGTGCAATTCCTGATCACTTAGTGTAGCAAACGCGTTAAGCCATCAAGCCCTGACCTGCTATGGCAGTATGTGGATCGGACATGATAGTTCAAGGGTGGTGTCGGAATAGCTTGGCGCCTGTAGGCGCCAAGCTATTCCGAACACCACCCTTGAACTATCATGGTCGATCTTGTCTCAAGAACTGTTACGTACGCCTGAAATTGTATCCCCACAAAAAAATCATGAATAAATAATAATAAAAAATAAATAAATAAATAAATAAAAATAAAATAAATAAATGCATTAATAATAATAATAATAATAATAATAATAATAATAATAATAATAATAATAATAATAATAATAATATACAGTAAACTCCGGATATAGCAAAGCACCAGGGGACATACCCGAAGTTATGTCCAAAGTCTGTTATACAAGCCAAGTAATTTTCGTAGAAAGAGAGCTGTCGGGACCTTTCAAAAATTATTGTTATATCCGACGTTTGTAATATCCGACCTGACTAATAATAAATAATAAATCCTCAGATTGAAATGAGTGAAATATCGTCAGCCAGTGTTTATCATTACAGAAGCGCCCGGCACTGAGAAGCCTGCACCAGACGACGGCAGCAATCGTACACACACTGGGGGCAATGACTCGTCAAGCTCTGGTGGCCCCAGCGTGACGGTTCTCAGTATTGCTGGTGTTAACGTCGCCACAGTTATCATCGTCGCCATCGTCGTCCTTATCATCGGTATGGATCAGTAACTTAGGATATAGATGTTGACTGATTCATTTATTTGATTTTATATTATGTTATTTTACTTTGTTTTATATTATACTTTTCTTCATTGTTTACTTATTATTTATTTATAGTGTTAAATTTTATTTTATTTTATTTAATTTATTATTTTTCTAATTTTTTAAAAATGTTTTTATTATTTATTTATTTATTTTGTTTATTTATTTTATTTATTTTATTTATTTTATTTATTTATTTATTTATTATTTTATTTTATTTATAATTTATTTATTTATTTATTATTTTTAATTTATTTATTTATTTTATTTTATTTTATTTATTTGTTTTATTTATTTTTTATTTTTTTATTTTATTTTATTTTATTTTATTTTTTTTTATTTTTTTTTTTTTTTTGGGGGGGGGGGGGAAGGGCACACTCTAACTGCAAGAGACATAGAACCACATGAATCCCCGCACCTTCTGGAATTCACGAGGATCTATCTATGCCTCCTGTTGACAGCGCTTTTTATCAATTTTCTACGGACTGTTAAGGCTCTGTGACACCCAGTTTACAAAGGTTTTAGAAACAGTCTGTGACGCTCAGTTAACAAAGGTTTTAGAAACACAGTCTGTGACACTCAGTTAACAAAGGTTTTAGAAACACAGTCTGCGATACTCAGTTAACAAAGGTTTTAGAAACACAGTCTGTCACACTCAGTTAACAAAGGTTTTAGAAACACAGTCTGCGATACTCAGTTAACAAAGGTTTTAGAAACACAGTCTGTGATACTCAGTTAACAAAGGTTTTAGAAACACAGTCTGCGATACTCAGTTAACAAAGGTTTTAGAAACACAGTCTGTGATACTCAGTTAACAAAGGTTTTAGAAACACAGTCTGCGATACTCAGTTAACAAAGGTTTTAGAAACACAGTCTGTGATACTCAGTTAACAAAGGTTTTAGAAACACAGTCTGCGATACTCAGTTAACAAAGGTTTTAGAAACACAGTCTGTCACACTCAGTTAACAAATGTTTTAGAAAAAAGAGTCTCAGTGTCACACTCAGTTAACAAAGGTTTTAGAAACACAGTCTGTCACACTCAGTTAACAAATGTTTTAGAAAAAAGAGTCTCAGTGTCACACTCAGTTAACAAAGGTTTATAAACACAGTCTGTGATCGCTGGCAAGAAAGCCACGCTGGCGTTCACAAATGTTTCAAACACGTTCTGCGTCCACTGGCGATAAAGAGGTTAGTTTTCTGTATCAATAAAATTCTGCTTCTCCGTATGTACAAAGTGTCAGTTCGGAGATCCCGGAGAGTGCCCCGGCCGGCGGAAGCACCGGAGTTGCACGACGTCTTGCTTCCTGGCCAAGTTGCACAACTCCGACCTAGCAACCCGGATGGGGAGGATTCTCACATCTACGAAGTAATGCCAGGTAAGATTACTTGGTCTGTATATTTTAGTTGCTGATTGTTCGTTAGTAGGGGATACACAATATGCGGTCTACTTGGCGATGTTAGTTCATTTTGGCAACCAATACACGTATGGCAGTCTGAAGTCTAGTGATGCCATCCAAAATCTTGTACACTGCGTTTTTGTTCAGATCTAACCGGTTCGGTGCCGAATAAACTTGTACACCGCCAAGCTGCAAGAGGTATAGATACTCATCGATGCCTCTTGCTGACACCACTTTGAATCCCTGTTCCCGGGACAGCTAGTTACTTTTATGTGCTGAATTAACGAAGACAGCTGAAAGAAAGTCTGTCAACTGGCACTGAGCAGGTTAAGAAATTAAACAGGAACAAGCTAGTGAATGTTAGAGAATTATAAAATTATTGTTTCATTGCCAAAGAGAGCTTTTATCATATCATTATTGAGTTTTGTTTAGCATTGAGGATTTGTCTGGACAATTTGTCTTACTTACTTACTTACGCCTGTCACCCCTACCCGGGTATAGGCCGTCGACGAGAGACCTCCAGCAACTCCTGTCCTGTGCTTCTCCTTCGATTCTACTCCAGGTGGTTCCCAGTCTCTTGATGTCTGCTTGGAGGTCTCGACGCCAGGAGTTTCTCGGCCTACCTCTTTTCCTCTTTCCCTGGGGGTTCCATGACAATGCCTGCCTAGTGATACTGGAAGCTGGCTTTCTCAGACTGTGACCGATCCATCCCCATCTTCTTCGCCCAATTTCATTCTCTGCTGTTATCTGCTCTGTTCTCTCCCAGAGTCTGACGTTGCTGATCTTCTCTGGCCAGTGGATTTTCAAAATTCTTCTAAGGCAACTGTTCATGAAGGTCTGTACTCTGTTGACTGTGGTTTTTGTCAATCTCCAAGTCTCTGCTCCATATAAGAGAACTGCTTTTACATTGGAGTTGAAAATCCGGACTTTGGTGTGTTGTGACAGCTCTCTGGAGCTCCACACTTTTTTCAACTGGAGAAAGGCTGCTCTGGCTTTACCGATTCGTGCTCTGACATCTGCATCAGTGCCGCCTTTTTTGTCTATGATGCTCCCGAGATAGGTGAAGGACTCCACCTCCTCCAACGGGGTGCCAGCAAGCAAGACTGGTTCTTCCCTGGTTGCGTTCAGCCTCATTGTCTTTGTTTTCTGTTTGTGAATGGTGAGGCCCACTTGGGACGAGATGTCAGCAAGCCTCGTGGTCTTGTCCTGCATTTGTTGATGAGTGTGGGACAGTAATGCCAAGTCGTCTGCAAAATCGAGGTCGTCAAGCTGTGTCCACAGTGTCCACTGTATTCCACTTCGTCTGTGCTCTGTGGTCATCTTCATGACCCAGTCTATGGCCAGTAGGAAGAGGAACGGAGACAGCAGACACCCCTGCCTGACACCAGTTCTGACCTGGAGCTCCCTGGTGAACTGCCCTTCGTGGATCACGCGACATGTCATGCCATCGTAGCTGCTCTTGATCAGGCGGACGAGCTTTGTGGGTACACCGTAGTGTCGTAGGAGTTTCCACAGAGTCTCTCGGTCCAAACTGTCAAATGCTTTCTCATAATCCACAAAGTTGACGTACAGCGGGGAGCTCCACTCCAGAGACTGTTCCACGATGATGCGGAGAGTGGCGATCTGGTCTGTACATGATCGGTTCTTCCTGAATCCTGCTTGTCTCTCAGCTGGGGGTCAACGGAGCTCTTCATTCTCTCCAGGATGATCCTGTTGAAGACCTTTCCTGGTACTGACAGCAAGGTGATTCATCTGTAGTTGAAACACTTGCTGAGGTCGCCTTTCTTGGGAAGCTTGATTAGGTACCCCTCCTTCCAGTCAGCCGGCATCACCTCCTCTTCCCAGATCTTTCCAAACAGTGGGTACAGCATCTCCACTGTTGTCTCTAGGTCTGCTTTCAGAGACTCCGCTGGGATGCCATCTGGGCCTGCTGCTTTGCCGTTTTTCAAAAATGCCACTGCTCTTCTGATCTCTTCCCGGCTGGGTCTGTCACAGCTGATGGGTAGGTCAGTCTCTGCCGGCTGGATGTCTGCGGGGTCGGGTGGGCTAGGTCTGTTCAGTAACTCTTCAAAATACTCGGCCCATCTGTCGAGTTGGTCTGCTCTGTCTGCAATAGGCTTGCCTTCTTTGTCTTTTACTGGTCTTTCTGTATGGCCATACTTGCCTGACAATCTTCTGGTAATGTCGTAGAGCTGTTTCATGTTGCCGCTGCCTGCTGCCTTTTCTGCCTCTGCTGCCAGGCTGTCTGTGTAGGCCCTCTTGTCTGCCCTGATACTACTCTTCACCTCGCGGTTGTCTTCTGAGTATTCCCCCTGTGCCCTTACTTTGGCTGCTCTTGTGCGACTGTTGTTGACAGCTGCTTTCTTCTGCTTCCTCACTTCTATCTTCTTCAAGGTCTGTGCCGACAGCCAGTCCTTGTGATGGTGTTTCCTGAACCCTACAGTGTCTTTGCAGGTTGAGTTCAGCGCCTCTCTAACTGCCTTCCACTGCTGCTCTGTGGTGACCGCCTCCTCTTCATTTACTAGCTCCTGCAGCGCTTGAAACCGGTTGGACAGCACCAGTTTAAACTCTTCTCTAACTCCAGTTTCTCTCAAGAGGCCTACATTATAGCGCTGTCTTCTTGTTGTCTCTGTGCGGCTTTTCTTTAGCTTGAGCTTCATTCTTAAGGTAAGCAGATGGTGGTCGGAGGCGACATCTGCTCCCCTCCTCACTCGAACATCTTGAAGGGATCTTCTAAATTTCTTGCTAATGCAGATATGGTCTATTTGGTTCTCTGTTGTATGGTCAGGTGAGACCCAAGTTGCTTTGTGTATTCTTCTGTGTGGGAAGATGCTGCCTCCAATGACAAGTCGGTTTAGAGCACAAAAGTCTACAAACCTCTCCCCGTTCTCACTCATCTCCGAGCCTAGTCCCTGTCTCCCCATCACCTCTTCGTATCCGGTGTTGTCCTCCCCTATTTTGGCATTAAAATCGCCCATGACGATGGTGATGTCTCGCTCCTCACATTTGTCCAAGGCACTCTGGAGTCGGTCGTAGAACTCTTGTTTCTCTTCCTCATCACTGTCATTAGTGGGCGCATAACACTGGATGACATTCAGCTTGAGCTTTTTCTTGGTTCTAAAGGCTGCTGTGATAATTCTTGGCCCAAGAGGTTCCCAGCCCATCAGCGCGCTTTGTGCCACTGGCGACAGCATGAATGCTACACCTTCTGTATGGGGGGCATTCTCCTCCTCATGACCTGAATACAGAATCATCTCCCCACTTAACAGCCTTTTCTGGCCAGACTGCGTCCATCTGGCTTCACTGATACCTAGCAGGGAAAGGTTGTACTTTTGCATTTCCGCTGCTATCTGGGCGGCCTTGCCGCTCTGGTACATGGTCTTGACGTTCCATGTGCCCATGGTTGTATCCCTGGATAGAGAGAGGCGGCTCGGTCCTGTGGCTTCCGAAGACTTCCGGCTTTCACCACAGGACGTCATAAGTCTTCTGGTAGAAGAACCTTCCTCCTCCAGGAATGGAATTACTGTTAGTCTTTTCGTCGGCGTTTTTGTAGCTATTTCCTTTATTGCAGGGTGGGGAAGCTACCCCCACGCCCAACCCCCTTACTAGGAGGACCAGGGGTTTTCTGTCGGGGTCACCTTCCCTTAGACCATGTTGGTTCACGGCACCTTATTTCATTCGGTGCACCCCTCTCACGAGGGACCCCCTATCCACCACCCAGGGGATGCGCCTCAACGCCGTATGGTCCCAGCGCGAGGGGACAATTTGTCTGATGTGCACAAAATTCCACGAATCACTCTAAAGTCATTTCGTGAATCATCCGTATAGAAACAGTTCACATGCATGTTTGTCTGAATAATTCATTTACAAATAACGTATTGAATATTTTCTTGATAAAATATTTCCTTGACAAAGATATTTTCTCAGTCACACGTTTCCTCTACAGACGCCGCTGAGGCGGCCAAAGACTACACGTCCCTGAAGGCGCCGCACCTTAGGTCAGCACCCGAACTACCCGAGGACTACCTCCACCCTGCAACAGTACAGATACCCAAAGTCAAATGAACTTTGTTTTACGGGCTTTCCTTGTCTGGGGTGAAGTTACATATGGTTCACGATTTGTTAAGATTAACTTTTTATCTTGGATTTTTTGTTTTAAGGCGAAATGATAAAATCCCTCCAGCTAGTAGGCAATTCTCGGGGATTCGTTCATTCTGTGGCGCATTTCTGTTAACTCAGTCAAATCAGACACGCCACGGCAAGACATTGATCGAGCGTGATAGTTCAAGGGTTGTGCAAGAATAGCTTAGGCGCCCATAGGCCCCAAGCTATTCTGGCACAACCCTTGAACTATCACGCTCGAGCTGTTTCCAGAAGTGTACTACAGTCTTCGGGGGGTAACTTCAATATTTGCCGATTTCGGTCCTGGAGCAGAACGTGGTAATGCATCACGCGCTGAAAATTGAGCAGCTCCATTTCACTCGATTCAGAAGTGTCGTCACACTAGCGCACAGACGGAAGGCAATTTTTTTTTTTTTTTTTTTTTTTTTTTTTTATCGCGGCCTAGGTGTTTCAAACTGTGGTCGTGTTGAATTTGTCGTGGATTGGAAATGACAGCAGTGGCACACAAAAACAGCTACCTGACGCGTAATAGCTGGTAAAGCTGCGCCGAAATTGAAAACAATAAACTAAGGTGAATACACACCAGGGGCGGATCTGAAGGAGGCTGGGGGTGGGGGGAATCCTAAGGGTTCCGCCCCCCCCCCCTCCCCCCACCCCCCCCCCACCCCCCACCCCAACAAAAAAAAATGTTTAAAATGCTATAACAAAGTCTCTTTTCGGAGAGTTTAGAACCCCCCGCCCCCTCCCTATTTGATTTTCTGGCGAGTTTCGACACAGACACACGTTACCCGCCCCCCCCCCCCCCACTCCCACCTCCCGCCCCGCACCGTTCCCGCTGGTTTTCTCGGCCACTGAAAGAAGGTCTAGCGTCGGTGAGACCTTTTTGTGTCAGGTTAAAGGTCCGAACCAAAAGGTTGGACACTCCTTCTGAGGTAACTGATTCGCCCCTGCACAAATCTCATTTTGCAAATGTTTTGTTCTCCGGCTGTCCTTGATTGTCGTGTTCTGACGCTTCCAGCCTGTCAATCAAGTGCCTGACGATTTAGTCATTAATAAGTCAACATGATGCTGCCCCCAAAAAGGGCCTGAACCCCTGCCATGCAACCGTAAGTACACGGTACGCACATTTCTGAGATCTTGATTCATTCAACGACCAAAAGCCAACACCATCCAAGAAACATGGTTACAAATCAGCCTCAACAAAAGCCAAAGATCCTCATGAAGCCCCGCGGTCGCGGGGGCTCATGAGGATCTATGTCTCTTGCAGTTGGATCGTTTTGACTTTTTCTCGGCAGTGAAGGGGTTAACCAAACCTGAACGCCGGTTTCATTTTTTCTCAAACCCGCACACATCAGTTGCACAGGATTTTTTCAACCCGTGTTTTGTTTGTTTTTTTTGTGTTTTCCCCCGATCATATTGATTTTTTTTTTCTCAGTGGAAATGGCCCAACCACACAAAACAAAATGAAAGAAACCATGAGGGGGAAGGTTGTTTTCGTACCTCTGATGAGACCTATATTGAGCAACCTGACATTTGGGCCCGGGAAGGTATTGCCCAAGTACACTTTTATTTCGGCAGGTCTAAGACGAGGTGTGGCCCGAATCAAAAGAAAGAGGTGTGTCGCCAAATGGATACTGCGGCCGTATGTCCCTGCGAGATATAGATATGGCTTGCTATAACGGCCGCCCACGGAACGCGCGTGGTGACTATGGATCAAACAGTTGTAAAAGTCACGTGTCAGCCGCTCGGTCTGTCTAGAAATGATAGTATACGAACACTCCACTTCTATGTTTTATATAATCTTTCACAGCCCAGAATAGCGATGACAGGTCATGTTACATATTAAAATTGGGCAGTTCACACAGTAAGAGGACCGGTGTTTAAAAAAAAAAAAAATTGGATTGTTTGAAAATTTGTAGTAGGGCTGAATGTTGGAATTTGCTGGAAATTTCTGGTTAGATAAAAGGAGACATGTTGGGTGCTTTGATTTATACCATCCTGAGCTTA
This sequence comes from Semisulcospira habei, assembly GCA_036245525.1. Classification (NCBI taxonomy): domain Eukaryota; kingdom Metazoa; phylum Mollusca; class Gastropoda; family Semisulcospiridae; genus Semisulcospira; species Semisulcospira habei. Next base: position 7,703,418 of record BTPG01000003.1, read on the forward strand.
TCCAGTGGACAATTGTGGGCCTATGTTGAGTTGCCGTTGACGTGTGGGGTTGGTAAGGAATCAGGTTCATAGCCAAGAAATGAGACAGTCAATGTGATGTTTTTTATGTATTTTGTGCATGGCAAATGTGCAGCTGGTAGGTGATAGTGTTTTTAGGAGATTGAAATATTAGGGGATGACTGGGACTGACTAAGGATAAGAGACTGGACAGTATGGAAACGGCACTGTGTTCCGTGGACTGTCAGAGGCACCACATGCCATATGTGACATAGACCGGCAATTGGTTTAATGTAACTATATCATTGAGTTTGGATTTTTGCAGTTGGAAAACTGAGAAAATCATGAAAAATTTGAAATTGTGCCAAAACTCCTCGCGCTTGCAGTTTAATAGGCGTTTTTTTTTTTTTAATATTTTGCGTCACAACACCCTGTTTACCTGCACTGTGAGCTATGTTTAGTGTATATTTTGTTCATTTATTTTTTTGTCTTAAGGTAGTCATGAGTCTACCTTCGATCTTGAGCTGTGAGCTCTGACCTTGACCTTGAAAGGGGTTGCGTTTGGGGCGTTCAGTTTGATAAATGCGTAAAAAAAAAAATGCACTCTTTCAGGTATTGAAGTTATGGGGTAAGGTGGGGTGGGATAGGGTGGGGTGGGGGTTGGTTTGGAGGTGGGGGGGGGGAGGTGGTGGGCTTAAGGTCAAAGGTTAAGATGAAAACTACAATGAAACAGTGTCAGCATGTTCATTTTCATCAGAAAGTTGACCTCGGAGTTGAATAAGCCGCCAAAATAGTGTGACATGCAGAAGTGTTATTTTGCATGATCTAGCTACACTGGCTGCATCTGAGGTGTCATTCTGCTGTAATTGTCATGATGGATGTCTCTGGTGTCTATTCTGAGGCAAACACAAGCACTTTTACACTGCGTAAAGCTCATTTGAGTGCATTGTTATGGGACCAGCAGTTGCGGCCACCAGTACAGGCTTTTACAGGAGTGTTCACAAGCTTGCTTGGTTTGGCCACGTGACCCGACACAACACCTTGTCCAAGACTATCCTCCAAGGCACTCTCGAAGGAAGTCGTCGGCGAGGTCGTCAGAGAAAGAGTTGGGTCGCAAACATAAAAGAATGGACCGAACTCGAGATGCCAGACTTGCTTGCCACCGCCCAAAATAGAACTCAGTGGAGAGCACTGTCTGTTGCTGCTGCCTTTCAGTCCCCCCAACGCCCAGTTCGGGCAAGGGACTGATGATGATGATGATGATCACAAGTTTGGCACACACTTGCCTACTGTATTTGTAACATGAGTTGAGGTGTTTTGCGACTCTGACAAGTGTGTTTTATATAAAAATGAACTGTACATAACCATTTTTTTCTCTGCTACCTCCTAAATAAGCACTCCAACACTCTTGTTTGGGTATGCGGTGTGTCCTGCGTAGCATTATTTTGGCTGTTTGTGTAGTCTTTTGTCTGTGGGTTAGCTCAGTAGACAATGTTTAAATTGCAGAGCCCGCTGTTTCATGACCCCTTTTGCCTGAGGAAAAGATTGCAAGCAGCATATAGGGCATGGCAGCCGGTTACAGGCCTCTTCCTGCTTGTTGTCTCCAGACAACAGGGTCAATGAGGATGCCTGGGCGTTGTCTTTTTGGCTGCCCTGAGATACACAAGGAAATGGCCTTGGGTCTGAAAGCTCATTTTTCATCAATGTCAGTGTCATGGTAACTTTTTCAGTTGTCCAGCCCACCAGAAGTCAGTTTGGCTGTATTGCATGTGTGTGTAAACTTGGAAAAACAGAAAAATTAAGTGGGTGGGTAATGGAAAAATATAGAACCCCCCCCCCCCCCCCCCCCAAAAAAAAAAAAAAAAAAAAAAAAAAAAAAAAAAAGTTCATGTGCCTGTGTCTCAAATGCAACATTTCTGAAAATCAGATTACTTGATGTGCATGCCAATTTTGGTGGCATTCTGACCATATCTAGTCTGTTTTTCATGGCATCAGATATGCATGATCCAAAACATCAACAGCATAGTGAACGCTACAACAACGCGCTTCACATAATGGGTCATAACATAAAGATGCAGCAACATTAAATTGTGTCACTTTTGGTTTGACTTAGCTAGTGTCTAAGGATTGCACTGATGGCAGGTTGAATGATGTTCAGGTGGGATAGTTTCGCTGACAGGTCATGTTAGATATTAAAACTGGGCACTTCAGGCAGTAAGAGGACCGGTGTTTTTAAAAATAACTTTTTGCCTTGTTTGAAAATTTGTAGTATGGCTGAATTTTGGAATTTGCTGGAAATTTCTGGTTAGATAAGAGGAGACATGTTTGATGCTGTGATTCATACCATCCTGAGCTTATCCAGTGGACAACTGTGGGCCGAAGTTGAGTTGAGTTGACGTAGTGATTTGAGGGGCAAGCTGATTCAGTAGTTCAGCTGTGCTTGGGTGTGGGGTTGGCAAGGAATCAGGTTTATAGCCAAGAAATGAGACAGTCAATGTGCTGTTATTTTTTTTTTTTTTTTTTTTTTTTCATTTTGTGCATGGCAAATGTCTAGCTGGTAGGCGGTAGTGTTTTTTTAGGGGATTAAAATATTAGGGGATGACTGGGACTGACTAAGGCTCAGAGACTATACAGTACGGAAACGGCACTGTGTTCCGTGGACTGAAGGCCGAAACCATCGTGTGAACAGGAGCGACGCATTTATTTTGGTAAATAGTAAATAAAACCCAAACGTTAATAGTTTAACCAACAAACTAAATTCGTAACAAATGTCCATGTTACATAATAACAAACAATAGCAGAAATTTAACTTGCAACATATGAAACAACAAAGTGTAATACGAAACTTCTTTGAAGAACTCCGTATTTATAAACCAAAAAAATATAGCAATGCTAGGGCGAAGTGCAAGCGGCAACCGCGGATAGGAAAACGACGATGATTTTCAGCAAGTCTCGAAAATTACAGGCTGTCTACTGGCGGAATACAATCGTCAGATTTTGAAAAGTGTGTCCAGACATGCTGACGTTTCTGGCCACGGGTGCTGCTGCCGGTGGAAAGGGAATAGCAGGCTCGTTGCGTGGATCCAAGAATTCATATAGCGACCCGAAGTCCAGGACATCACAGCTTGCAGTTGCCACTTGAACTTCAGCTCTTGAGCTTGGGTTTGTTGTGGCACTGGCTGCGCTGGGTGACTTTGTAAAGCACCATCTGCTGCTTTGAAGCCAACTGCAGAGCGATGTGTTCGCCCATCTTCACCTTCCGCTGAGTGGTGGTGCGTTGGTATATTGTAAAAAAACTGGACATTTTTGTGCTCTGTTACCGGCATTATTTCAGAATGGTGAAACTTGCCTTGCGTCAGCAATGTTGCACGGTTGCACGTAGGCAGTGATTGGTATACTGCTTAGAAAGCAGGCAGACATCGCTCATTAATTTCTTTTGCATAAAATGTCACAGTTTGTTGTGTCCGATCGTGGTTGTTTTTTTTTTTTGTTTTATTTATTTATTATTATTATTATTATTATTATTATTATTATTATTTTTAATATACCAGATTCGGATATTTCAATAGACGCCAACAGTCGGGGTGTAATTTCCATGTGTACTTCATGAAACTGCGTAGTGGACAAGAAGCCGTGCCGTCTTCTGGCATGACTGCTCCACAAGAGGCCTCAGACTCAGCACCTTGTGACTTTTGGTTGCTTCGTCTAAAGCTTGGTAGATGTATGCTTTGCCTGCAAGACAGGGGGTGGTATCATATGTCTGTGTTGCACAGATCCAGACTTTTGGCTTTGTATAGGTTCCTTGCAAGGGTTCTGGCATCTAGATAAATGTGAGTCGAAATTTCATCTAACCCATATCATACGGAGGCTACTGAAAAGCTTCAAATTTGTGCACTGCCATATGCAAGCTACATCACAGATAAGGATATAGACCAATGGCTTTAGTTCAAGGGTGGTGCCAGAATAGCTTGGCGCCTAGAGGCGCCAAGCTATTCTGGCACTACCCTTGAACTTATTTCACACACTGGTGTATTCCGAATGATAAGGGCTGAACAGGAAAAGTGAAAAAGTTTGAGTCCACTGCCATCTCTTGCGGGTATTCTCTCAATATTTTTGCAGCATACTTATTACTCTGGTGTTTTTTTTTTTTTTTCAAAAGGGTCAGCAATAGTATTTTAGAGTTTATCTCGTCCGAGTTCGAAATGGCAAAACGCGTCGCCATTGTCGTCTGGTTAGAAATGTAATGGGAAGTAATTCATTACGTTTTCTTTGGTATCTTCAGAGCAGTTGTTTCCCTTGTTAAAAAAACTTTTCGCATTCTTGTGGTATTTCGTGTATTATTAAATACTTTTTACGTACGATTCGCGATCTAAACTTCCAACTTAGAAATAAATGATGCAACGGTGAGTTTATTTTCGCATTGTGCGTAACGTTTCTACGTGTAAGAAATGAGCTATAGCCATTCAAATGTGGAATATGTTTGTCATGCGAACAGTTGACACACTCTAGCTTGCAAACTGTCTATAGGTTCCACAGAGCCACATTAGCGCGGTAAGACTATCATAGACAGTGTGGGAATGCTATTTATGTAAAGGAGTCTTAAAAGATTGTATTCTTTAATCTACACGAAGTTAAAAACAAAATTGTCGCCAAGCGCATGATGCCTCAATGGAACGACCAATGCCTTATTCGTTAACTCATTCGAGATGTGCGGCATCCGGACACGCGGCTTTAGGCCGCGTGTCTGGGTGTTCCAGGTCTCAAATGAGCTAAGCCCATGGAGATCTACAGGATTGTCCACCGGGTCTGTGACAATTTTCACTTTGCCACAAAGTTTGTTTCAGTTGATCACTCCGTGTCAGTGTCATGAAATGTAAAGGAGGCTCACTAATTGTGTTGTTGTTTTCTGATAGGCTCAGTCAGAGCTTAACATGTTTTTATTCTCTCTCTCTCTCTCTCTCTCTCTCTCTCTCTCTCTCTCTCTCTCTCTCTCTCTCTCTCTCTCTCTCTCTGTCTCTGTCTCTCTCTCTCTCTCTCTCTCTCTCTCTCTCTCTCTCTCTCTCTCTCTCTCTCTCTCTCTCTCTCTCTCTCTCTCTCTCTTTAAAACTCTCCTTAGTCAGCTTGTAGAACAAGTAACTAGGCATCGCTTATTAAGCGTTATAGTGGACTGACACCCAATTAAGCTGGGAGCCGCATACTGACTCTATATGCAAAACAATCTCCAAAAATCTGTTCTTGTTATCAAAACTACGCCATATAGTTAAAACTGATATCCGTAAACTCTTTTACCATGCGCATATCAAAACGCATTGTGACTACAGTTCTACCGTCTGGGATGGATGCAGCGAAGTTCACATGAAAAAAGTTAATTCCTTGTATCGTCGGGGCATTAAATTAATACTTCAGTTATTGTGTTAGTTTTTGTTTTCGTGCATTTTTTCTTTGTATGATACGTTTGTTTTCCTGTTGTTTTTTGCTTTGTATACAGGACATCTTGTAAGACAGGCACTGAGGCATTGAGAAAGGCACATGATAGCTTTATTCTGTAATAAAAAAAAAACATCATTATCATCATTGTTTTCATTTTCTGTTATTTGTCTTTTTGCATTAATTGAATCGATTTATTTAATTTACATTGCAAATTTGTTTTCCACCACCATGCATATATATTTTATTTTATGTCCAGTTTATCTGAAAAGCCTTTGGCCGCTTGTTTTGACCTGAGAAACGTTACCATTCTGTAATGTTTGGCAATGCAATAAACTATCTACACTGCCGTATTTAGCATGGTCTGAAAAAACGAAACCCTCGGTGTCGGTATGTTCTCGGAAATAATGTTCATTACACGCTTGAATTAGTGAGCTAGATTCTTGAATATATATCATGGACTTTGAACCTTAGTCATGCACACACCCGCACGAACAAACACACGCAAGCACGCACGAACACACATCATGCACACACGAGCACACACGAACAGACACACACGCACGCACACACACACGCACGCACACACACACACACACACACACACACACACACACACACACACACACACCAGCTTCTAATGACTCTAAACACCGATATCGTTTTCTGATTATTTAATTAGAATAGTGAAATTTCAAAGTAAGTGAAAGCCGTACGTTTAGTCACAATGACCGCCGGGTGTCTGTGAGCGCTGCTGATCATCATTGTGTTAACCCCTTCACTGCCGAGAAAAACGTAGACATAATCCAACTGCCAGAGACATAGATCCTCATCAGCCCCCGTAGTCGCAACTTTCTAACCCAGTTCCTCTGACGACTGTCGTTTTCGCTCGTTGAATGAACAGAGCGGATCTCAGAAGCGAAATACCCAATGCGCAAAAGTTCATCTGGCCGATGTCGGCCGACGTTGGCCCGCGCACGCGCGGGCCAACGGCGGCCGACGTCGGCCCGATGGCCTTTGTGCACCGGATATGCGTTGAGCGGCAGGGAGATGGTTAAACGCAGCGCGGATCGAGTAATTCAGAAGTCGGTCCTTAGTACATATCAGCTTCCTGGGTCAGGGTGTCGACTCCTGTCCTGCCGCTGTACGTACAGGTTTGCTTCTGAAATCCGTGTTTCAATTAAAAGACCACTAAAAGCCAAGCGCCGTCTAAGAAAAGATGGTTACAAACTGGGCTTAGCGTGAGGCATAGATCCTCATCAGCCCCCGACTGGATCGTGTTCACCTTTCCTCGTCAAGTAAAGGGTGAACGATCTCCTTACAATCTATGCCACATAAAAAAGGAAATATGACGTGAAGTAGGGGCGGGGAGGGGGGGGGGGGCGGTGGGGGGCGGCGGTTTACACATCAATAACTTTTGCTATAATTATACAAAAAGGAATTCCTTTTTGGGACCAGACTTTCTACTGGATAATTTGTGTGCATACGTGGCCGTCCAAGTAAAAGTGCTGTATAAAACATGTGCTATCGATACAGCCAAGCTACGTATCAAGCGAGTGTGACACAACGTTTCCGCTCAGAGGCAGCAAAGACGGAGGTGTGTAAGAAGAGAGTGTGACACTGACTGAAACAGGAGTCGAGCACAATACTGCCCTTGGTATCAGTGTGTAACATTCAGGGGCGGATGGGGGTAGGGTGGGTAGATCCTAGGGGTTCTAGACTACCACGCCCACCCACCCACCCCCACCTTCCAGTCCCAACATTGTTGAAATTGCTATAGGACAGTCCATTTTTGGGGGTGTTTTGAACCACCAGCCCCCACACCCCCTCCCTATTTGATTAGGATTTTTGGCGAGTTTGGACATGCACACATGCTTCACCACCCCCCCCCCCTCCTCCCCCCGCCAACCCCCCACCCCCACCCCTACCCCCTTCTGTTTTATATTTTGGCGAGTGACGAGAGTGTTGACACACACGCCTTCTTCCTCTACCCTCCCTTCCCCCACCCCCCCCACCCCCCGAGGTAACTGATCCGCCAGTGAGCATTAACCCCGTTACTACCACTTGACGCATATTTTGCTTTCGATACAGTCCAAGGACAATGGATACAACTATTGGTCTCAGATAGAGGCATATATCCTCTTGAGCCCCCGCATTTGCGGGGGCTCATCAGGATATATGTCTCTTTGCAGTTCGATCGGCTTTACTTTCTCGCGGTAGTGAAGGAGTTAACTAAATGACGTATGAGAAAAACAAAATAGTACACTTGATACTGAAAACAACGCTAAGATGATGCCTTCTTTTTATTGGGATGACATACGCTTGTGTTACGCACTATGTGATTATGAATAGTTTTCCCGTCAGTCTAATCGACCACGGCAGTGAAGTATGTGATATGTCCTTTATACATGGGCGATAATGTGTGCGTGCGTGAGTCTGTATGTGCGTTCAAGCGGTCTGCGCGTGTGAACATGAACAGCGTTGTTGTCCTTTATACATGGGCGATAATGCGTGCGTGCGTGAGTCTGTATGTGCGTTCAAGCGGTCTGCGCGTGTGAACATGAACAGCGTTGTTGTCCTTTATACATGGGCGATAATGCGTGCGTGCGTGAGTCTGTATGTGCGTTCAAGCGGTCTGCGCGTGTGAACATGAACAGCGTTGTTGTATTCGCGCGTATATTTATTATTCTTTAATATTTCTCACTCTTAACCAATGGTAGAACGAAATCCTTCAGCGCTCAACATGAACCGCCACTCCTAACCCGAACCGTCTGCGGCCGGGAGTGCTACACGGGTACACTGACGAACAAAAGATATGCGACATTTTTGGAATCCCAAAATGTCGCATATCTTTTGCTCGTCGGTATAGCCCCCACTCGGTGCGCACACCGTAAGTACACTAACAGAAGCGTACGTGGGTGTGGGTGTAAGGGAATCTTACACGCGTTTAATCTTCATCTCCACGCTCTTGAGGGAAATGTATTTGCTGTTCGTCCACGCGCGCCACACCACCCCGTCAGATCCCTCCACCGCCTCGTCCTTGTAGCGACCATTGAGGTTGCTATGGTGACACGCGCCGTACCACCACGCCCCGTGGTAGACCACAGCACAGTTGTTTGGCCAGTCGTCCTTGTCCTGGTCCTTGGCGGAGAAACGGCGGTTGTTGTGATACCTCATCGCATCACCTGTCACAAGGTCAGCATCAGAACTATAATAATAATAATAATACCGTTATTATATAGGCGCTTTTTCTCAATTTTGGGGGAAATCGACTCAAAGCGCCGCGCCTGAAACCCAACACACACACTAACGAAACAGACACGGATTTACGCCATTTAAGACAAACACAGTACAAGACAAATGAAGGGCCAGTCAGCTACTGAAGTTACAGAGATTTTTGATCGCTTGTATTTGAAATTTGTTAAGTGGCCTGAGACCGGTACCAAAGTGTGGGGGGTGGGGGGTGGGGGGGGGGTGGAAGAACCGGAGTACCCGGAGAAAGAACCCCCGACGGTCCGCCCGAATTAACGGTGACACTTACCAGAGGAGAAAAGTCCAAAGCCAGAACCCGGTATCGAACCGCGCACCTTTGTCATTGGTGGCAGGCGCCTTAACCACTGCGCCACGGACCGCCCCGTTAGTGCATTAGTGTTGGTTATTGAGAGCTGTGATTGGCAGTCAGTTAACCCTGTATGCCTAATGGAGTTCAAATTAAACATTAACTTTCTGACTTTTTATGCCTGAAAAGGGTCACTGTCATGCAAGCATTGGTCTGAACAGAGATTTTGTCTTCGTGCTTAAGTTAAATTTGGAAAAGAAATTTACCTTGGATGAAAACTGCACATTGAGTGAATTGATAAATAAAACCGTCGAGGAACATTTTTACACAGAAACTACAGGCGTACTGTAATGAGCACATAGTGTACATAAGTGAGGTTTTGTTTGCAACGAACGACGCCCAACAACAAACGAAAGCGAAGTCACGACGGAAAACCAACTTGCACCAGAACAACATTCCAAACATCTCCAAGAGACATTGATCCTCATGAGCCCGGAGGGAAATTTGTGGAGTGTTTGTCTCCGCTTTCTGCAGAAGCTGTTTATCCGGGGATGATTCCGCTATAGTTCGTTGTCGTGCGTCTCTCGATGCAAACCAACCCTCACTATTAACGCAATGACATCATACTGGGACTAAAAGCTTGAAATGTGTGCACTGCCATATGCAAGCTACATTATAGCACTTACAGATAAGGATGTAGACCAATGGCTTTAGTTCAAGGGTGGTGCCAGAATAGCTTGGCGCCTGAGGCGCCAAGCTATTCTGGCACTACCCTTGAATTATTTTAGTCAAACTTATTTCACACACTGGTGTATTCCGAAGGATAAGGGTAACAGATGGCTAACTACAGACCATAGAGGTCAGGCCAGCGGTGACGGATACGGGACTGTACACTTTACACTGTATTTAGAGGTCGATTGACATCGCAGCGCACAACGCTTTTCGCAGATATCTTCGCAAAGAACCATTTTTATATATCCATCTTAGAATACATACCATTTAGTGTTAGTTGACCCAGTACGATTTACTTTAAACAAACTCGGCAAATGTGAGAGGGTCGCTGCACAGTCGTAAAAGATTCGAATATTTTTTTTCGTGAAATGACAGATTTTACATCCCTAAATGTGCCCCAGATATATTCAGCCCAGTGTAAGAAATATCCATTTTCACGTGAATGAGTAAGTTGACCACATTCTCAAGCTTTAAACAGCGCAGCGATGCACGAAGTCTGCATGATTGACCTCGATATTGAAATCTTGCCGGGGCTCTATTACTGAGGGTGTTGAACATGGCTTTGTTCTTTTATTTTCACCAAATGTTTTCGACTGTACAGCAAAATCATCAACTCATAGGAGTTAGTAATAATAGTTCATAATAGGTCAATTGGCACTAAATGATATTTGTTTTTAAAGTGGTACAGAAAAGTGTTTCTTTGCGGAGATGTTTGGAGAAAAAAGAATTGTGCACTCCGATGTCAAACGTCCTATACCAACTCTCGTCTCAGCCAGTTTCTGGAGACCTGGGGCCAGTTGCATGAGCGAGACTAGTCCTGCACCAGCCACTAAGCAAGGTGCGCCGCTATAGCGGCGCACCTTGCTTAGTGGCTGGTGCAGGGCTAAGCTCGCTCATGCAACTGGCCCCATGAGGTCCGTATCTAAACGACACAGGAGTTTTCATTGCTGGATCCCGGGCTGTATACACACCTGCCGTGCCGCTGTAGCCGTTAACGAACAGACTGTAGAACTGCTTGGGCCCTCTGATGAAAAACTCGCTGTACTCGGCGTACGCTGTGTTCCCGTCAAAGGCTTCCAGTTCCACGCGCAGCATGTAGGTCCCACACATGGTGATGTCGTGAATCTTCTTCAGACCTGCCGTCAGAGATATGCTCATCTCATTTTAGGCGTGTTGTGCACGGACAAGTTAAGACGTTGTTTGTTTTTTTTTTTTGTTGGTGAGAGGACTGGATGTTGTCAACGTACACACGGTCTTTGGGCACACGACGGTCGCATGAGGGCCCGCGCACAGCCGTGCTCGGGTCCACTGCGGTCGTCGTGGGCCCGAATACCTTTGCTTCAGGGTACGCATTCAACTGGTGAGTGAAGCCAGCAGCGTGTTACAAGGAAATGGGGGTAAGGTGCCCACCTGAAGAACACTGACTGACTGATCTATTATGTCGACACTGCCGTGCGGTTTCCCGTGTAATGGCCGTGACACTTGACATAAAGCCTGATAGATT
>BTPG01000003.1:7717136-7749636 GCA_036245525.1 Semisulcospira habei
CCCGACGGCCGTATTTCCCAAATTTTGGAGGCGTCGTCTTATAATGACTATGCACCAGTGTGCAGGAGATGGATCGACCATGATAATTCAAGGGCAGTGCCAGATTAGCTTGGCGCCTGCGGGCGCCAAGCTAATCTGGCACTGCCCTTGAATTATCATGGTCGATCCATCTCCTGCTGTTGTGCGTCAGGGCTGATCGGGTTAAGAAGACACCAGAAGAAGAAGAAGAAGAAATAAACTGTCCCCGCTTACAATCCACTGGTTGGTTCCTTGCGGTTCCTTACAGGTGGCGTCATTGGACGAGCCGCGGCTTGTGTCGGGAAGAACTTGGTCAGTGAGCGTTCTGTACTCGGTCACTAACGCTAAAACAAAGTAAACTCATAATGTGCAACTTCCCTCCTTTTAACACGCAGGCGTTACTACTTGAAATCAAATCACGCACGCGACCACGTTATGTTTGAGATGCTTGTGCATGACGGTTATTCAGTGCCGGGAAAATGTGAACACTGCCCAACAGTCAGTGGCATAGATCCTCATGAGCCCCCGCGGTTGCGGGGGCTCATGAGCATCTATGCTATTGTTGACACCACTTTCAATACTTGCTTCTTGGACATCTTTTAAATTGTATTTAATTGGTTTTTTTTTTTTTTACTTATTTATTTTATTTTATTTTATTTATTATTATTTTTTAATTGTATTTATTATTTATTATTATTATTTTTCTATTTTATTTATTTTTTTTTTTTTTTTTTTGGGGGGGGGGTGGGGGCGGGGGGGGTGGGGGTGGGGGTGGGAGGGGGTGTTGAATTGACGATCATTGCAGAAACACAATCATGCATCAACTGGCAGCGAACGGGTTAAGTATGAAAATCAGCTGGAAATAATCTTTTTAAGAAGGAACTGTTCAGGGTGGGTCGCGGTGGAGCGTGTTCAATAGCATGCCGATGACGTGATAGTCGGGAAGGCCCCTACCTGAAAACTAAAGTTAAAAAACCTCAACAAACAAACAAACAAACAAAAAAACGTCATGTCTAGTTACGCTAAACTCGCTGCAGAACAGACAACATGTGGACAATCACCAGCCAAATACATAGACATACTTTTGTCATCACAGTTGAAACAATCATTATCGCCATGACCATGTTTTATGGAGATCGAGTGCAAATAATGTTACGAATTATCGCCGAAAAACATGTTTACATCTTGTGTCCCGTAGTATACTTACAAGATTTTTTAACAAACTTGTCCTCCAGCTCTCCAATACGGGCGGCCAGTTTAGTCTTAAGATTGGTCATTTCAATGTCACGGTTGGTCAGTTCAGTGTCACGGGCGGCCAGTTCTGTGTCTTTGACCTTCAGTTCGGTGTGGCGGGCGGCCAGTTCAGGGTCACGGGTGGCCAGTTTAGTGTCACTGGTGGCCAGCTCATTGATACGCGCGGTCAGTTCAGTGATTTTGGCGGACAGATCGGTGTCTTGGGCAGCCATTCTGGTGTCACGGGCGGTCAGTTCAGTGTCAAGGGCGGTCAGTTCAGCGTCACGGGCGGTCAACTCAGCGATACGTTCTGCCATTTTACTGTCACTTGCGATTAGTTCATTGAGACGGGCCTCCAGAAGAACGACGTGGGCCTTCATGACTTCCACACGGACCATCGCCGTGGAACGCACCGGTGACTTATGACTCACACATGCGAGGGCCGGGGCACTAGAATCGACCTTACAGCTGTAGCTTTCGTCCGCGACGGGGTTGGGAAGGATCAGCAGGAAGAATCCCTTCTTGTATGACGTGCTGGGCAGGACGGTGCCGGAGCTGTCCTGCGGCAAAAGATACAACTAGGGACAACTGTAATGCCTGGTAATGACTACCCCAATAGCAAAACGTCTTCGGACCCACGACAGCCGCAGTGGGACCGCGCACAGCCGTGCGCGGGCCCACTGCGGCTGTCGTGGACCTGGGGACTTTTACCCACTGGGTATCTGGTAGTTTACTCTGAGCAACAATAGCATACATGCAGGTGCACGCACTAGAACAGTGCAGTATGATAATAAAGAGGATGGGATGCATCATAACCCCCGAAGCCTTTTATATATGAGGATTATAACTCACTATTCTATATACCCTTCTATATACCAGCTGTCCTCGCTGCCAAGGGTCTCTGCCTGTTGTCTTTGACCTGTTTCTGATATTGAAATATCTCTTAATGAAAAAAAAAGCAAAACCAGCAGACTTGCCAAATTAGGCTTTTGGTCAAAATGCATACTGCTTTTTACCTAGCCAGGGTTTGGTATTTGCATCCATTACCATTACAAGACGTCAGAAAAAATGTTGGAAGCAAAAATATGGTAAGCTGCACACAGATAATGAAGAATAAATTAACCAGTTTAGACACGAGAAACTTTGAACACCACCCAACTGAAAGAGGTATAGATCCTCGTGAGCCCCCGCAGTCGCGGCGGCTCATGAGGATCTATACCTCTTGCTGACACCACTTTGAACCCGTGTTCCTGGGACAGCCAGGGTTATTTTGGTGCTGTATATGATACTGCTTTCTGGATCCTTCCAGCTATAATGTACTTCTTCTACTAAAGCTGTGCTGGTTCCATTCACCCTCCTCTGAAAATACATTAAAGGCACAGAGCTACATAGGGGACATTTAGCATACTAAATACAAGAAACTTTTAGTTCTGCATTCCCCAAGTATCACTCATCACCACCGAAGCCGGCAGGGACCGTGTCTGTCTAAACTAATTAACCCCAGGTTATCTCGCCTGACAAGGTTTATAAACATCTCCTCACTCTGATACTGCTCACTTGGAAATAATACAAGAAATAGGGTATGTTTGGAAGACACCATGTACTACACTGACTGTACTACTGGATGCCAAAATAAACCCGTTTTTTTATAGCCGCTCAAACATCTCTAAGATAACCATGGATACTACATTACTGGATGTCTGACTGAGCGCGTGTACCTTCTCAAAGCCTATTGCGAAGTTCGCTTCGGGTTTGTGCGCATGCGCCGGCTTGCGATTTTGCCTAGGTTTTTCCGGTTGCATTTCGACTATCATGGAAGACAGAGAAAGGAATGCGTGTATCCCGTTTGAAACGGGCATTTTTTATTCAATCGTCGAGGTAAGGTCTTCGGTTTTCTTTTATATCAACGCTAAATGAACTTGTTTGACATCTAACAGAGTTTTCATATCGAAAAACTTTTATGTGGTACAGTGTTAGCGCTTAGAACATAGTAAGAAAAACAATGTTCACTGAGCTGAAAAGAAAATATGAGGGCTATATGTGTATATCTCCAGATATCTGGAAAAATATGTACGTACAGGTCAGAAATTTATAAAAATATGTTTGTACATCTCCGAAACTGGAAAAATGTGGGCTTAAAAAAGGGGAAAAAAACCCTTTCCAGCCCACTGCACAAAAAGGCGTAGGGACCACAATAAAAAATATGGTGGGTTGAATAACCTCAAACAAGCTTTTTGGGGCCAAATCATCTAACCTTAGCTTTAAATTAGGAATGAAAAGGAAAAAAAAATTAACAAAACCCCTAAACAAACACATTCAAATACCAAAGTACCCAAAATTGTCTTGACATAATAGCTGTAACAAACACTTAATTTTGTTTTTTCCTTGGAGATTCGCCATCCAGGAAAATATTCATTATTGAGATACAGTCAGGGGCAGATTATGGAGGGTTTCCCAATTGCACACAAAAAAACCCTGTGCTGTCAAAAAAAAAGTTTTTTAATGGAAAAGGATATTCTTCATGTTATTATTCGATACAAACAACGTTCGTAGATCTAAAATTCAAGAAAGAGTGTCACCACTGTCACTGTGACTACATTACATACCGCACAGCTGTAATCAGAAATTGGCACTAACTTGATGCCTTTTTTATTATTATTAAGATCTGATGGAGCGTGTTGAAAAAGAATATGTTTCATTTTTAATGAAGGAAATTACGTGCATTTATTTTAGCAGGTAATATATTTCAACATTCCATTACACCACTTAAAAATTAAGATATTCTTTTTTTAATAGTATTAGTAATAAATATAATATACATGCATTAGTTTCTAAGTGGTGCAATGGAAAATTAAAATATATTATCTGCTAAACTAATTGCTTAAAATTTCCTTCATTAAAAAATAAATTTTAAAGCATCAATGAAAGCGCAAACTATTTTATAAAATTTAATTCATAATCTTCTGAGAATGCTTCAAGCCACATATGCAAATAAATACACTTCTCTTTCAATTTGATCAACTAGCTATTTCTTCTCTTCTTTTAGTCAGCTGTCTCATTATTTTAACTTCTTTTGATTAAACATAGTAACAAAGATGGTTTTTGCAACGACTCCCACCGTGTTGTCGCTTCGACATCGTGCCGAAATAGTCAAAACAGTCCAAATAACTTTGTATGCACTCGTACTTCGACGTGTCTTTTCACATTGGTACCGGAAAGGGCAATGCAAAAGTGCGCGGCTAAGATGCGCGAAGGAACTCAAAGCGAAAATTGTTGAAGTCAGAGGTCAAGTAAATATAGGTCAGTGAAGATAACTCTCTCGAGCACCCTCGTCGAATAAGGGCCATCTCTTAGGTCCCTTGTCGAATGACGTCAATGGCGTATGAGACAGGAACATTTGCTTGGGGAGTCGCACGGGTCGGCCACTGTAGACCTCTACAATATGCAAGATTTGTACCGCATTTGGGTGCGGCAACAACCTGAAACATCTGGAAACTTCAAAGAAGACTGATCCAGTACGCAACGGCCATCGGGACGACGTCGGCCGCCGTTGGCCCGAGCACTGTCGTGTGCGGGCCAACGGCGGCCGTCGTCGGCTAGATGGACTTTTGCGCATTGGGCAGACGCAAAGATTCTGTGTGCTAGAAAAAGGTAGGCACTACATCAGGCTAAAGCTCCTGTTTGTATTTCAGCCAATGCTCACTCCTGAAAGCGCCGGCATCGCGAAGCACGTGTCTTCAAAATGTTCGGACCACACGACATCGTCAGGGCCTGCCTAACGCAGATTTTGTTGTCAACAGTATTTGAGAATAAACACATGTTGTCAAAACCTGGCAGTTTATCAAATTATCCGGGCCAAGACTGTAGCTTCAATAGTCTCCGAGAAAGTGCCAACGCTGAAGTTTACAAAGATGGCGGACGACCGTGGATGGACGACAGACAGACTACCACTAACCCGTTACACAGACTTGCTGTTGCTATAGTACATGAGCCAAAAGGTCATCGGTTAACAGACAAACTTGTTTACTTACAGTCCACTTGACCAGGATGGGTGGCTGACCATGGTCGAGAAACTTTCCGCATGAAAGCTGCACGTGCCATCCAGGTTGTGGTCCGTCAGTCACCTTAGCGGCTTTATGGTGTAGTTTGGCCATCAGTTTTCCCTCTAACACTGGACTGACTGACAATATTTACAAACAGGCTATCACTGATTACCACCAAATATTAGACCGGCTGGCAACAGTAAGAGAAACATAGATTCTTACACCTGTGTTTAGGTGATACTGAGAATCTAACTCGAGTAGTTTTGAAACATTATCCTACGAGTGAAAGCGAATAGGATAAGGGTTTAAGATCACGAGAGTGCGATTCTCAGTATCACCTAAACACCGATGTAAGATCTATTTCTTCTTCAACTTTTTCTTGTTATAAATCCGATGTGATTTGACATTCGGCACATGCCTAGCCACAACACAGACGCCATTATGCCTTGGCAAAGATCTCGACGTAACTTAATGGTAATGTGGCGTCAAAATCTTGGACGCCAGAAAAAAACGTTCCTCGTGATGACGTAATAACGCAATAAATGACGCCAGAGTCCCAGTCGTCACCATAAACTGCAGTCATCGCTCGTGAACAGGTCAAGGTTCAATATCGCGTGTGCCCGTACCTGTTTCTTGACCAGAAGTATTACTAAACCATATTGTGCACACGCGTCCTTTCACCCACCAGGGCTGTATCACACACGTCTGTTATACTCAAGCTGTATTACACGTGCATGATACAGTTTTTTTCTGCTCAATGACGGGAAAAAAAAAGGATGCGTGAAAGAAACAGGCGTCATTGAATAATAGGGTTAACACTTTGGCTGTCGGTAGCGCTTTTGTCGCTAATGATTCCTGCAGGAATCATCGCAACAAAAGCGCTGCCGAAAGCCAAAAGGTTAATCAAATGCTGGAGTGGCCAGCAACAGACGAAAAAATAGAGCTCACTGACAATGATCAGATACTGGACTCTCTGACAACTTTAACCCCATCACTTCCAGTGGTCACGAATTTGGGGTCTGAAACGACTGCGCACGTGCCGACATTCACTCGCAGAGCACATAATTTATATACATGGGACAGAATTAACTCATTCAACCCGACGACTGTATTTCCCGATTTTGGCGGCGTCGTCTAATGGCCATGCACCAGTTGCAGGAGATGGATCGACCATGATAATTCAAGGGCAGTGCCAGATTAGCTTGGCGCCGACAGGCGCCAAGCTAATCTGGCACTACCCTTGAATTATCTTGGTCGACCCATCTCCTGCTGTAGTGTAGTGCGTTAGGGCTGAATGTGTTAATAACATGGGACTAACAAGAGACGTGAATCCTCCTCAGACCTCGCGATAGTCGGGGGTCGTGAGGGTTTATATCTCTGACAGCTGGGCCCCGGCAGTTGCGGGGTTAAATAAACGGGGGTTTCACTGACTATGATCGGACCGGGCATACCTTTTACGACGAGAGACGCCGTGGTCACGTAGGTCTGAGTATCTGTTTCATTTGTTTCATTTTCATTTCTTTCATTTTCATTTGCCGAGGCGAGCACAACCTTCATCAGGTAGATACCGGTGTCTTTCGCGCTGACTGTGCTGATGGTCATCGCGTAGTCCGATGTGAAGTTAAAGCGTTCTTCAGAAGGGTCTATGGGTGTTCCCAGTCCATCTTCCCACAGGCTCTCGTTGCCTTTGTCCGGTGTCTGGAACTGAAGCTGTAGGCGGACAATGTCAACGTAAGTTCAGCAGTCGCTCAGTTTTACCATTAGTTCATTATTATTATTATTATTATTATTATTATTATTATTATTATTATTATTATTATTATTATTATTATTATTATTTTATTTTAGCATTATTTTTTAGTTAGTATTTGGAAAAAGACACTGTCCATTTCAAAATTGGTCTTTATGTCAACAGCTCGTGAAATACGTTGTAAATTTTAAATTGAGTTTTAATGTCCGTCTATTTATAAAGAAGTACCCAACGGAGAAAGAAACACGCTTAGAAACATCGTCTCCCGAGGCAGCAGCTACAAATACTAATGAGCATGTCCACTGGCAATTAAAAAACTGGCTTTAAAAAAAAAGTAGCAAATAATGTCTCTGTTTGTTTGTCTATTTTGACAAAGGGTATTTACCCGAAATGCTTGTCTCAGAAGGCAACAAATACAAATACTAAACCCAAATACTAAACATTCCTTCTGCATCTGAAGATAAGTAGCAAATAATGTCTCTGTTTGTTTGTCTATTTTGACAAAGGGTATTTACCCGAAATATTAATAAATTGTGTTGTACCGTTTTTTCTAAGCGTGTTTCTTTCTCCGTTGGGTACTTCTTTGCATTTCACACGCTTGGCAGTCACCTTTTTGGTCTGGATCGTCTATTTATAGAAGAGATTTTTTTTTTAAAGGCTGGGACGCGGTCGACCGAACAGACGACATTAGTAGGTCAAAATTGCCCCGCTTTTCGACGAAAACGGTGGTTTAAAAGCCTGGACAAACACGCGACTTCGCGTGTTTGTCCAGGCTTTTAAGCCACCGTTTTCGTCGAAACTCGTGCAATTTGGACCTTCTTCTGACTTCCCATAAATGTCCACTCCAAAGTATTTCCATGACGTCAGAGACTCACATGTGAAATAACCGGTATGTCTTTCCTCGCTGAACAACGTATTTTCGGGGGGGGGGGGGGGGGGGGGTGGGGTGTGTGTGTGTGTGTGTGTGTGTGTGTGTGTGTGTGTGTGTGTGTGTGTGTGTGTGTGTGTGTGTGTGTGTGTGTGTGTGTGTGTGTGTGTGTGTGTGTGTGTGTGTGTGTGTGTGTGTGTGTGTGTGTGTGTGTGTGTGTGTGTGTGTGTGTGTGTGTGTGTGTGTGTGTGTGTGTGTGTGTGTGTGTGTGTGTGTGTGTGTGTGTGTGTGTGTGTGTGTGTGTGTGTGTGTGTGTGTGTGTGTGTGTGTGTGTGTGTGTGTGTGTGTGTGTGTGTGTGTGTGTGTGTGTGTGTGTGTGTGTGGTGTGTGTGTGTGTGTGTGTGTGTGTGTGTGTGTGTGTGTGTGTGTGTGTGTGTGTGTGTGTGTGTGTGTGTGTGTGTGTGTGTGTGTGTGTGTGTGTGTGTGTGTGTGTGTGTGTGTGTGTGTGTGTGTGTGTGTGTGTGTGTGTGTGTGTGTGTGTGTTGTGTGTGTGTGTGTGTGTGTGTGTGTGTGTGTGTGTGTGTGTGTGTGTGTGTGTGTGTGTGTGTGTGTGTGTGTGTGTGTGTGTGTGTGTGTGTGTGTGTGTGTGTGTGTGTGTGTGTGTGTGTGTGTGTGTGTGTGTGTGTGTGTGTGTGTGTGTGTGTGTGTGTGTGTGTGTGTGTGTGTGTGTGTGTGTGTGTGTGTGTGTGTGTGTGTGTGTGTGTGTGTGTGTGTGGTGTGTGTGTGTGTGTGTGTGTGTGTGTGTGTGTGTGTGTGTGTGTGTGTGTGTGTGTGTGTGTGTGTGTGTGTGTGTGTGTGTGTGTGTGTGTGTGTGTGTGTGTGTGTGTGTGTGTGTGTGTGTGTGTGTGTGTGTGTGTGTGTGTGTGTGTGTGTGTGTGTGTGTGTGTGTGTGTGTGTGTGTGTGTGTGTGTGTGTGTGTGTGTGTGTGTGTGTGTGTGTGTGTGTGTGTGTGTGTGTGTGTGTGTGTGTGTGTGTGTGTGTGTGTGTGTGTGTGTGTGGTGTGTGTGTGTGTGTGTGTGTGTGTGTGTGTGTGTGTGTGTGTGTGTGTGTGTGTGTGTGTGTGTGTGTGTGTGTGTGTGTGTGTGTGTGTGTGTGTGTGTGTGTGTGTGTGTGTGTGTGTGTGTGTGTGTGTGTGTGTGTGTGTGTGTGTGTGTGTGTGTGTGTGTGTGTGTGTGTGTGTGTGTGTGTGTGTGTGTGTGTGTGTGTGTGTGTGTGTGTGTGTGTGTGTGTGTGTGTGTGTGTGTGTGTGTGTGTGTGTGTGTGTGTGTGTGTGTGTGTGTGTGTGTGTGTGTGTGTGTGTGTGTGTGTGTGTGTGTGTGTGTGTGTGTGTGTAAACGTAAAAGCGTCAAAATAGAGGAAGTGTTTAATTTAAACATTGTTTGAGACATCCCCGAGCAAACTGAAATAGGATGGCATATTGAAGAGATAAAAGACCGTTTAAAGAAAGCCAGTTTTTTAAATGCCAGTGGACATGCTCATTAGCAGTCATTTTTTTTGCGTTGCTAGAGGGAGAGACAGACTGACAAACAGACAGGCAGACAGACAGACCTGGCGATAATAAGTGACGCTGTCCACCTTTTCCGAAGGAGCTAGGCGAAATCCCCAATTAAAGGGGACGGCCAATCCCTCACAGAAGGATTTTTCGGTTCCATTCGGCAGAACGTCGGTCCATTCAAACGCTCCTATCCCACCTGTCAAGTACATGTCACTCACACATTGCACGTGGGGCAATAACAGACGATTCCGCAAATCAGAAGTAGGTCAAAACTGCACGTTTCGACGAAAATGTGAACTAAAATCCCTTTTCCCCGTCGAAACACGTGTTATTTTGAAAACGACAATCTTGACGCCTATCGAGTTAGGCTTATCACTCTTCATTGTTGCCTTCTGAGACAAGCATCGTCTCCCGAGGCAGCAGCTACAAATACTAAACCCAACTCGACTGCTGTAAAGAACGGGCACTACGGGTTGCCTACGTCGATGGGAGGGATCATAGGATCCCACTGGTCAGCTATCGCCCGCCCCAAGACGAGCAGCCCCGGCCAGTAAGGTGTTGTCCCGCCCGACGATTGCTAGCTTCAGTGAGTGCTTGGAGCTCAGAGCCTGAGGCACGACAAACGGACGGAAAAATCGCGTCAGACCAACAAGAAAAACAAAGAAGTCTGTCACTTCGCTTCGCAAGCTGGAACGTGAGAGGCATGTGTCCAGGATTTTCCGACGGCCTTTAACAGTTGAAAGACTCCTGAAAGACGGAAGAATATACCAAGTAGATAGGAAAAAGCACTGGGGAGAGAACTGTGCATTATCGACCAATGATCATAGGTCTACTTTGGTCAAAGCACCAATAGAACAAACAAACACAAAAAAAGGCCATGAAACAGAGGATATGACAGAGTCACTTACTTAGCGCATCCGTTTTTCCTCCTCTTTTTTTTTTTTTTTTTTTTTTTTTTTGTGTATTATGCACAATTCTCTCCCCTGACAGCGCTTTGTCCTACTTACTTGGTAGTTTCTTCTTACAAGCAATGGCAGTCAAACCCTTTGGTCTCGTTCATTACAGAAAGTCCGCCATTACTGACAGAAAGCCCACCAGGCTGGATGTGAGCATAGCTGCTGCATTACACACACACAAAAAAAAGCTCCTGGCCCGCAACGCACCCCATCGAGAATAGAATTACACGTTTTTTTTTTGGTGGTTTTTTTCTGGAGAGAGGGAGAGCATGGGAAACCTCGTCAGTTTGGTGTAGGCTTTGCGGTTAGAAACACGCGCTTGGCTTCAGTGGAGCCGAGGACATACAAGACCAGGGGCCGGTTGCATGAGCGAGCTTAGTCCTGCACCAGCCGTGGATCCAAGTGAGGGGGGCGAGGGTCCATGCCGAGCTTAGTACTGCACCAGCCACGGATCCAAGTGAGGTGGGCGGGGGTCCACCCCACCCCCCCGCCCCCAAATTTGTTAAAATGCTATAACAAAGTCCCTTTTGGGGGTGTCTGCCCCCCCCCCCCTACTGTTGGTCTATATTTTGGCGAACGGCTGAGCAGACAGCCTCCCACCCCCCCCCCCCACCTACCAACCCGTCATTTGATATTTGTAGGAACGGCTAAGCTCTAGCCCCTGGAAGGGAGGACTAGTACCTTTCCCCCTGACCCCTTTGCAGACTGAGGTTATGGCTCCTAGAAGCTGACGCCTTCCCCCCCCCCCCCCCCCCACTGTTGGAATTTTCCGCGCCTGGAAGCAAGGTCCGCCGCCTACCCCCCTCTCCCCCCGTTCTCCCCCACCCTTTCCCCTTTCCCCACTCCCCTCTCCCCCCCCCCCCCCCCCCACTGATTTTTCGGCGCCCGGAAGCAAGGTCCGCCACCCATCCACCCACCCCCCCTCCCACCAGCCCGAGCAAGGTCCCCCGCCCACCCGCCCCCCCCCCCCCTACTGATTTTTCGTCGCCAGGAAGCAAGGTCCGCCGCCTATCCCCCCCCCCTACCCCCCTGTTCCCCCACTGATTTTTCGGCGCCCGGAAGCAAGGCCCGCCACCCACCCACCCACCCCCCCTCCCACCAGCCCAAGCAAGGTCCCCCGCCCACCCGCCCTACTGATTTTTCGGCGCCAGGAAGCAAGTTCCGCCGCCTACACCCCTCCCCCCCCCCCCCTCCATGACTGTTTGATTTTTCGGCACTTGCAAAAACATGATTTAGCGTGGTGGAAGCCTTTTGCATGAGGTTCAAGGTCCCAAACAAGAAGCTGCTCCCCCCCCCCCCCCGGGT
This sequence comes from Semisulcospira habei, assembly GCA_036245525.1. Lineage (NCBI taxonomy): Eukaryota > Metazoa > Mollusca > Gastropoda > Semisulcospiridae > Semisulcospira > Semisulcospira habei. The sequence continues at coordinate 7,728,865 of BTPG01000003.1, forward strand.
TCTGGAGCTAAGTGATCCGGCCCTGGCTATAGCGGCGCACCTTGCTTAGTGGCTGGTGCAGGACTAAGCTCGGTCATGCAACTGGCCCCAGTTCTAAGGTGACAACAAGCAGCGTGCTGCGACTCCCTTGCCCCTGTTGTAACAAGGACGGCCACTCCCGAATCAGCCTGCACAGTCACAACACACGATGCCGAAACACAGAGTCAGACACCTCAAGGCGCACCAAGCACCGCCTCTCAATGCGAGTAAAACATTAAGTCTGTTGAAGAGAGGACAGGGAGAGCGGCAGTGTGAGGAAAAGATAGAAAAGGCTTCAAGCGGGTTGACACCCCCCCCCCCCACCGGCCCATCTCCCTTACCCCCCCCCCCCCATATGTCTACGTACAAATCTTCCATGGGGTGAGTAACAAGGTGTAGACAAAGCAGGCACATTGGTACAAATCTAGACACAATGACTAGGTGCAAATTATGCTTATAAGGCGCGTAGAACAAGATGCAGAAACAAACAGTCACATTGACCATGTACAAATCATACAAGGTGCAAAAACAAAACAAAACAAACACCGTGGTGTAAAGAAACAAAAACAGACACCATTATGACCAGGTATAAAACTTACAAGGTGTGTAGAACAAGGTGTAGACAAAGACAGACGCAATGACAAGGTGCATTGTGTCGTTCGCTTTCCAGTTTTCTCCCCGTTGACACTGAAATAAAAAATAAAAAAATAATTTGTTTTTAAACTGTGTTTCACTAATAAGAAACGTGTTGGTCACGACTGAAAGAAGACAGTGATGAACTAATACCCTTCTTCCCAATCGACAAACAAACAAGTACAGAGATCCGTCGTTACTTATCTTATCAGCGATGAAGAAACTCGGATATGTGTACGTCATAATATTTCTATCATTGAGTTAAGACGTCACTTGCATGCAAATGAAATCTTCCTTGTTCGTGTGCCTTGCTTTCTTAGTCCCAATGAGCAAAGTTTCTCGGGCCCACGACGGCTGTAGTGGGCCAGCGCACGTCAGTGCGCGTGCCCAATGCGGCCCCGAATAGGTTTGCTTCTGAGGCTGTTGCTTGCTTGAATCAACAGTGCTGATAGGGCTGGTTCCGTTATGGAGGTTGCCACATTCTTTCTTCGCTGGATAAGTAGCGACCGACCTCTATGCTCGTTTGTTTGTCTATTTTGAAGAAGGGTATTTACCCGAAATATGAATAAAGCGTGTTTCTTTCTGCGTTTGGTTCTTCTCTGCTTTGTACACGCTTGACAGTCGCCTTTTTGATCTGGATTGTGGCCAGTAGGAGTCACACTCCAGACCTATCTACTATCTCTGGAAGGCACATTCTCGTGCGCATGTGGATGCAGCCTGTGAGACTCTCCTGGTCACCGTAAAAACTTGAATAGCCTGGCTCAATTTCTCTCGCCACAGCTTGACCTTAGGCATCAGACAGTCATCAATAGCCAGTTGCCTGCAAAAGGCATAGACCCTCATAGACACTTGGTCCAGATAATTTATACATTATCATTGATCTTGCTGAAGAAAGCAGAATACTGCCTGTGAAGGCAGACGACAATACGTCAACTGTGTGAAAGGCAAGATTTTGAATGTATTATAAATCTCAGTGTTCACACACATGGCCTTTTGCCTTTGTAGTGGAGAATAGTATCTGAGCGTGTCTGTGGCAGGATTGTTGCAGTCACTCTTTCACTCGATCGAGATTCAGCAAACACCAATCAGTGAAGACTAGAGCCCGAACAGTATATGAGGCCTGAATGATTTTCATGAACGAGTCCATGTGGGCTGATGTGGCGCTATGTCCCATTCCGATGTCAACCAAAGATTGCAGTCCACAATTCTTCATCAATAACAAAATAAGTTCATGGGTGGTAAACGTGCTAAATCCACTGGTTGTGTGACTGCTTGCCCATAAACAACAAGATGAGGATTTCATCCAAAGTCTGCTGTAATGTTTTGAGCTCACATGCGATTTTCGTTTAGGACCATTCAGAGTTGTTCCTATGTTTAAGCTTATCATTCTGATTTATCTCTCTCTCCACCCTAACCCACCCTACCCCGCGAACTGCATAATGGCACACACAAACACTGACAGACACACAGTTATTGTTTAACTCATTCGAGACGTGCCGACTCCGGATACGCGGCATAAGCCGCGTATCCGGAGGCGGCACGTCTCAAATGAGTTAACTTACATCTGAATTCTTGCTTGTCCCTCTCTTTCCCGCAGCCGCTGTCTGCTGTCTGGATGATATCGCTGTGAACGTGGGTTGTTAGGGCGCCGTTACCACGTCATTCAGATATATGTACGTCACAATCTTTTTATCATGGTGTAAAGACGTCACTTGCACGCGCTGCAATCTTGGTCCCGAGGCTTGCTTTCTTGGTGCCAGTAATCAAAGGTCCTCGGGCCCACGACAGCCGCAGCTGGCCCGCGCACAGCTGTGCGCGGGCCCTCTGCGGCCGTCATGGACGCGAATACGTTTTGCTGCTGGGGGTGTTGCTTGCTTGAATCAACGGTGCCAGTAATGCTGGTTCCGTTATAAACGCTGGTTTCTGTGGGCGTTACACACCCTCCCTCAGAAACACGTCATAAATACTGTCTAAATATGTCTATGTCTGTACAGGTCACATAGTTAGGCCTTCTGTTTATCCGTTGTACACTGTTGCCAGCATAAATGATTGTCAGTCAAAGCTGGTTCCGTTATGATCGATAGTTCTGTATGTGCCTTACCATACCCTCTCTGACGTAAAGCCGTAATCCAGTGCGAATACGTCACACAGGCCTTCTCTGTATATGTAGACTGTTTACAGAATATAATTATAATTCTACAACGCGGGTTCCAAACCCAAAAGCTGACTGCCAATAGTCCGTAAGACCTGCTCACTGCCCCCTCCCCCCCCCCTCCCCTCCCATCAAACTTAATTCTAGTGGCAACAGTCTTTGCTTACTAAACAGCATACGCTTTGACATGGAGCACAGTGGAAAGTCTCGAGCTGTCAAGGTTGAGAGTTTGAACTGCGACACATTTGCGAAGCACTTGTGTAGTGTGTTCACCTCTTTTGAGTCATGCCGAAATCAGGTACAACTGATTCTTTTACATTCCTATCGTCAACTACCATTCGATATTTGTGTTTTCCGGTTATTTATGATGTAAGGTGCCGGACAGCCCTGATCTAAGCGTTCAGACGAAAGACCTACTAGGACAGATTAGTGCGCGATAGTCTTCCAACCTGTCCCCACGGTTTGTTGAAAATACGGGCGACCCGCTACTTATTTTGGGTTAGCAAACACGCTCCCTTCTGGCACGCGTCACTTTTTAACGCCAGTGTGATCAGTTTAACTCGTTCGAGAGGTGCCGCCTCCGGATACGCGGCTTAAGCCGCGTATCCGGAGGCGGCACGTCTCGAATGAGTTAAACCGAGAAAAAATGCCCGTTAACCCGTCCAAATCAATTCGCTCGTGTAACGGCGTTCGGTGTTTGGGCACCAAGGCAGCGGCCAAGTCCGTAAATAGCATAGCAAATACTGTATCAGGTTCCTTGAAACATTTCTATGGCCCTGGCAGTCCAGTTTTACGCCCACATCATTAGAACCAGATGCCAGAAATTACTCTGAACTTAGCTGGTTGATGTTGTAATCTCTGTGTCACAGTGACAACCGAGTTTCAAAATCACAGACCAGCACACATACACAGTTGCGGAACTGGGAGCCCACTCATCCCCCCCCCTCATCCCCCCCTTATCCCCCCTACCCTCACCCTCAGCCCCCCACCCCCACCCCATCCCCCCCCCCCTCAAAAAAAAAAAAAAAAAAAAAGGTAAGGGAGGAGGAGGAGGAAAGAAGTCTATATGAAAGTCGACTACATCTCTTTGCAAATCTTGCAAACTGAAATGTTAAAGTGGTAAGTTTGGTAAGTAAAGTTTGGTAAGTAAAGTTTGGTAAATAAAGTTTGGTAAAAGTCGCATTCAGGTTATTATATTTTGTGAAACTGGTTTCAAGTTTGTTTTGGATTGTCTGATGATAATTATGGTCATGTGTATCATTAATCTTTTTTTATCCGGACACATTATTGCTTGAAGTAATGTCACTATGATAGTTCAAGGATGGTGCCAGAATAGTTTGTCGCCTACGGCGCCAAGCTATTCTGGCACCACCCTTGAACATGAAATAGTTGATCTATCTTGTAATCTGTAATGTGACCTTTTAGGACAATAATAATAATAATACCGGTTATTATATAGGCGCTTTTCCTAATTCTGAGAATCGGCTCAAAGCGCCGCGATCTGAACCCAACACACACGCTCACCTGACACACGCATTCACTCTGAAGACAAACACAGTACAAGACAAACACAGGACATTCATGTGGTGCGAAGGGTCAGCTCAGCTACTGAGGTTTCAGAAATATTGATTGCTTGTATTTTAAATTTATAAAGTGGCCTGAAACCGGTACCACAGGGGAGGGAGAGGAAGAGCCGGAGTACCAGGAGAAAGAACCCCCTGACGGTTAGCCCGAATTAACGGTGACACTTTGTAGTGGAGAAAAGTCCGACGCCGGAACCCGGTATCGAACCTCGCACCTTTAGCATTGGTGGCAGGCGCTTTAACCACTGCGCCGCGGACCGCCCCAATAAACTATTTTTTTTTTATCAAATCAGCCTGATGATGTAATGGGGTTACTTAAATCTTCTGTCGTGTCTGATAATTAATCAGAAAATCTAAATATCCCCTGCTTTTGTACAGTGTATGCACATTGTACACATGTACAGTCATCTCGCCGCAGTAAGTTAATCTTTGCCTCTTTCACGCCCAGCGCCAACTGCCAAGATGAATTGTCCGTGACAGCTCAATAATGGTGCAGGAATAACCTCCGTGAAGCGACTGGATATGGCTACCACTTGGCAGTAATAAGGCGCTACCCTTAAACTGCCATGGTTTATTCATTTCATACCACATGTATGTATTGCTGAGCAGAGGCTTGTAAATTATAACTGCGTTGGCTGTGGGTGCGAAAGCATAAAAAAGGTAACCTTTCCTTTAAATTACATTTAAGAGTGCAAGTGGAAGTGTTACCCGCTGTAGTTTACCTCATTCAAGACGTGCCGCCTCGGGAGACGCGGCTTTAAGCCGCGTATCCCGAGGCGGCACGTCTCGAATGAGTTAACCCATTTAGCCCCAAGGCTGTACTTCCTACAGTGTGGAGGTGTCACCAAACGACTGTACCAGTTGGGGGAGACGGTTTGACCAAGCTAATTCAAGGGTAGTTCCAGATTAGCATGGCGCCCGATGGCGGCCGACACTACCCTTGAATTATGGTTGATCCATCTTCTGCTGTAGCGCGTCGGAGCAAATGGGTGAATAGATAAAACATCGCCCTGCTATCTCCATAAGGGGCCCAATGATAGTAGCTTTGACAAATGAAAATCCGCTGCGCCACCGCGTGCGCGCCACCGCCTACTAAGCTTGTCAGTATTCTCTCTCTCTCTCTCTCTCTCTCTCTCTCTCTCTCTCTCTCTCTCTCTCTCTCTCTCTCTCTCTCTCTCTCTCTCTCTCTCTCTCTCTCTCTCTCTCTCTCTCTCTCTCTCTCTCTCTCTCTCTCTCTCTCTCTCTCTCAAATGTACAGATCCCAAAGTCCAAACGATTTCTGTCCTATTTCAGTGTTATCACTATTATCGAAGCCACTAGAAAGACACGTTCATAAGCACCTACTCGAATTCTTGGAGAATCACCGCCTCCTCGTATCTCTTCAGTCCGATTTTAGACATAAACACTCATGTCATACTGCCCTCGTTCACATTGTTGATTGTTGGCTCTCATCAATAAACAATTCCAAATTAAATGGTGCAGTTTTTCTGGACCTAACCAAAGCATTTGATTTAGTCGATCACAACATTCTTTTAAAGAAACTTTCAGTATATAAGCTTGATTCGAGCTCTATAGCTTTGTTCTCCTCCTATCTCAGTAACCGCCGACAGAAGGTGTACTCAAACGGAAGTATTCGAAAGAAGGTATAGTGAGGCACGGAGTCCCCCAAGGATCTATCCTAGGGCCTCTTTTATTTTCTTTATTCATCAATGGCCTACCTCTTTCCATCTCAAATCTTGAGGTTAAATGCGATTTCTTTGCTGACGATTCAACGCTGCATACATCTGACAAACGTGAAACGACATTAAACTGTATCCTCCAGCAAAGTCTCGATGAAGTATCAGATTGGTGTACGCAAAATTGCATGCTAATCAGTACTTCTAAAACCAAGAGCATGTTGATAACAACCCGCCAAAAGCGTCAGCTACATCCTGCCCCTCTGAAACTGTCACTTGGCAATAAACCTATCCAACAAGTATCCAGGCACCGCCTACTGGGAGTTGTAATTGACGACCAGCTGAATTGGTCGCCGCATATCGACAGTTTGTGCAAAACCTTGTCCAGGAATGTATTTCTGCTATCTAAACTTAGACATATTCTTAGTACAAAGTGCTGTACATTTTTCTTTCACGCACACATTAAAAGCCACTGTGACTATGCATCCTCTTTGTGGGACGATTGCAGTGAACTTCATTTTAAAAAACTAAACTCGCTGTATCGACGTTCAATTAAGTTAATTATTCCTAACCCTACTTCCACGGACGAGAAAACAAAATCCCTTGGCCTGCTTACACTGAAGGAACAACTCAAATGTAACAAATGCGTCCTCATGCACAAAATATTTCATTATCAAGCCCCGGAATATCTGCGCATGATATTTAACTTCAGCCCTCGGCATCAACTGCATACGTGGAATGACTCGCTTCACTTACCCCACCCACGGATAGATCTCTACAAGTCAAGCCTTTTATTTTCTGGTAGTTCTGTCTGGAACTCATTGCCATTAAACATTAAATCATTTTCCGATAAAACCCATTTTAAACGTGCATTGCACACTCACTTCCAATCAGCGTGACTTCACAGTTTGCCATATAAGAATAATACTGCTAATACCACACGTAAACGTCAAATATTTTTCTCTTTCTCCTTACATTTGTTAACTGATCATCTATTGTCTTGTCGTTGTCTCTATACGCTATTGATGCTGCTGATTCTATGACACTGTCTTAGATGAGAATAATATTAATGATGTGCACGCGAGTCGTTCTCTTGCTTTTTTTTTGCATCGGAGGCAGTTACAAATTCTCCATTGTCATTTTTTTTTCCTCCTTTCGATGATTCCCCTATTGTGTTCCCCCCCCCCCCCCCCCCCCCCGTAGTTTTTCTTCCTCATTATTATTATTATTATTATTATTATTATTATTATTATTATTATTATTATTATTATTATTTGCATGCTATGTTTCTTTTCCTGTTGTGTTCTCTTTTGTTTACAGGACAGCTTGTAAGACAGGCATTGAGTTGCCTAATGGCTTTATCCTGAATACAAAAAGATTCATCATCATCATCATCTCTCTCTCTCTCTCTCTCTCTCTCTCTCTCTCTCTCTCTCTCTCTCTCTCTCTCTCTCTCTCACACACACACACACACACACACACACACACACACACACACACACACACACACACACACACACACATAGCAGGCAGGCACTCACTGTCCGTAGGCTGAAGGCAGATCTTAACTTGATAACACCAAGACCTTTAGACCCAACGCGCAAAAGGCCATCGGGCCGATATCGGTCGCAGTTGGCCCGCCGTCGGTCTGATCATCTTTTGCGCATTGGGGAGGCGCACTAGTAATTAACTGTCCCCCTCTCGCCAGCTATGGCACACAATAGCTCGCGGGCCTTTTGGTCATGCGAGACAATCCGCTGTGATTATTGATTCACACATCTCTCCTCAATCCAGCGATCATCATCCAAGCAATCTCTTTTTGTTTTATCTGTAGCGATTATGTCTGAGTCTAATTCACTCTCAGTCCACTGAAAGCCATCATCCAAGCTGTCACTCTCTGCGTCGTCCTCACTGGTAAGCTGTGTCACAATGTCCTTGACCTTGTCTGGGTCCACGAGGTCACAGAAGAGAACGTAGTCCTTCATGGGATCTTCAAGGCGGAGCTGTTTCGCTCTTTTTTTGGCGCGTGCGGGGCTTACATATACCCGGGTGGTGTGAGATCACTAGGCGGCACGTGGACTGCAGGCTGCGGGGGAGGGGAGGTGGGTGGGTGGGGGGTGGTGGCCACCTTTGTCAGGTAGAACAAACATTGTTTGTAGCAAGATGTATCTTCAAGCGCCCTGTAAGACAAAAATTCATCCAACACTGCGAGTAACTCTCTGTGTGAGCACGCTCCAGACTCGTACAGCATGTGCAGAACTACAGGGTCTCTACTATCTATTCTGATATAAACAAGGGAGCTTGATATGTCAGTGTTGTCTGTGATTGGCGGCTGGTGTGTACTGATGCCCAGCTTGATGCACTCCGCCACCAGCTTCTGACAACACTCTCTGCTCTCCATGGCCCACGATGTATATGCATGGTACATTATATGTTGAACGTATTGTGCGAGAGGTTGTGCATATTATTATTTCAAAGCAACAATCAACATTGTGTCTCCATAGCTGTCGACGGCCAGTGGGTTAACTCCCCTGGCAAGAACGTATTGTAAGGACTTCCAACGGCCGGCCTGACACATCACGTGGAGGACAGTCCTTCCCCGGGAGTCCACTCTCTGGCCCTGGGCCACGTCACTGCCCCACCACAACGCGTCGTCCAGGATCTCAGCAGCCTCGTCTGTTTTAAGACAATTGATCAACTGGTAGAGTGGGATATTTCCTTTTGGATCAGGTCGGTTTAGGTTTCCATGGAACTTCACTGACGTCTTCACAGCGTCCATTGCTTTTCCAAATTCAACTTTATACCACATTGACTGCTCGACTACATCATTCACAGTCCTGTGAAAAGCAGAGTATCCCCTTCTGTCTGTCATATTGGGGTCAGCCCCACACTGCACTAGTCCATCTACACAGTTCCACTCTCTCAGCTTTGCTTTCTCGTGCAGCATTGTGTCCCCCTTAGCGTTCCGCTTGTTGATGTCCGCTCCCTGTAGAACACAGTGCTCCACGATGTCCCACCGGTGATTGTCTACAGCGGCCACCAGGGCTTTGTCACGCTGGTCGAATCCACTGCTGTCGTTCTCCTCCACCAGCCGCCTGACCGCCTGCCACACGCCCTGACTGAGTGCCTGTTCATAAAAGGCACGTCTATCCTCCAACGACAGTCGGCCTTCCATCAGACTGATCCCGTGCGCCACCACACTGCCCTCTTTTTTATCCAGCGCCGTCTGCATCACCCGCCGTCTGTCTGTGTCGTCCAGACTCAGTTCCATCACCCTGGCCACGAAGATCCACTGGTCTGTCTTCATCAGCTCTGGCAGAGCGGCCCGGCTCAACTCCACACTCACACCCTGCTCTAACAGCGCCCTTGCCACACCCCCACTGTCGCCATCTGATGGTCTCGGGGAACAGCCGGTCCCGCTGGGTAGCGTCCACCCCGAGTCTCACCAGCTGCAACACCAAGGACCACGCCTCGCTTTGTATGGCGTGTCGTAACGTCATCTCAATCCCTTCTTCAGTGACGTCCTGCCTGAGTTGACTGAGCACCGCGTACCAACTCATTTTTCCATCCCTCCTCTTGCCTGCTTGTCGTTTCTCTAGTGTGTCCAACACCTGTGCACATCTTCTCTTCCTGTTCCTTGCTGCAACACCTAGGTACCACGGCCTCGCTTTGTATATGGCTGTGTGTAATCGTCATCTCAATCCCTTCTTCAGGTGTACGCCCTGCCTGATGTTGACACCGCGTTTGGGGTGTATTCTGCTGGGGTGGTTGGGCCGGTGGGGCGTTTTGGGGGTGTTGTGGTGGACTTTCCACGTGACTTGAGCACCGGCGTACCGCCAACTCTTTTTGTTCCATCCCTCCTCTTGCCCTGCTTGTCGTTTGCTCTAGTCCATTTTTGGGCGTTATGTCTGTGTATTTTTCTATTTTCCGTGGTTTGCTGTGTTCCCAGCTCTCTACACCGCGGTGCTTTTCTTCCTCTTTTGTCTATCTCTTTGTTTGTGTTCTACCGCCAGTCTTGCCACACGTTCACTTCTCTCTCTGTACTCCGCCTCCAGCTTACTGACATCCTCGCCTCTGTTTCTGCGTCGCTCAATGTCGGCTCTATTATCAAGCGGTCTCTCGCGGCTGGGGTTTGCCGGCTGCCATCAGCTCCTCACACACTCGCCGCATGTCCACTCCGCGCTTAAAAAGCAGACGGACCGTGTCCCCAGTCATCGTATTTCGCCACCTGGCGATACACGCGCAACCTGTGGTTATCAGTCATCCCGTGGTCAGCCAGTAGCACCACGACATCCCACTGCTTGTGGTGGCGGGCTTGCTCCAGTGCCCATGCACGCTGGTCATCGTACACACTGTGGTCAGCCACCTCTTTCACAACGGCCGACAGTTTCTCCTCCACAAGGAACTGAAGATACCAGCGGCGAGTTTCCTCCCACATACTTGTGCGGGCTAAACTTTGTAAGGCCGGGTTCACACTCTGGGTGGCTATCAAAGGAAGGGACAGTTGGCACAGGGAGGTGGTCAGACCTCTTCTTTGGGCACACCACTTGAAGAAATGTGGATACACTTCTATGTGTTGTACTGGCATTGATTCGTCAAGTGAGTGCATAATTATTAGACAACAGACGTTCCGATGCTTTTGGTAAAACTGATTCTCGCAAGTCCCTGCTTCTTCTGTGTATTGCGCTTGTAACTACCTTGATACTTGTGTCGATGATATTTGTTATGCTGTAATGGTCAATTTTCGGTTCTAACTCCGCCTCTGTTAAGTCTGAATCTTCATCACTGTATGTAGAGAGCGAGCCGACAAACAGGTCTGCCCATGTAGTCAATGTGTCAACAGCAAAACGCCGAAGCTTTGAGGTAACTATGTTCGTCGCGTCATCGTGCAGTCTTCTCTTGCACAGCAGTGTAGCAACAACTCCATCGTGTTTATCACTAATACAATCAGCAACATTGTGGAATTCCTCGTCAGTAGCGCGTTTATAGGCCTCTTTCACAGCCCACATTTGTGCGGTGTCGCTGGGTGTGTCTTGTAACATTAACATTGTAACTGTATTCCACAGGCCTCGAGTCACAGCATGTGTCAAGACTGTCTCGCGTTGAAAGTCGTAACAGTAAGCGACTATCTCTTTTAAGTCATCATCATCTGCACGATTGCAGGCCTCATATACAGCCCTACGTCGTTCGTAACCGCTGACACCGCTGGCGCGTTTTTTTCTGATGCGTTGCAACAGCCGGGTAACTGTTTTCCACAGCTTTTGCCAGCACAGTGTCAAGTTGGTCGTCCTCATAAATATCAACCATGTTTACACACTCCGCATCATCAGCATGTTTACACGTCTCTTCCACGGCCCGTGTACGTGTCACTGATATTGCTACAAAGTATCATATCCAGAAGGAACTTGGTATCTCTGATCCGAACAAGCAGCCTTCCACAGGCCTCGTCTCACAGGTTCTGTAAGCACAGTGTTAAGTTGGTCGCCGGCACAGAAAAACACACTATATCTTTACAATGACTGTCATCAGCACGTGTCCATGCCTCTTCCACGGCCCATCTCTGTGTATCACTGCTATTACGGGTGTGTTCGTTAATTGTTTGAAGCAGAGTGCAGAATATCACCCCCTTGCCTGTTCTGACAGCCCATCGTTGTGTGTCAGAGTCTCCGCTGTCGTCACTGATACTTTCACACAGGCCTCTTCTCACGGCTTATTTCATCACAGCGTCACGCTGGGCGTGTGTGGAGAAACACACCGAGGCTGCTACACATTCGCTCCATCGGTACGCTTACAGGCAGCTTCACTGTCATTATTGGTCCTTTCACACAGGCCTCTTCTCACGGCTTCTGTCATCAGAGGATCACGCTGGGCTTCTGTAAGCAAACGAATAACAGCCACAGACCCGCCATCCTCGGTACGTGTACAGGCCTGTTTTACAGTAATACGGTGTGTATCTCTGGTGTCTGTTATTCTGATCCGTGCTAGTAGCCATATAACCGTCTTCCACAGGCCTCGTCTGACAGTTTCTGTCAGCATAGTGTTCAGCTGGTCAATAGCACAAACATCAACTATGGCTACACAGTCTTCATTATCCGCACGTTTACAGGCCTCCTCCACAGCCCACCTCTCAGTATCACTGCTGCTGGTGTAGTCTGTAATAGTTAATAGCTTGCAAAATGGCCGCCACATGTTTGGTCTGACAGTTAGTTTTGGCTTGACGTAGTAAAATAGCTTGTTATCATCGCCCCAGTCACACAGTCCTCTCCTCACGGCTTCTGCCAGCACAGCGTCATGAAGTTCTGTACGGAAACGGAAAGCGGCCACAGCCTTGCCGTCATCGGTACCTGCAATGGCATTTACTAAACAATACGCTGTGCGCCGCAGGTTTCTGTACTTAGGCGTTCCATCCGCTTTATTGTCTCTGACAGTATCGTCTCAAGCTGGTCGTCATCACAGTATAGGGCTATGTCACCACTCCTCGTATCGTCACAGGCCTCTGTCACGGCCCATCTCCGTGTGTCTTGAGTCTGTGTGACGTGACTGATGTGTTGTAACAACGACCTGACGCAGACCACAGGCCTCGCTTCAACACGGCTGTGATAAGTATTGGGGAGAAGGACGTTTGGCCATCACCGCCATCTTCATTAGCGGCCGGCGTGTGTTGTGTTGTGTCTGTCCCTGTACCTGTAGACAAGTCGCCATCACGTGACTTTGCTAAGAGGCACCTGGCGGGGCTCCATAGAGAACGTTCCACGAGACGTGTCAGCACAGAGTCCATCTGGTCGTCATGACAGTGCCACAGAATCCCGTGCGTCAGATAGTGCTCGTCCGCGTGGTCACAGGCAGCTTGTACAGCCAACTTTCTCTCTGTATCGCTGACCTGATCGTTTTAGCTGTGGAGGATCAGGTCCGGTATATCCCAACATCGGCCGTCCAACACGGCATCCCTCAGTTGTGCATCGTAATTAATTTTACTGCCAGTGGTGTCAAACTGTTGATGGGTTCTGGCTTTAAACTCAGTGGCGTTTTTTGCTGGTGGTGTGGTCGTGTTCAGTAGCAGATTAATAGAGTGCTTCAGTTCTGGTGTCATAATCAATTTGGCGAGTGTTGCAACGATCATGGCAGGTGTTGGTGTCACACTGTTGGTGGGTTTTGACGTCAAACCGGTGGTGTCTGCTGGTTGTGCGGTCTTGTTCAGCAGCAGATTTACAGATTTCTTCACTGCACGCGTCATTATCAAGTTGGCTACATGTGTCACGGTTATGCAGGCTACTGGTATCGTGTGGTCTATTCGTGTCTTGTTTACCTTTCGTGTAATGTTCCTTACTAGTGTCAAGTTGTTTACTGATTTCATATTGGTAACTGGTGTCTTTCGGGCTACTGGTGTCATTCTGGTTAATTTTGTCCTTTTGTTTACTTGCTTCATGTGGTCTAATGGTGTCTGTTTGGTTACTGTAGTGCTTTTCCGCAGACTCCATGCCAATTTAATCTGGTGGAAGACAAAGATTCATTGATAGGAAGCCACATGAATCTCGCAGAATAAAATTACATCTTCAAAATTTAAGAAAAAGAAGAAAAGTGTTGATTTATGTGACGGACACTGTTTTACCTGGGCACTGTGTAAAACATCATATGATGGCACCTTCTGTCACAACTGAAACATTAATTTATTGAAGACGCGCCGTCCGTATACGGCGCGTCTCCAATGAGTTATTCGATTGTAATGCTCTGAACTTGTCTTATTATCCCCACAAGCAGTAACGCATTGACCATGCCTCCGTTGTATACGGCGGATGTTACAGATTTAAAGAAAAAATATGATACACACAGCAAATTGCGTGCTCCTCTAGGGGCGACAAGACTTTAGATCACTGATACACAGATATCAAGGGCGCGTACCGCTCGATTCTGCGTGTTGCTCTTGGGTACTCCGATCACGTGATGATTCACCTAGTCCCAAACTACAAACAGTCACTTAAGTCTGTCAAACCCGTCCAGCGCACAGTGAAGCAGCGGACTATCTTCACACTGGACAGTGAAAAAAATACATTTTTGAAACAAAAACGGCTTTACTGCGAAAGATCACTCACTCACTCACTCACCCCCCCACCCACCCACCCACCCACCCACCCACCCACCCACCCACCCACTCACTCACTCACTCACTCACTCACTCAGAGATAAGAGATAAGAGATAGGATAATCCTTGGCCAGATTTCCATTGTCTTAAGTTGACACTAATTAATTAGACATTTTGACAATCACCCTCCCAAACCCCTTTCAAAGTCCCTCATAGTACCTTTATTTAGTTCGCTCAGTACATTTTCAAATCGTTGATCAACCCGAGTTAACGCACCATCCATCAGTCACACAACTCCAGGTGGAATATCCGCCATTCTAATAATAGAGTCATTTTATGTTAAATAGGTGTAAAAATTCAACTGAAGTATTTTTAATTCAACCAAACTGTTTTTTTCGGATCGGCTGTTAACTCAAGCCGCCAGTCTCAGAAAACGAGGGACAAATATGCATCCTCTTATCTTATAATGGGGTTGTTTTATGTATTTTGTTTTAACAATGAGGTTGTTTTACTAAACATATTCACGTCTCAAATAACACGCAGGTGGCACGCGACATTAAAAGCCGCCCTGTGATGCGATCATAGCTGTCACAGCCCGCTATTCAATTTCACGCTACGACGGTTTTCAGGTATGCTAGGGGGACACTTGTCTTTCAGTTTATTGCAAACACGGCCAACAGGCACTTAATACGGTACCTACAACTTACAACTAACTTCAAAGTTACCTCTACAATTACTTATAATTAAAATACTACTTATAAGTAACTTTACTTCGGTTCAATTAAAAATAATTCAGTTGAATTTTCTTACACCTATTTAACATACAAGGACTCTATTATTACAATGGCGGATATTCCACCTTGAGATGTGTGACTGATGGATGGTGCGTTAACTCGGGTTGATCAACGATTTGAAAATGTACTGAGCGNGGTGCGTTAACTCGGGTTGATCAACGATTTGAAAATGTACTGAGCGAACTAAATAAAAGTAGGGACTTTGAAAGGGGTATGGGAGGGTGATTGTCAAAATGGCTGATTAATTAGGGTCAACTTATAACAATGGAAAGCGGGCCAAGGATTCTTCTATCTCTTTCTCTCTCACACACTCACTCACTCACTCACTCACTCACTCACTCACTCACTCACTCACTCACTCACTCACTCACTCACTCACTCACTCACTCACTCACTCACTCATTCTTCAAAGAAAAGGGGGTGGGGTGGTAAGTATGTTCTAAAATCGTGAAGCGTGATTGTCGTTTTTTGCTTAAGGTTGTAGGACACACCTCTTTCGCGCATCTTTTCTGCGCATTTAGATACCGCTATCTTGCGTCTGCCGTGACCTGAGACTAGAGGTCACCGAAAAAAACCGCCGTACGGCAAGTCATATTGCAAACAAGCTCAATTTATCGATAATTGACAAAAGATATATACTGTCTGAAATAGGTGTGTAAGCTGACTGTTTCTATGCATAAAATGTTGTGTTTCCTCAGAAATAATATACTTTTGCATAAGTTGCGACAAGTCATCAAGCGTCAGTGGTAACGCATAACCATTTCTCAGAAGAAGAAGAAAAAAAAAAATGAACGGGCCAACCGAACGGGAGCCAGGAAAACAACAAAATCTCTTCAGACATCAGCAAGAAAAAGGTAAACTAAAGTAGAAAAAGTGGTTGGTGGTGTATCTGAATGGTTTTCCAACTCTTTAAAAAAAAAAGTTTTATGCACCGCCGTGAGATGTCACCTGCATGGCGTAAAACCCCAATAGCTAACTGTCCTTTTATGCATGGAAATTTACAGCCTACCTGCAATGAAGAAGACTACATTTTATTGTGGGTTGACAGGGGCATGCATTCCATGTATGTCAGTCACCACCTGGAAGTAGAACATTTCCATACATTCTCAGAGAGCCTTTACTAATACGGTGAAAGGAATGTAGTCCACATTGTAGTGATATTAAACCAGTGCCAGTGCTTATTATTTAGGAAAACGTACTGTGTGTAGTAAAAAGTCCTGCTAAGGGAGAATTTTGCATTACTAACTCGGTAACTGCTTTCAGTACTTAGTAACTTAGTTTTCTCATCCATTCTCTGTCATATGAAGGCTATATTACAGATTAGGAGATAGGTCCAGCATTTTTTTAGTTCAAGGATGGTGCCAGAATAGCTTGGCGGATAATACGCCAATCTATTCTGGCACCACCCTTGAACTATCATAGTCACATTTATTTCATGCAGTGGGTGTATCAGGATTAAAAGGGTTACCTAGTAAAACGCTACTATGACTGAAACCCTAATATTTGTTGACTACCATTTTGGATGACCGTAGAATGTGTGAAAAATACAAATTTGACTAGTACAAAAGCAAGCCTTTATGTTGAGACTCGTGACACTTATTTCAGCTACCTTTTGGAAAGGTCACACAGGTTGTGAATCAGTTATGTGCATGAGGCGTACAGACCTGACTTTGCCATTGTTGTTTGTTCTTTGCGGTTTACACAGTTTTTGTCGCATTTATTTTGAAAGTAATAATCTGCCCCTGCATTTAGTTCACGCAAAGTGAAATTGTCATGCTGCCGAACAACACAGTAATAATCATGTATTTCATTTCAGGCTAATACTGCTGTTGACCTCTCGCTGTGGAGTCTCAGTACTTTAACCCAGAGTACATACTTGCAAACAAGCGCAGAAGTATGACGCCTACACCAACTGACCAAGGTCACACTCACAGCTCAAGTGAAGTGAGGGAAGGTGACACGTATTCTCCTGGACTCAAGGTAAATCATACCAGTAGATCTGTGATGAGAATCAGGTGCAGAACACAACACAACTATGGTGTGAATGAACACATCATACTGTAATGCCTTTTTTCATTGGCTCATGTGCTAAGCAAGTGTAAGGCTATGTTCTGGGCCATTGGTCATCCATGGTAAACTTTAATGTTGGCATTTTCTCGGAGACTATTCAAACCACAGTCTTCAAACGTAGCCGAAGGATACTTTGTGGCAAGACCTTTCTTACTCTTAGCCTACCAGTTTGAGTTCAGGCCAAGGGTCATGAGAAATCAAGAAATAGGTAAAAAAAAAATAGCCATATTTTGACGAAAGATATTTTTTCTCAAATACTATTCACAACTGTACATAAGCCAGCCCTATACTTATGCTTAGACTCATGGCACTTAAATTTCAGTCACCTGTTGGAAAGGTCACACAGTTCAGATTAAGAAAATGATCAGTTTTAAATGCACACGAGCAATCCAGGCTTCACCATTGTTGTTTGTGGTGTTCACAGTTTATTTCACATTAGCTTGAAGGTAGTAATGTGTAAACTAAATGTAGGGACGAATTGGGTGGGGGGGGGGGGACTCCCCCCACCGGCCCCGAATTGTTTATAATGCTATAACAAAGTCCCTGTTTGTGGAGTTTTGAACCGACCCACCCTGAAATAAGATCAGAAGTGAAATTGCCATGCTGCCGACTAACACGATAATAAACATGTATTTCATTTCAGGTCAGTGCTGCTGTTGACGTCTCACTGCAGAGTCACGCCCAGAGGGTATACTTGCAAACAAGCACAGAAGTATGACGCCTACACCAAGAAGAGGCAAGAGCTAGTCAGGTCATGTTGCTCAAAGGAGAAGGCCACAGCTAAAAGCAGGCAATTCCAGTTCCAGTGGATCAACTAAAGTGAGAGAAGGCGAAACTTATTGTCCTGGACTCGAGGTAAAGCATACCGATTGATTTGTGAATAGAATCAGGTTCATAACAAAACACAACTGGTTGGAATAAACACATCACGCTGTAATGCTTTCTTTCATTTTGAAGATGGTGTAGTACTAGTACCAGCATTCTCAACAACACCAAATGCTAACATCACTTGCTGTCAACAAGTGGCACCATATTGCATTTGTTTTGAAAACTAGAGGGTTGGGCAAGTCTGCAAATACTGTCGTTTTCTTTAATAAGCACTTAGTGCATACAAAAGGACTAGAAAACTCTGAATACTACCCATTTGGTCCAGTGTGTGCTGTTGCTAAACAGCAATGCGTTGTGTCCTGTTTGAAACAATTTCTGCAAGTTACACTTTGAATATTGATACTGATTCTAGATATATGTATACACCCTTTGTGGTCATTTCAAGCTCAATGGCGTCTAATTTTTGGCGCACGTGTGATAGCAAAAGTAAGTGTTTGTAATGGGTTGTCCATCAACTGTCTGTTATCTGTGGGCAACTTTAACATTGGCATTTCCTCGAAGACTATGCAAGCCTCAGACTTCAAACTTGGCACAAGGGTACTTTGTGGTAAAATAATTCTAAACATACCAATTTCTGTGACCTTTCAAAGGTCATCTCAAGTAGTATTTTCAACTTCAAACTCAAACTTGCTATGGAGATACCACATGATAAGGGTGACAAAAGTTAGTTTCGGGTAGAGTTGTAGTTTTTATCAATGTTTTTGCAAACTTTTCAATAACATTTGGCATGATGATAACACTTTTCTGTGCATACTAATGTAATCAGCCCCTCACAGAGGTCAAGGGTCACAGAGGGTTGACAAATGTGTGAAAAATGAAGGGATTTGGAAAAAAAACCCTCAGGTTTCACTGGTACAAAATCCAGCCCTATACTTATGTTTAGACATTTTCACAGACCTGTTGGAGAAGTCAAGCCAAGGTCAAAAAGGTCAGACGTATTATGTGGATTGGTCATATACGTGAACCATAAGGACATTGCCTTTCTTGTTCATGTTCTGACTACTGTCATATTATGCATGTATGTACTTTGTATAAATACTTGCAAACATATATGCAAGCAATATGTGCATGTCAAAACATTTTTTGATACAAAATTATCTTTTGCAGGTTGCGAAAGATAAGGGAAGAAGAGTTCAGCGGGTACATCTCTCCGCGATGGCCAACCGACGAGAAGGCAATGGAAGTGAACTGATTGTCCTGTGTAGGAGGGCAGACGTCCTGTTATTTTGATGTCCATCCACCAGGCTGGCCACAATGTCAAGGTTTTTGACAGTCACATCATTCGCAATGCAGCAAAAGCCTGTGCCTTACTGCCTGAGCTGATGCATAGCCATATATTAGGAGAAGGGCAAGCAGGCTTTAGGCCTGGCTATTCAACTGCAGACACAACAGCAGTGGGGCAGTGACAACAAAGTGACAATGACAAAACTCGAGAACATAGAAATAAAGAGGGAGTGTTTCCATAAGCCTGACATAGAAGCAGCGGGGCGACAAAATTGTAACGTGCAGTCGAGCAGTTCAGGGGCTATTGTACAGTGATGGGGGTGTGCTTTGTGTGTTTTCATATAACAACGTGACAAAGCGATTTGACACCCATGTTGTAATTTGTAGTGCAGTAAAAAGGTGAAAAATATCTGTATTTTGACCAAACAGATGTTTTCTCAAGTATACACAACTTCAAACCCAGACTTGGTACAAGGTAGTAAGAACTTTTCATGCATACTAATTTCGTATGCATGAATGGTCAGAAAGGTCAAGGGTCACAAGAAATCGGGAAATAGGTACAAGATAGCCATATATTGCCCAAAGATGTTTTTTTCTCACGTATTCTTAACTGTAACCCTAAACTTGGCAAAGAGATACCTGATGGTAAGACCTTCCTATGCATATTTATTTGGATGACCCCCTCAGAAAAGTTACTTTTTGTCACTCTCCTGTCATGTCGCGATTTGGAAACGCAGCTTAATATGTATTAGTTTTTGATTATCCAAGGAAAACCCCTTTACTGACAATGTGTTCATTTTTCGAAGATATTTCATCATATGAACAGGTCTTTTTTTGTGACAAGTTCCTAAATACTGGCATACATCAGTCATTCAAAATATGTACTCCACAGCTGACACTTATGGGGTAGGAAACAGTGGTACAGATAGATTTTGTGCAGCATCGGTGTGAGACAAAGAGAAAACTTATCACTGCTCCGCATGATTCAAAATAATATACAGGGTTCATTCTGAAAATGGTCATTGGCCTCAGAGTATAAAACCCATGGGTCCTTTCTGAAGAGGGGATGTGCAGAAATATAGAAACGTGGGGATGTATATTTATGTTATTAAACCCTCAGCTTAAAATGTTGTGCAAATGTGGACTTGCTCAATGAAAAACGCAATACTGCTCAAGAGTGAGTTGACCATGCAGTTCTTGCATTACCCTCCAGCTGTCACAGCAGATTTAAGTGGTTGGGTGATAACTGATCATAGGCATATGATATGTACTGTACTTTGTGTTTGTTTTGTTTTTTTCTTCCACTGTCAATCATTGACTTTCAACTGTGTGGCTTTACTTATCGTATCAGAATTGCTAACCACATGGTTCATTTCACAAGTTTTACAGATGTACTGTACATGACACACGCCAGAAAACAGAATGACCTGACTATGATCCATGTCCATGCAAGTCTCCGTAGGCATGCACACAACTAAAAATGACATCAGCTCCACTTTTCTCCCAAATAGCTTGTATAAAGTCAGCACTTTGTCAATGTAAATGTGAATAATGTTACATGTAGTTGAAATATGTTCTGCAGTAAAGCTGTATTTTGAGGGGGAGCTGGGTGGCTCGGTGGTAGTGTGTTTTTGTTTCCTTATAATTTGTAACC
>BTPG01000003.1:7754636-7784636 GCA_036245525.1 Semisulcospira habei
GACTTCTCGCCTTTGTTCTTGTACAGGGTGATAACGACTGCATCACGGAGATCTTTTGGTAGTGTTCCTTCCTCCCAGCAGCAGAGAAAGAGGTCATGGAGCTTGTTGTGCAGTGCTGTGCCTCCATGTTTCCAGATCTCTGGTGGTATTCCATCGATGCCTGCTGCTTTGCCACTCTTGAGCTGGTGGATGGCTGTGAGGGTCTCTTCAGCGGTGGGCGGTTCGTCTAATTCAACCGTTACTGGGAGGTGTGGGATTTGTAGGACGACTGCTTCTTGAACAGTGCGCTCAGCGCTGAAGAGGCTCTGAAAGTATTCCGACCAGCGGTTCAAGATGGAGGTATTATCTGTGAGGAGTGCCTGGCCATTCGCGCTTCGCAGGGGACTTTGTACCAGGTGCCTGGGGCCATACACTGCTTTCAGTGCTTCGTAGAAGCCCCTGTAGTCACCATTGTCAGCACAAAGCTGGGTCCTCTGTGCAAGTCTGGTCCACCACTCATTCTGGAGATCTCTGAGCTTGCGCTGGAGACTGCTGCAGACGAGGCGGAAGGCAGACTTCTTCACAGGGCAGGAAGGCTGGGCTAGGTGGGCCTGATGGGCGGCTCTTTTTTTGCTAGGTGTTCCTGGATCTCTACATCGTTTTCGTCAAACCAGTCTTTGTTCTTCTTTCTGGCGAAACCCAAGACTTCTGCAGAGGATTTTGCAATAGCAGTTTTCAGTTGTTCCCAAAGTGTTTCAGGGGAGGAGTCTACTGGGTCCGCTGTGTCTTTGAGCCTGCGCTGTAAATCTGTCTGAAAGGCAGCTTTCACATCGTCACGCTGAAGGCTGGCAACATCAAGCTTTTTCTTGGGGGGCCCCCATTTCTTGGGTTTTGGCTTGAAGTGGAGCCTGAGTTTGCAGCGGACAAGGCGGTGGTCAGTGTGGCACTCTGCGCTGGGCATCACTCTGGTGAGGAGGACGTCACTGCGGTCCCTCTGACGCACTAGGACATAGTCGATAAGGTGCCAGTGTTTGGAGCGAGGATGCATCCAGGTGGTCTTTCGACTGTCCTTTTGCTGAAAAGTAGTGTTGGTGATGACCAGTTGCTGCTCCGCACAGAACTCCAACAGTAGGCGGCCATTGTCATTGCAGTTCCCCACGCCATGCTTGCCGAGGACTCCTTTCCAGGCTTCAGAGTCGTGGCCCACTCTGGCGTTGAAGTCGCCAAGGATGATGACTTTGTCGTCTGCAGGGGTACTCTGTAGGAGGCTGCGCAGGTCAGTGTAAAACTTGTCCTTTTCAGCAGGCTCTGCCAGGAGGGTTGGGGAGTACACACTGAGAAGGGTGACGTGCTGCTGGTGTCTCAGTGGGAGGCGCATGGACATGATGCGGTCTGAGTGGCCCGTTGGTAGGTTTTCCAGCTTAGTCGCAATGGATGTCTTGACCATTAAACCCACGCCTGAAAGCCGTCTTTCTGATGCAGGCCTGCCTGACCAGTAGAGGGTGTACCCAGCACCAAGTTCTTGGAGGCTGCCTTCGTCCGGAAGGCGTACTTCGCTGAGCGCGGCGATGTCGATGTTTAACCTCCGCAATTCATAGGCAATGAGGGCAGAGCGACGTTCAGGGCGTCCGCTGTCTGCTTTGTCGAGCATGGTTCGGACGTTCCAACATGCTACGTTGAGTCCGGTCGTGGTCGTCATGAGAGTGGATCCGTTATTCTTTCTTGTTTTTTGACCGCAGGAGAAGATGCCCGTTGACCGCGGCTAGCCAACTGGGGTTGCGAGGGGACGAGCTTTGGTTAGGCCACCTTTTCTAGGCCCCTCTCCGTGTGGAGCAAGCAGTGCTGTCCCTAGAGAAGGCTGCTTGGTCGTTCAGGGTGTGCCGAGTGATGTTGTCATCCCCATGTCAACATCAGGCGACCAATATCCTGAACCGCCTGCATGCAGGTTTGAGACTGCGGCTTCCAGTGACATCTTTCACCTGCCGTTTCGCCCCTCGCCCGTCGCTACAGGACTTGGAATGGTCAGTGTCATGGTCCGTGGACGTTTCGTAAAGCCTGCGCGGTGGAGCTTTTTGGTGGAGTGCAGTGTGCGCAGTACTGGCCCCACCCTTTAAACCCTTGGTTCATCTGCCATGGCCTAGCAAGCTGGGACGATGGCATCGAGGTCCTCGGGTCGTAGGTTTTATATCAGACTGTCCTTGTCCTAGTCTCTGGCTCAAAAGCCTTCCCCGGAGACACGGGGGCTTTGATGTCAGGGGTTTCCTCCCTTAGCCTTTCCGCATCCAAGCGGCCAGGCCTGCAAGGCAGCAGGCGACTCGTGGAGGGCGGGGTCGTCTATGTCCCATGCAGATGTGAACATCTGCCCACTGCCCATTGAAGTTGTTGTTTCTCTTGCCACTGCGCAGCTACAGTGAAACACACAACTGTTTCGCGGTTTACTACACATTCAACAAAAGAGTCGCAGGTGTAATTTGACGCGTGCGGTTTTATGTTTATATGCCAGTGTCACCGTATGTCTTTCTGTGTCTCAGCCTGTAGGCCTGCTAAGCTGAACGCAGATGTGTAAAGAATGCATATGGCTTCCACTTCAGTTGCGTTGCATGTATGAGCTTAAATCCTGCCCACGTCATTAACCCATTCAACCATGTCGGCCATAGTTCCCAAAATTAATTTTGGAGGTGTTACTTAGCGACTATGTGTCAGATGCCGGCGATGGATCGACCGCGATATTTCAAGGTCAGTGCCAGATTAGCTTGGCGCCTTTTGGCAAGCTAATCTGGCACTGACCTTGAATTCTACTGGTCAGCCAGTCTGCTGCTGTAGGGCTCAACGAGTTAACTCTTTGTAGCCCAAGACCGAAATCACCACATTTTGCCGTTGCCCACTGAAGACTGCATTGCAATGCAGGACACAGATCGACCATGATAGTTCAAGGGTGATGCCAGAATAGCTTGGCGTCAAAAGGCGCCACGCTATTCTGGCATCACCCTTGAACTATCATGGTCGAGCTTTATCTTGCTGAGGTGAGTCTGGGCTAGAATGGGTTAAGCAAGGTAGCCTACTTTCTTCACTTCGTGTCATTTCTCCTTTAACCTTTCATGCGACCCCTGAAGTCAACGCGCAGCTCTATGTTTGTTTGTTTGTTTGTTTTGTTTGTCCAAAGAGTTATTTACAGTGCATGTCTGAAATATGATTACAATAATCTTATTATAAGAAAAAAATAAACAGTTTGTAATTAAATAAACTTTGGCCTGATGGCATTCTCTCCACAGTCATGGATTCATCCATAGCGGTTTCCTCAGTCGCTTTGTTATATTTATGCAGAATCCACAGTGTGCTCTGACAGCGGCAGAAAACTTTCGCACACACAGAAATAACACAGGCAAAGCTCCTAACATCTTAATCCAAGAGCCAAACCAATCTGCCGTGCACCCCCTCCTGAGCCCAGCAATGAAAAAGTAATGAATTAGACTTGCTCCAAAATTTTCCTAAGTATATCCTGCTATGTTTCCTTAAAATCCTTAGAATTACACACCAGAGATATAGCTCATTGTGGGGGGTGAGGGGGGGTGGGGGGTGGGAGTGCGAGTGGAGTGCTCGGGGTAAGGGGTGCACAGCAGGTCGGTCTGGCTTGGGTACTAATTGTGATGACAACTATAATTTCAACAAGCACCGCACCACCTCTTCTATTAAATTCGCTCAGTCGCTTTCCAGCTTTGTACTCTACCAGTTGAACACGTTTATGATACAGTCGACCTGCCATGCCTGCTTGGTTCAAAAATATCTAATCGGATTGGATTCCGTCGGTACCTTATGCTGTTAAATATTGACAAACTTTGAGTAAAATGTTCTTCGTTCCCCGCACAACTCATGGCAAGTAAGGTATTTGATTATTGTACAAAAAATAGCACGGATAAACCATCCAGCATTCTGGCCGGCCATTGAAGTCGTGTATTTCAACGTTGCAGTTATAAGCCCATAGACATGACTGCAGGGAAACAAAGTGCTACTTTTCAAGCATTCCTTTAGAGAAACACCTTGCTTAATGGCGTGCTCAGAATTTAAGCCCACTCATGCAACTCGTCTTCCGGGCGGCGGCAACCAGTGTGGCTCAAGCCATAAAATATTGTAGGCTTGTGCTCACGAGTGCGCAGTTCCACCGATAAAGTGAGAGATTGTTCTTACGTTTGCTCAGGTCGACATATACAGTGCTCATGAGTGCTCAGTTCCACCGATAAAGTGAGAGATTGTTCTCACGTTCGACATATACAGTGCTCACGAGTGCTCAGTTCCACCGATAAAGTGAGAGAGTGTTCTCACGTTCGACATATACAGTGCTCACGAGTGCTCAGTTCCACCGATAAAGTGAGAGATTGTTCTCACGTTCGACATATACAGTGCTCACGAGTGCTCAGTTCCACTGACCGATAAAGTGAGAGATTGTTCTCACGTTCGACATATACAGTGCTCACGAGTGCGCAGTTCCACCGATAAAGTGAGAGATTGTTCTCACGTTCGACATATACAGTGCTCACGAGTGCGCAGTTCCACCGATAAAGTGAGAGATTGTTCTCACGTTCGACATATACAGTGCTCACGAGTGCGCAGTTCCACCGATAAAGTGAGAGATTGTTCTCACGTTCGACATATACAGTGCTCACGAGTGTTCAGTTCCACTGACCGATAAAGTGAGAGATTGTTCTCTTGTTCGACATATACAGTGCTCACGAGTGCTCAGTTCCACTGACCGATAAAGTGAGAGATTGTTCTCACGTTCGACATATACAGTGCTCACGAGTGCGCAGTTCCACCGATAAAGTGAGAGATTGTTCTCACGTTCGACATATACAGTGCTCACGAGTGCGCAGTTCCACCGATAAAGTGAGAGATTGTTCTCACGTTCGACATATACAGTGCTCACGAGTGCGCAGTTCCACCGATAAAGTGAGAGATTGTTCTCACGTTCGACATATACAGTGCTCACGAGTGCGCAGTTCCACCGATAAAGTGAGAGATTGTTCTCACGTTCGACATATACAGTGCTCACGAGTGCGCAGTTCCACCGATAAAGTGAGAGATTGTTCTCACGTTCGACATATACAGTGCTCACGAGTGCGCAGTTCCACCGATAAAGTGAGAGATTGTTCTCACGTTCGACATATACAGTGCTCACGAGTGCGCAGTTCCACCGATAAAGTGAGAGATTGTTCTCACGTTCGACATATACAGTGCTCACGAGTGCGCAGTTCCACCGATAAAGTGAGAGATTGTTCTCACGTTCGACATATACAGTGCTCACGAGTGTTCAGTTCCACTGACCGATAAAGTGAGAGATTGTTCTCACGTTCGACATATACAGTGCTCACGAGTGCTCAGTTCCACTGACCGATAAAGTGAGAGATTGTTCTCACGTTCGACATATACAGTGCTCACGAGTGCGCAGTTCCACCGATAAAGTGAGAGATTGTTCTCACGTTCGACATATACAGTGCTCACGAGTGCGCAGTTCCACCGATAAAGTGAGAGATTGTTCTCACGTTCGACATATACAGTGCTCACGAGTGCGCAGTTCCACCGATAAAGTGAGAGATTGTTCTCACGTTCGACATATACAGTGCTCACGAGTGCGCAGTTCCACCGATAAAGTGAGATATTGTTCTCACGTTCGACATATACAGTGCTCACGAGTGCGCAGTTCCACCGATAAAGTGAGATATTGTTCTCACGTTCGACATATACAGTGCTCACGAGTGCGCAGTTCCACCGATAAAGTGAGAGATTGTTCTCACGTTCGACATATAGAGTGCTCACGAGTGCGCAGTTCCACCGATAAAGTGAGAGATTGTTCTCACGTTCGACATATACAGTGCTCACGAGTGCGCAGTTCCACCGATAAAGTGAGAGATTGTTCTCACGTTCGACATATACAGTGCTCACGAGTGCGCAGTTCCACCGATAAAGTGAGAGATTGTTCTCACGTTCGACATATACAGTGCTCACGAGTGCTCAGTTCGAAAGATAAAATGCGAGCTAAAGCCAATTCTAGCCCACCCAGTATTGGACGTGCATCCGCATTCGACTGCGGATTTACTTCGGAGAGAGAGTATGGCAAGGCACATGAAACGTGACCAGCGTTGTATAATCATTCTATATAATATTGAGCAACATTTTGCTAGATATAGTGCGATAACAGGCAGATGTGATTAAGAGACTCAAGTCAAAATGTCCGAGTCGAAGACGAGGACATTTGATTCGAGTCAAGTAATCATATATGTCTGTTTATTGGCATTATATCAAATAAAATTGTTGCTCAATATAATTTATGTACCCAGCGCAAAACAAAACTGTGCCTCGCGTCATTCATTTTGCGGCTGATTGCGGTGTACAGACAAAACATAAATGGCAGATGGACGCACATTGCTGTCGTCTCAGCGTGTAGATTTCGATTGACTAGGAAGAGATCAGTGCATTGTATAACCGTGCGTGTTGTTGAGTAAATTCTACTTGTCACTAGATCGCGCATAATTGCGGAAATTGCCAGCAGTTTTTTTTTTTTTTCTTTCCTCAGGTTGTCGATCGCCAGGTGACATCTCGTCAATTTCACTTGTCAGTCCAGCGCGAGTCGCATGTTTCCAGGCGTATTTTCTTCGTTCGTGTGTGTATAGGGTATACATTTCGAGCATTCATACACACTAAGAAGTATGTCATTACTACTACACATACGGAACGCGTTAATGTTGCAGTGTGAGCATATTTTGCGTTTCCGTTTTGAAAATCCAAGTATCAGCAAAATCGAGTCTTCTTGGTGCGCAAGGGATTTTGTGAAGGAAAGTATACCTAGCAAGCTCATGAATATTAACTTGCTTGCTATACAATATATCAATACATGTCTCAAAGAAGAACCTTTGTGGAGCTAGTACATATACTGGTAACAGTCTACAGATAAAGCGTTGTACAATCATACCCCAGTAGCAAAAGATCTTCGGGCAAACAAAGGCCGCCGAGGATCTTTGCTTACTGGTGACAGTCTACAGATAAAGTAAAGGCCTGTTTGGGGTATTAGCGCTAGATTACGGCTTTACTTTAGAGGAGTTAGTTAGTTTTTCGGCTTTAACGCCGAGCAGGCGACTGAGGCTATCTCACGGCGGGAAGGGTAAAAGTCTGGTCAGCCAAACCAAGAGAAAGGTCTTGAAACATGGTGTCAATACAGTTTAAAATTATTTTTAGCTAAAGTCACACAAGTCAATCGTACATGTCTGCGGACTTTTGAAGTTCATAAGAACAGTCAGATTTATATAGACTACAGAGATATAAATTGGTTTTCTATAGAAATCTAAAGATTTTGTCCAGGCGCATATAGAACTACGCCTCATAACGGAACCTGCGTTTTACAATCATATGCTGGCAACCGTGTACAGATAAACAGAAGGCCTAACTATGTGACGTAAATATCCCTAATACGGCGAGATTATGACGTGTCTCTGTGGGAGGTTGTGTAAAGCCCATAGAAACCATCATTCATGCCGGAACCAGCGTTGGCAACACCCATGCTTCAAGCAAGCAGCACCCCCCCCCCCCCCCCCCCCCCCGTCGCAAAACGTCTTCGGGTCTACGACGGCCGCAATGGGCCCGAGTTTGCTTACTGGGACTAAAAAAGCAAAGCCGCACGAACAAGGAAGATTTCGGCGCGTGGAAGTGACGTCTTTACACCATGGTAGCAAGATTATGACGTACATATATCTGATTGACGTGGTAACGGATCCATAACAACCCACGTTCACACATCATCCAGACAGCAGACAGCGGCTGTGGGAAAGAGAGGGAAAAGACAGAAGACAGCAGGAATCCAGGAATCCAGTTGTAAGTTAACCCTCTTCATCATGATACATCAACTGCTTGAAATAAATTAGACTGATTGTTTAAGGGTGGTGCCAGAATAGCTTGGCGCCTGAGGCGCCAAGCTATTCTAGCACCTCCCTTGACCTAAAACCGTTGATCTGTCTCCTAATTTGTATTGTAGACTTCTTAGGACAGTAAGCAAATTTTACAAAATCAGCCTCACGATGTAATGGCTTAAACAACGACTGTGTGATTTACATTGTCCTGCCTGGCGGCATGCTCTGTGAGCTCATTACAAATGGACATTTTCGTGAACTGTAAAAAAAAACACACGATATAAGCAGACAGGCAAACGTGAAACGTTCAACCTCACCGTTTGAGTCCGTAATGTAGCTGCAGGTTTCACATTATTCTCAGCCCTCGAGCAAGACAGAATGGACTGGCCTTTTGTTTTGCATGATAAGCAATGTCGTAGGCATCTCTACTAACCCTTTGCATGTCGGTAGGGGGGTCAGCAGCGGTTTTAGACACATCGATCATCAGGGCTAAAACCGCTGCCGACACGCAAAAGGAGTAAGTCCCTTTAATTTTGTTTACAGACGTACTTTTGGCACGAACAGCCGTATGTGTGTGCGTGAGTGCATGTGTGTGTGTGTGTGTGTGTGTGTGTGTGTGTGTGTGTGTGTGTGTTTGTGTGCGTGTGTGTATGTGTGCCTCTGGGTGTGTGTGTCTGTGTGTGTGTGTGTGTGTGTGTGTGTGTGTGTGTGTGTGTGTGTGTGTGTATTATGTAAACATTAGAATCTCCGACATTTGTATAGGTAAAAACTTGAAATTTGTGGAAATGCTTTATTCAAGGAGAGCCTAAGATAGCCTTCGAGCATATTAGCATTGGAATTCTTATTGGGCAGTTAAAGTGTCCTTTTATGGAAAGTCGGTTAAGCCACATTAGAGTTCGTAATATTTGTCATTTTTAATTTAAATTTAGGATATAGCTAGCATGGACATCGAATTAGTTTGTTTGCCAGCTTTGTATCTTTTCAACATTTTCAATAAAAAAATCTTGTAAAAAATAAGGTAAAAAATCTCGGCTTCTGGGGGAAAATCAGATAGTGACCGTGTCATAAAATCAGCAACTTCGTCACCACTCTGACATTGACGCAATACTCTGTAAGTCTCTGTTAGATATGACCTAATCTCTCTCTCTCTCTCTCTCTCTCTCTCTCTCTCTCTCTCTCTCTCTCTCTCTCTCTCTCTCTCTCTCTCTCTCTCTCTCTCTCTCTCTCTCGGTCGGCTGATTCTACATATCTGAGGGACTTTGGAAGTTTTTTTTCTCAAAATGGTCCTTGGTATGAGAAAGAGCTCTCGCCAAAAGACAGTTCTCACAGTCGGAAAGCGTAATAATTTAATGTCTGCTGAGGAACGGAGCTGTCTTGTCCAGTGTACAAACGAAATAGCTCAGAAAGATAGACAGATAATGCACCGGAAGACCTGGGTCTCAAATGAATGTTATGTTTAATATTTATTTTGAGGCAGTCTTCAACATCATCAACAATCAACACAACGTAGTGCACATACCAAGGGGAATTACTCAGAGCTAGACATACAAACAGTTAGATCCCCTGACCCCGCCTATCACGCAGGCACCCAATTGCCAGCCCACAGAAAAATACGCAGGTAAAGAACAAGACGATCATATACATCCCCATATCTGGTTTGTGAGCACACGACATGTGTGTTAAAACCTCTCACCGGAAATGTGTCTGTAACATCTTTTCACGTTTTGCATATTTTCACAACAAGTAAAACCTTGTGTCCTCCAAGGCAGTCAAATGCAATAACTCTTTCAAAATGTGTGTGCATGTAGCTCAGGCAGTAGGCTCAGCATCTAAAGTAAAGAACAAGGATAATTTTCCTATTTTGTTTTACGGGTGGATCTTTGTTTTGTCTTTTAACCTGATTTTGGCTTGTGGAATGAATTCTGATATATTAGAGTAAGGTGTTTCTGAAGTTCATTTTAGCATCCGCTGGGAGCGGGAGTGGGGTACCCTTGCGCCATCGGCTATATCTCTGTCGTGCTCCAAGGATTTTCCGGAATCATGGCTTAACTCATTCAGCCCCGACTCACTAGATCAGTAGATCGATCGACCAAGATAATTCAAGGGTAGTGGAAGATTAGCTTGGCGCCTGTCGGCGCCAAGCGAATCTGGCACTACCCTTGAATTATCATTGTCGATCCATTTTCTGCAACTGGTGCATAGTCGTTAGATGACGCCTCCAAAATTTGGGAAATTCGGTCTTGGGGCTGAATGAGTTAAATATCGCAGGACATACTAAAGTACACTATGAAACCTATCTTATAGTGTACTTGAGGGGGGTAGGTGGGGGGGGGGGGGGGGTGCACGGAAGTCAGGTCTAGCTCATGGAGTAACACAAAGTAGTGTAAGTCCATCCGTGTGCCACACAGACGTGACCAACAAGTTTCTTATTAGTGAACAGTTTTAAAACAACTTTTCTTTTCTTTCAGTGTCAATGGGAAGAAAGCCGGAGATCGAACGACACAATGTACCTGGTCTCAGTGTCTGTTTTTCTATACACCTTGTTCTACGCACCATGTAAGATTTGTACCTGGTCTCCGTGTCTGTTTTTCTCTATACCTTGTCCTACACACCTTGCACAATACAATACAATACAATACAATACAATACAATACAATACAATACAATACAATACAATACAATACAATATAATACATCACAATACAATACAATACAATACAATGCAATACAATACAATACAATACAATTCAATACAATCAATATAATACAATAATACTTTATTAATCCCTCATGGGGAAATTCACTGTCTGCCCATACAAAACATGGGACCATTATTCACGCATTCAATTATTTAAATAACCTATAACTCTCGGTTAAAGAGATGAGCTGTAACAGACGTACCGGTACCTTTGTAACACCCATGGCGTCAGAAACCTTATGGTTATGACCCTTCTGCTTCTGGTGTCAGCAATGCTGCAGTGAACTACTGAAGTACTAAACAACTAAAAAATGTTGACAGACACTATCTACTGATAATTATTACTGTTGAAAACGGGAAACAGCCCGAGGAACAAAAGACTTGGCATAATGTGATGTACTACTTTTGGGTACTCGAAAATATGTACTTGGTCATGGTGTTTGTTTTGTCTGCATCTCGTTCTACACACCATGTATTGTGCAAAACCTGGTCACAGTGTCTGCTTTTCTGTCTACATCTTGCAAGATGTGTACCTGGTCATTGTTTCTGTTTGTGTTCCCACCCCCCCCCCCCCTACACATCATTCTACACACCAAATGAGATTGTTAATAGCCATTGTGTCTGTTCCAAGCTGATCTGACACTACCCTTGAATTATCATGGTCGGTCCATCTCCTGCAACAGATGCATAGTCGTTAGATGACGCCTCCAAAATTTGGGAAATACGTGCGTCGGGCTTGACGAGTTAAGAGGAAACTGATCGCACATTGTGAGGCTGAAATCGGTGTCCAATCAACACCGAAGAGCTCCAGCCGTCCCATGAACAATGAATGCAAAGTGATTGCAGCAATAGGCATAGCTCCAATGGTAATAATAATAATAATAATAATAATAATAATAATAATAATAATAATAATAATAATAATAATAATAATAATAATAATTTTAAAAAAATAAAAAAATAATAATAATAAAAATAATAATAAAAATAAAAATAATAGTAATAATAATAATAATAATAATAATAATAATAATAAAAATAATAATAATAATAATAATACCGGTTATTATATGCAAACCAAGGGGAATCACTCAGCGCTGGACAAACAAACAGTTAGATCCCCTGCCCCCGCCTATCAGGCTCCCAATCGCCAGCCCACAGAGAAATACGCAGGTATAGAATAAGACGATCATCACTCGATTATACCTCGAGGCAAATTTGTATCGTTACATTGTTGTGTAATGTTCTGTGCATCTACTGTGGGAAATCAGAGTATTTACCCGACCACAATGACATATGGTAGTGCACCTTCGTGTTTGTGTATGTATATTTCTCCTGCCTACTTCCTAAGTTCCGGAGAAAGACATGGGTTATATAAGAGACCTGATGCATACTTTTTTAGGATGTAGATGATCGTCTTGTTCTATACCTGCGTATTTCCCTGTGGGCTGGCGATTGGGTGCCTGATAGGCGGGGGCAGGGGATCTAACTGTTTGGCCCACGCTGAGTGATTTCCCTTGGTTTGTGTTCAGTTATGCCAGCGCTAGCCTCACCTATCTGGTTTCTGAGACGCTTATTATATAGACGCTTTACACAATTCTGCGAATCAACCTCACGCTCACGCTCACGTCACACAGTCACTTTGAAGACAAACACAGTACAAGACGCAGGACATTCACGTTGTGCGATGGGTCAGCTCAGCTGTTGATGTTTCGGAAATTTGTATCGCTTGTAATAAGTGATATAGATCTTCATGAGCCCCCGCAATTGCGGGGGCTCATGAAGATCTATATCACTTATTGGCAACCCGGTCTAGAGAGATGATGCTTGGTGCGCCGTGCGGTGTCTGATTCGGTGAGCCCCACCCGGGTCTGCCCTGGAGGACTTGGGTGGGGTTAACTACTTTTTAGTTCCCAGGGTCACCCTTGTCAGCCCCACAGGGTGGGTTTTCCCCTCTATTCTGGAGCATGTGTTTCTGTCTACCCTTGGTCCATTCACCTGTATTTCCTTTTTTAAAACTCTCCCTACTGTCTGCACTGTCTGTAGTTCTTGATTTTGAATGTGTGTTGCTAAATTGACGTAGGTTTATTTAACGTCTTAGACCGGCTGGCTACATACATTCAATATTCTGTTTATTTTTTTTTCCTAAAAGCAGTGCAGGCACGTCCTGAGAAAGTCTTGTTGCTGTCGGGACGTTAAGCAATGTACACTCAATCAATCAGATTCGGTGTTTCGGTATCGTCTGTTGTAACTGTGCAAGCCGATTGCGGAGTTGCCATCCTTGTTTCTACAGGGGCAGGGGAGTCGCAGCACGATGCCTGCAGGTGGCTCTCTTCTCGGTCTGCTGCACGCTGGTTTCTGTTCCCGTGTACGCATGGTAGTGATGAGCTCCAGTGGGTCTGTTCCTAAACTGGCATTGAAATGACGAAGCAGGAAAAGGTGTTCAGCATTTGACATCTTGCCGATCGGGTTGTCCGATCTCACCATAGAACTGGTCCTGGTCCTGTATGTCCTCAGCTCGACACAGCGTTGGTGCATAGATGCTGACGATGTTGACGAAACCTGCGGCGGTAGCTAGTCGAAGCGAATGCACGCGTTCCTTACCGCCGGCAGGTGGCGCCACTGATGCCAGGAGCGTTTTTTGGAGCGCAGTGCCGTCGTCGGTGCGCGCACAGACATGCGCGCGCCGCCTTCAGCCCGATGGTCTTCTGCGCTTTGGGTCTGCCTTTACAGCAGAACGTGTAATTCCCTTCCCGGAGGTATTCGCTGGACATAATTATTATGTCCCTCACCACCCAGCTTGCGACGCAAAGTGCTGGAGATTTTTTGGTTTTTCTTGGTTTGCTTTTTCCTGTCCGCTTGTTACACATCAGATGAACTGTGCTCCAAGCACCCATTAAAGCAGGCAGACGTTGGCGGGTCGGCACCTTATAGGCCGGCGGGTGCCCGGCTTGGGGCTGGCGATAGCTGACCAGTGGGACGCGATGATCCCTCCTGAGACGGAGGCAATCCGTAGTGCCCGTTCTCTACGCCTATCGACTTGGGCTTTTCACTCGTAAATGCAGACTCCCGTGTTGTGAGGATGAAATGGTCTCTCCAGGGCGCAACCCTGGGCAAATGTAAGGAGACCCTGGGTTGGCCAAGTCGTCAGGGCCCCCGTCAAGGCTTCAAAGAGTCATACATCCTCATACATCAAAGAGTCATACAGGAGCTGCCTGTAAGGTGTCAAGTCGAGCACACAGTCCCCCTTGCGGAATTCTCTCACGAGTTGTGTTGGGTTGACACCCCTAGTTCTTGTCTCTGCCAATACACCCTCAAACCAGTGGGGTTATTTACCCCAGCAGGGGATCTGGCTCGAATAGAAATTAGCGGTAGGTCAGAATTGCACGTGTTTGTGACGTAAACAGTGAATTATCTCGTTCTCCCCTGCGACACACCACAGGAAGATAAGGCTGGACCATGATAGTTACGGGTGGTGGTAGAATAGCTTGGCGCCTATAGGCGCCAAGCTATTCTGCCACCACCCTTGCACTATCATGGTCGATCTGTCTCCTGAATTGTAATGCAGTCCTCAAAGGAAAACTCAGAAGTGTGAGAATTTCGTACCTCTGGCACAATGTGTTACACGTCCGGACAAACACGCGATGACGCCTGATATACACGGACTTTGCTGACATCACGGACGACCACGCCCATCTCCTTCCAGTCCACCCTCAAAACTCATCTCTTTCAACAGTTCTAGCACTCTAACGCCACCACACAACCCACCCCCAGCTGACTGCCGTAATGTATTTGTGGTATGTAAGTCATTGTTAAAAGCGTACACATGCGTGCGTGAGCTGTGAGTGCGCGCTTAGAGTTATAATTATTATAAGATAAGCGCGTTATAAATACCGTAATTATTATTATTATTATTATTATTATTATTATTATTATTATTATTATTATTATTATTATTATTATTAAGTGACATGACTCCTGATACTGCAGGTGCAAATTAAGGGTAGCATGCTTCTGGTAAAAACAGACTAACTTTGACTTAACCCATTTCATCCTGAGACTGATTTTTGGGGTAAAACTGTCCTATGAAGGTTACGTTACAGATTAGGAGATAGAGCAACTGTTTTAGTTCAAGGGTGGTGCCAGAATAGCTTGGCGCCTCAGGCGCCAAGCTATTCTGGCACCACCCTGGAACTATCAGTCAAATGTATTTCAAGCAATGCAAATATCAGGATAAAAAGGGTTAAATCTTTCGACGTGTCGCTGACTATTTATTAATCCAGACCCAAAAGGTGACTGCCAAGCGTGTAATATGCAAAGAAGTACCCAACGGAGAAAGAAACACGCTTAGAAAAGACGGGTACAACACAATTTATTAATATTTCGGGTAAATACCCTTTGTCAAAATAGACAAACAAACAAACAGAGAGATTAGCCGCTACTTATCTTCATTGGCAGAATGAATATTAATAAATTGTGTTGTACCCGTCTTTTCTAAGCGTGTTTCTTTCTCCGTTGGGTACTTCTTTGACTATTTATTGACCCACGTGCTCTGTGTGTGTGTGTGTGTGTGTGTGTGTGTGTGTGTGTGTGTGTGTGTGTGTGTGTGTGTGTGTGTGTGTGTGTGTGTGTGTGTGTGTGTGTGTGTGTGACGTGTTGTTCACAGGTCAGATAGGAGCGTTTGATTGGACCTACTCGCTGCCGAACGGAACGGAACTAGTGATCTGCGAGTCGGGTCGCATCTCCTTCCCCTGGTCATTTCGCCTAGGTCCTTCGGAACGGGTGGAGAGCGTCACTTATTATCGGCAGGTCCGTCGGTCTGTCTGTTTGTCAGTGCGTCTTTCCCTCTAGCAACAGAAATGATTGCTAATAACCCATGTCCGCTGATAAAAAAATGTTATTGCCAGTGTGTTTTTCCATACCAGTAATGTTGAAACCGACTGTTGATATTATAGCATAAAAGTGAAGTGTTGGTATACTATCTTTTCTATACAGACCGAGAGACTCCTATTCCCAAACTTTTTGAATCATAGTCACAGAGAGCGAAGATAATTATTTGTTTAAATATAAACGCAACTCCAGAACAGCTTGGTGTGATTGGATTCTTGTTTTAATTCAATTATTCTTCGATTTTATCATCGCTTGAATCCTTTTATTTTTTATTTTTTGGAGCGTGTGGTGCCAGTAGTTTTATATATATAAAACATTTCGTTGTATAGTGTAAAGCTTGGACGTTGTATGTCCAAATAATAAATTTACCACTTCAGCACCAAAGTCGGTAATCAGAAGGAATCTGGTAAAGTTTTGTTTGGGACTGGGTACATAAATAATATTGAGCAACATTTACTTGATACAGTGCCCATAAACAGACAGATGTGGTTACTTGACCCGAATCAAAATGTCCTCGTCTTACGAGTTGGACATTTTGACTCGGGACTCAAAATCACATTTGTCTGTTATCGGCACTATATCAAGCAAAATGTTTCTCAATATAGTATAACATAGATATGAAATGGAGAGTGTCTTTCTCCACATGCTAACGTAAAAAAAAATAATAAATAAATAAATAAATAAATAAATAAATAAATAAATAAATAAATAAATAAATAAATAAAAAATAACTGATGGACTAATGGTAAAACCGAGGGTCTGCTGAACATACGTTGACATTATCCGCCGACAGCTTAAGTTCCAGACACCGGACGACGGCAGCGAGAGTCTGTGGGAGGAAGGACTGGGAACGCCTATAGTCTCTTCTGAGAGACGCTTCACCTTCACATCAAACTACCAGATGATCATCAGCTCAGTCACCGTGAACGATACCGGTATCTACCTGATGAAGGTTGTGCTCGCCTCAACAGACGAAACAGAAACACCGCCCTACGTGACCACAGCGTCTCTCGTCGTAAAAGGTATGTCCGGTCCGATCACAGTCAGTGACGCCTGTTTATTTAACCCTATAACTGCTGGGGAATGGCGAACGTACCCACCTGAAAGAGACATGAAGCTAGGGCTCATGAGGACTGATGTCTCTTGTTAGTCCTATTTTCTTTACGACTACTTCTGTCCCATTTACATCTGTGCTCTTCACGAGAATGTCGGTCAATGGGCTGTCGTTTCAGATGCGAAATTCGCGATCACCGGCAACGAAGGGGTTAATGTTGTCAGAGAGTCCAGAACTGATTTGATCATAGTCGGTGACGTCCTTCTCTCCGAGTCCAGCATTTGATTATTATATTCAGTGACGTCTGTTTCTCTCACTGTTGCCAGCCAGTCTAGAATTTGATCTAGTCTGAAGCCTATCATAATGAGCTAAACTTTAACACATTCGAGACGTGTCGCGTCCGGATTCGCGA
Source organism: Semisulcospira habei (assembly GCA_036245525.1). Lineage (NCBI taxonomy): Eukaryota > Metazoa > Mollusca > Gastropoda > Semisulcospiridae > Semisulcospira > Semisulcospira habei. Next base: position 7,771,565 of record BTPG01000003.1, read on the forward strand.
CTTTATGCCGCGAATCCGGTTGCGGCACGTCTCGATAGAGTTAACTTGATTTAATTTCAGCCACTGTAGCCTACTCTTTTCGGTTAGGTAAAACCTGGCCATTTCTCCCCTTCAGCGGAGAAATTGCCCGGTTATTTCGAACCGATAAACGTAAATCCTCTAGCATTCTAGCCAGCCATTGAGTCACGTGTTTTAAGATTTTGCAGACCTCGTCCTTTGACAGGTCTGCATGGGGACAAGTATTTGGAAGCGGAGAAAATTAATGCCACGGTTATTTCGAAGCAAACAAAGTAGTCTAGACAACCCTCTTGCATTCTGGACAATTATTGGAATCGTAGTTGGTAATGAGGTAAACTTTAACCTGATTTAACACATTCTACCCCAGACACTGACACCCCAGCAAGTTAAGGATCGACCATGACAGTTCAAGCGTGATGCCAGAATAGCTTGGCGCCTATGGGCGCCAAGCTATTCTGGCATCACCCTTGAACTATCATGGTCGATCTGTGTCCTGCACTAGAGTGCAGTTTTCAGAGGACAAGGGCAAAATTTGGGTGTTTCGGTGTTGGGGTAGAATGAGTTAATTTCCGCCGCAAAAGCTGTCGGCTACTTTGTTCGGTTCGAAATAACCATTCCATTTCTCCCCTTCAGCGGTGAAATGGCACGGTTACAAAGTAAAGTAGGTTATAGCACTGTCAGGGGAGAGAAATGTGCATGATCGACCAGTGTGCTTTGGCCACAGTAGATCTATGATCACTGGTCGATCATGCACATTTCTCTCCCCTGACAGTGCTATAACCTACTTTACTTTGTAACCTTCCTAAAATATTAACACTGGCAGTCTCCCCTTTTCTTTTCATTTATTACTACAATATCGACTGCAACCCCTTCCCCCCTTTTGGTAGGTTCTCTTTTAGGGTGCATGGAAATATAACTCTAGGTGGTGGCATGGAATGTATGCCCCTGCAGACACCACAGTAAAATGTGGTTGTCATTGCAGGTAGGCAGAATTTCCTGCCTCCTCCAGTATTGCCGATGGTGTGCAGAAGAGGTCGTCAAGACCGAAACAGCTGTCCACAACGGATAAATATCTGGACCCCCCTTGGGGGAACCTAGATTTAAATTTCCATGCACTGAGTGGCTGGAACAGTGGATATGTGATACGTCCCCCTTCGGGGGGCTTCCATATGTATTGCTTTCAGTCACTTTCTTAGCGCCCCCTCTCTTTCCTATCTTTTTGTTGTTGTTGTGCTTTGGTCACAGCAGATATGATCACTGGTCGATCATGCACATTTCTCTCCCCTGACAGTGCTATAACCTACTTTACTTTGTAACCTTCCTAAAATATTAGCACTGGCCCCTTTTCTTTTCAAATGGCACGGTTATTTCGAACCGAACAAAGTAGGCTGTTTTACAAACCTAGTCCATAGACAGGTGTGCACGGAGAATGGTATTAGGTCATAATCAGTGACAGCCTGTTTGTAACTGTTGCCAGTCAGTCCAGTGTTAGAGAAAGAGCTACATATACAACTACACACTGAAGCCGTCATGGTGACTGAGGAACCACAACCTGGATGGCATGTCATGCTTTCATGCGGAAATTTTCTCAACCTTGGTCAGCCACCCATCACGGTCAGGTGGACTGTAAGTAAAGCAGTTTGCGTGATAGCCGAGGACTTTTGGGATCATGTGGTGATTGAGTCTATGTAATGTGCCAGTGGTCGTCTGTCCGTGGTCCGTCCGCCGTCGTCCGTCATCTGCGGTAAACGTTATCGTTGGCGCTTTCTGGGCTATTCAAAGCCGCAGTCTTCAAACTTGGCTCGGGAACTTTGAGGCAAGATCATTCTGAACATACCAATCTTAAATCACTTTAAGGTCAAGGTCACATAAGATTAGGAAATAGGAAAAGAATAGCCATATTTCGACAAAATTGATTGCTTGCATGAGAGAGAGAGAGAGAGAGAGAGAGAGAGAGAGAGGAGAGAGAGAGAGAGAGAGAGAGAGAGAGAGAGAGAGAGAGAGAGAGAGAGAGAGAGAGAGATAATGATGATGATGATGATGTTGATGATGATGAACCTTTTATTGCAGGATAATGCTATTAGGCAACTCAATGCCTGTCTTACAAGCTGTCCTGTAATTAAAACAGAACACAACAGGAAAACAAACACAGTATACAAAGAAAGAAAATCAAGGAAAAGATTAACGAACACAATAGGTAAATTATTATTTCATTCATCCCTGACGCCCTACAGCAGGAGATGGTCAACCATGATAATTCAAGGGTAGTGCCAGATTTGCTTGGCGCCGACAGGCGCGAAGCTAATCTGGCACTACCCTTGGATTATCATGGTCGAGTGGTGCATAGTCGTTAGATGAGGCCTCTAAACATTTGGGAAATACGGCGGTATGGCGGAATAAGTTTAAAAAGTTTAACAAAAAAAAAAAAAAAAAAAAAAAAAAACTGGGGTTGGAGTGAGAGGACAAATGGGGGGTGGGGGAGGGGGGGAGGGGGAGGGGAGGGGGATGTGGGGGTGGTGGGGGGGGGGGGGGGGGGGGGTGTAGGGGGAAGAGCATGCAAGCACAAGAGATTTTTCAAACAAAAGGATTAGCAAAGATTAAAACGGAGTTGGATCCCGACCGATGTACCAATCTGCACCAGCCTTACCCCGTGAAGTGCCAACAGACGGAGTTGGATCCCGACCGAGGTACCAATCTGCACCAGCCTTACCCCGTGAAGTGCCAACAGACGGAGTTGGATCCCGACCGATGTACCAATCTGCACCAGCCTTACCCCGTGAAGTGCCAACAGACGGAGTTGGATCCCGACCGATGTACCAATCTGCACCAGCCTTACCCCGTGAAGTGCCAACAGACGGAGTTGGATCCCGACCGATGTACCAATCTGCACCAGCCTTACCCCGTGAAGTGCCAACAGACGCAGACTGTGTTTCTGCAATCCTCGTAGTTCATTCAACACCAACAGCCCTATATATATATGTCCCGGGAACTGAAATTCAAAGCAGTGTCAGCAAGAGGCTGAGATCCTGCGGGGGCTCATGAGGATCTATGCCTCTAGCAGTTCGGTGTTGTTCACTATGTTCTCGGCTCAGAACGGGTTCATTTATTTTCCGTTTATCTGTGTGCAGATTTCCCCATTTTTGCGCCTAATTTTTTTCTGATGTCTTATTTGTAATCGTAATGGGTGCAGATACTAAACCCTTGCTTAGTAATGGACGCGAATACTTAAACCCCTGGCAAATACTAAACCCAATGCGTTATTTATTTCCCACGAATTTTCTTCTCCCAATCATTTTTGAACTCCTTTGACTTTCGAGAAAAGCTGAACACCACGCAGATGCAAGAAGTTTAGATCCGTGTTATGGGATGAAGTTTTGCTTAACCCCTTGACTGCCGAGAAAAGGTCAAAAGGTCAAGGTCCGTCCGCCGTCCGTCTGCCGTCATTCGTGGTAAACTTTGAACGTTGGCATTTTCTCGGAGACCATACAGGCCACAGTCTTCAAACTTGGCCTAAGGATAATAATTTGTTTAGGGGTAGAATTTTAATTTGGGTGAGATTTATTTTTTCAAATATTGTTGAGAAAAATTTAGTAGAAAGGTACCTGGTGATAATGCCTTTCTATGCATGCTAGTTTGGTTTACTACTCACAAAGGTCATGGGCATTTGACAAATGTGTAAACAAAATGCATAAAAACATGACAAAACAGGGATTTTGCAGGCAGAAAGGGTCACAAAGGTCAGATTGATTTATGTGGATCGGTCACGCACCTGAGCCTTAAGGGCTCCGCCATTTTTGTTATACCTTACGTGTAAGAGTGCATGTGCATGTTTATGTTCTATTCTAACCTGCACTTAATAATGTATTCACTTGCCTGTATTCTAATAACGCGCAGCCAATAACAGGCAGTGCACCCCAATAGGAAACACGTCTTTGGGCGCACGACGATCGCAGTGGGCCCGCGCACAGCCGTGCGCGGGCCAACTGCGACCGTCGTGCGCCCGAGGTGCTTTGCTTACTGGGCCTTTTTTTGGGGGGGTCGCAGAACTCCAGCGGCACACCCCTGCCCAGCACGTCATACAAGAACGGAGTCTTCTCCCTGATCGTTCCCAACCCCGTGGAGACCGACACTTACAGCTGTCAGGTTGACCCTCTTGCCCCGGCCGTCGCTTGTGCCAGCTTTAAGTCACCGGTGCGTGCCCAGCCGAGAGTCCGTTTGGAAGCCATGGATGCCCGCATCATTCTTCTGGAGGCCCGCCTCACCGACCTGCCCGCCCGTGACACCGAACTGTCCGCCCGTATCACTGAGCTGGCCGCCCGTGACGCTCAGCTGGCCGCCAGAGACACTGAACTTGCCGCCCGTGACGACGAACTGGCCGCCAATGACACCGACTTGGCCGCCGATGTCGCTTCACTGACCGCCCGTGTGAATGAGCTGACCGCCCGTGACGTGCAACTGGCCGCCAAAGACGCTGAGCTGTCCCACCACGCCAAGGAACTTGTGGCCGTTGACAAACAACTGGCCGCCCGCGACACTGAACTGGCCAACCGTGACGCTGAATTGAGCGAAATTCACGATAAACTGACCGCCCGTGTGGGATCGCTGGAGGTGGCGTTTATCAACTCTCGTAAGTATACTGAGGGACACGACATGTCAGCATGTGTTTTTCGACGATAATTCGTACATTCGATCTACGTTAAACTTGGGTCATGGCGATAATTTTGGTCTCAGGTGCCGATAACGAAAGTAAGTCTATGTATTTGGCTGGTAGTCGTTCTTTCGTCATCTGTCCGTCGCCCATGGCAGCCGTTGTTTTTGTATGAAGGTCAGACCTCTTACCTAGAGCCAAAAGGCCATCGGGCCGACGTCGGCCGCCGTTGGCCTGCGCACTTCCGTGCGCGGGCCAACGGCGGCCGACATCGCCCCGACGGCCTTTTGCTCATTGGGTAACTAGAAGTTCGGAGGGGCGGGGCGCTAGGCTCGTCCACATGGGCATCTGCTAAGCTACGGGGCACTTCAATCGATCGAAAAGTCACACATTCTACAGCCCATCATGGAGTAAATAAAATAGAGCTCTTGACAAGCAATCCTTGACACCGCATGTATTATTTCCACGTTTAATTAACGTCCCGTGTGGTTATATTTGGGTATGTTCACACTGTGTACACACATTGCAATGAAACGCTTAATACGGAATGAAACAGACACTGAGCAGCACAAGAATCGAAATGAGGACAGATCAGCTGTAATACATGAATGATCAATACTGCAACTATATAACGTATGACTTTCGGACTGATCGTCTGCTTATTTATAGAGGAGACTTTTAGGCTGGTACGCGGTGGAGCGCTTTCAAAAGCACCTGCATGGCGTAATAGGCGGACAGGCTTTAAACTCCGCGTGTGTACTTGTTTGGGCGTGTGTGCGTACGTATGTACACTCAAAAATCGCCAATGACTGTGTACGTACACGCTTGAAAACTGAAGATAAAGGGTGTTTAAGAGCGTTTCGAGCATATGGAAATTGGATGTGTCGTTGAAGAGACGCTTTATAGAAGACTGGTTGACCGACTTTAGAGTCCGTAATTTTCGCTATATTTATTTGAATTTCGGATGCAGCTAGTTTGGAGAAAAACATTGAATGAGTTTGTTAGCCAGTTTAGGAAAAAACAAAACAAAAAACAATCCCAATTCATCGCAGAGAAAAATGTCAAAAGTAAAAACCCAATGCGCAAAAGATCGTCGTGCCGACGTCGGTCGCCGTTGGCCGGCACACAGCCTTCGGCCCGAAGGCCTATGCGCACTGGGAAATCTTTTACTTCTGGGGCCGGATGCACGGCAGGCTTGTACATTCTGTTAGCGCTAGAGGCCTATAGAACAGCAAACCCTTAGCCAGCTCAGTACCAGCTGACTCCGGCTGTGTTTTCTGCAGTCTTTGTTAACAGGGAAAAAAGGGCGTCCCAGGACCATGGATTCAAAGTGGCGTCAGCAAATGGCATACATCCTCATGAGCCCCCCCCGCAAATGCGGGGGCTCATGAGGATCTAGGCCTCTTGCTTTTGGATGCTGTTCGCATTTCGTCGGCACTGACGGTCTTAAGCGTCATGCACACGCCCCTGAACCATGACGTGGTCACATACGTCATTTGATAACCAGCAGAAATGTTTACGTCTGAGAAGGAGGGAAGCTGTACATATCAAATTGTCTCGTTTTATTGTAAGTTCAAGGGACCACGGCTCCTGAAGACCATGGTGGCATGCGAAACGCGACATCAGATGACCACATCCACACCTGTGAGAAACTGCAAGACACATACCGGTGGATTGTAAGCTGGCATTTTTGTATGTCTTAATGGTAACCTCGTCTCTGCGGTAGAAGCATATTTTGATACATAAATCTTTGTTGATTCAACGTCCAAAAGCCAGAACCGCCGTAGGAACATGGCTATGAATTGGTCTCAGCAAAAGCCATAGATCCTCATGAGCCCCCGCAGTCGCGGGGGCTCATGAGGATCTATGTCTCTTGCAGTTGGAACGTGTTGACGTTTTTTTTCAGCAGCAAAAGGGTCAGAATGCTGTGTTGCTGTCTTAACTCATTGTACCCCAACACCGAAATCCCCAAATTTTTGCCGTTGTCCTCAGAAGACTGCATTGCTGTGCAGGACACAGATCGAACATGATAGTTCAAGGGTGATGCCAGAATAGCTTGGCGCCCATAGGCGCCAAGCTATTCTGGCATCACCCTTGAACTATCATGGTCGATCCTTATCTTGTTGTGGTGTGTCTGGGGTAGAAAGAGTTAACTCATTCAGCCCGACCGCCGTATTTCCCAGATTTTGTAGGCGTCATCTAATGACTATGCACCTGTTGCAGGCGATGGATCGACCATGATACTTCAAGGGCAGTGCCAGATTAGTTTGGCGCTTGTCTGGCACTACCCTTCAATTATCATGGTCGACCCATCTCCAATTGTAGGGCGTCGGGGCTGTATGGGTTAACACTTACATTGCCATTAGACACAAGCCGTTAAAACTGGAACTATGCCAAGGTCAGCGCCAAACGACCCCATTAATTCAAGAAACACGGATGAAAATGGAACCAGGAGGAGGTATAGTTCATCGTGATCGACGGTAGATGCGGGGCATGATGTTCTGTGCCTCCTGCAGTTGTGTGGTGCTAGTAGTTTCCACGTCAGTCAAGCAACTTTGTTTTTAAAATGCTTTTCGCTGACGGTAGTATGCAGTTGGTGCTGTATTTGTCCGGACTGTTTCTTATAAATCAGCAAATCAAACAGTTCCTTGGTCTCTGGTAAAGGAAAGTTTAGGTTTGACTGAAATTTGCTGTACATTGCAGCACCCGCGGTATCACCTGAACTCCAGCTGTGTGTGTTTCAGACCATACAGCGGCGTTATAACGGCAGCGTGGACTTCTACAGGGGTTGGCAGCAGTACGAGGACGGCTTCGGGGATGTCATGAGCGAATTTTGGTTAGGTAATGACACCTCCCTGTCTGTCTGTCTGCCTGTCTGTGTCTGTGTCTGTGTGTCTCTGTCTCTGTCTGTCTCTGTCTCTGTCTCTGTCTCTGTCTCTCTCTCTCTCTCATCTCTCTCTCTCTCTCTCTCTCTCTCTCTCTCTCTCTCTCTCCTCTCTCTCTCTCTCTCTCTCTCTCTCTCTAGACCATTGTTTTGTTTATGAAAACGTTGATAAGTAGTTTGTAGCAACGGCAAGTTTGAAAATTGGTCTTGTAACCAAATACTTCTACCGTTGTAAAATAAAAGTTCATTGTTCATTGTTCATTGTTCATTGTTCTCTCTCTCTCTCTCTCTCTCTCTCTCTCTCTCTCTCTCTCTCTCTCTCTCTCTCTCTCTCTCTCTCTCGCTCTGCCTCTTCAAGGTCATTTTAAATATAGCAAAGCAATCTTTATGTTCAAAGTGTGGAAACGCAAAATACCTGAGTACATCTCCACTTTGTTCCGTGTCTAAGTCCAAGCTTGGAAACATCAGAAAGCTTTTCATAGTCCCAAAACCAAGAATCGATCTATATAAAAACTAGCATATCCTTCTCAGGGGCACTTATCTGGAATCCGCTTCCCGACCATGTAAAATCCACCTCCTCGTTAGCCTGTTTTAAAAAGGGTCTCTGCAAATATTTTGTTGATCACTCGTAGGGATGCCTTAACCACTTGTATTATATATCTCTTTTTATGCTGGTTCCAAATTATTCCCAATTAAGTCTGTTATCCTTTTTCATTTATCATTTGGACTACTTAGCTCTGTCTATGTGTGAAGGGGGGGGGGGGGGGAGGGGGTATGTCTGTGTCTGTGAGTCTATTAGTATGTCTGTGTATGTGAACAGTGTTGCTGTCATCTTTTTGAAAGTATTATGTTTACTTATATGTATGTGTATTTGTAGTTAGTCTTGTAGTTGTTAGCAACGGCAGGTTTGTAAAATGGCTGCGTCGATGACGATGTCAATGTATAAACCGTTGTAAAATAAAGTTTCATTGATTCATTGATTCATTGATTCATTCTCTCTCTCTCTCTCTCTCCTCTCTCTCTCTCTCTCTCTCTCTCTCTCTCTCTCTCTCTCTCTTCTCTCTCTCTCTCTCTCTCTCTCAGTCTCTCTCTCTCTCTCTCTCTCTCCTCTCTCTCTCTCTCTCTCTCTCTCTCTCTCTCTCTCTCTCTCTCTCTCTCAAAGACTGTTATGCGTTTGTCGCCTAAACAAATGGCTTTGTCTGTTACCAAGAATTTGGTTTCAAATCTGTCGGGCAGTATGTCACGTGTCACGGCTATTTCTGCAGTATCCACATGACAGGTCAGTAGGTCGTTGATTGTCCGGTAGGCACCTTGGCATGATTTCCTTGTTGCACGCTGCTGGTTTCACAAACGCATCAGGTGACTGCTTACAACAAAAGTCCTCGGGCCCCCTGCGACCGCCGTGGGCCAAAAGACTTTTTTGTGCATTGACTACACTAAACGCCGTTTTACTAATCCGTGTACAACGCGCCTAAAATGAGATGAGCAAGATTTTAACGGCAGGTCTGAAGAAGATTCACGACATCACCATGTGTGGGACCTACATGCTGCGCGTGGAACTAGAAGACTTTGACGGGAACACAGCGTACGCCGAGTACAGCGAGTTTTTCATCAGAGGGGCCGAGGACTTCTACCGTCTGTTCGTTAACGGCTACAGCGGCACGGCAGGTATGTGTGAAGCCCTGGATCCAGCAGTGAAATCTCCTGTGTCGTTTAGACGCGGACTTTGTCTGTAGAAAGACAGTAGTTAACTCATTCTACCCCAACACCAAAATCCTTAAATTTTGCCGTTGTCCTCTGAAGACTGCATTGCAGTGCAGGACACAGATCGCCCATGATAGTTCAAGGGTGATGCCAGAATAGCTTGGCGCCCATAGGCGCCAAGCTATTCTGGCATCACCCTTGAACTATCATGGTCGATCCTTATCTTCCTGTGGTGGGTTTGGGGTAGAATGAGTTAAGGCCAAGGGCAAGTAGATAGTGTACGGTGTGTTAACTCATTCAGCCCGGCGCTCGTACTTTCCAAATTTGGGAGGCGTCATCTAACGACTATGCACCTGTTGCAGGAGATGGATCAACCATGATAATTCAAGGGCAGTGACAGTCTAGCTTGGCGCCGACAGGCGCAAAGCTAATCTTGCACTACCGTTGAATTATCATGTTCGACCCATCTCCTGCTGTAGTGCGTCAGGGCTGAGTGGGTTAAGAGTCTGGACAAACAAAGTGACGATGTGAGGGTCCCATACCTACCACCGCTGGCCTCACCTCTATGATCCGTAGTAGTCCGGAGTTAGGCCTCTGCTAATAGTGGGGTTTAATTTTCAAAGAACGACTACTGACAACGAACGAGAGCGGATTATCACTGTTCACCATAAGCATCGACAACACCCCAAACATCTCCAAGAGGAATAGATCCTCATGAGCCCTTCGGGCTCATGAGGATCTATGCCTCTTGGAGATGTTTGGAGTGTTGTCTATTTCGGGCTAATTCCTGTCTTGTTAGTAAGTATAAGTGGTTTCAGTAATGTGCGCTGTGTTCATTACACTACACATGTAGTGTCTAAGTATAAGTGGTCTCAATAATGTGCGCTGTGTTCATTACAGTACACCTGTAGTGTCTAAGTATAAATGGTCTCTGTAATGAGCGCTGTGTTCATTACAGTACACCTGTTGTGAATAAGTATAAGTGGTCTCACTAATATGCGCTGTGTATATTACAGTACACATGTAGTATCTAAGCATAAGTGGTCTCAGTAATGTTCGCTGTGTGTCCATTACAGTAGAACAGTAGTGTCTAAGTATAAGTAGTCTTTAAAGGTGTTTTTTTTTTAACAGTTTACTATTTTTTTTCTGTCTTACCATGTATTTTTTTTAATCCAAGTGCAACTGTGGCATGACGCAAAATTTGTATTCACCTTAATGCTTGGCGACAATGACTTTTTTCAATCATATAGGGGCCAAGGAACTTTCTTGAGCCGCCAAATTCGGGTGATAAGGGTTAATTTTAACTCCCTCAACCATAAGAAGGTTACTTGTCTGCCAAGCACAGCTCTAAATAACCAACACTAATGCAGTTCTGATGCTGACCTTGTGACAGGTGATGCTATGGCGTATCAGAACAACCGCTATTTCTCCGCCAAGGACCTGGACAAGGACGACTGGTCAAACAACTGTGCTGTGGTCTATCACGGGGCGTGGTGGTACGGCGCGTGTCACCATAGCAACCTCAATGGTCGCTACAAGGACGAGGCGGCGGAGGGATCTGACGGAGTGGTGTGGCGCGAGTGGACGAACCACAAATACATTTCCCTCAAGAGCGTGGTGATGAAGATTAAACTCGTGTAAGATTCCCTTACACCCACAAGTACACTTATATTCAAATGAGACGCCCCACAAATGTTCTTGTACCGTACCACTGACTGACCCGCTCCGCGAGGGCACCACAAGTACATGTATTTTCAAATGGGATGCATTTTAAAAAAAAATAGAAGTGTACTTGTGGGTGTGCCCACCGAACGGCTCTATACTGACGAGCAAAAGATACGCGACATTTGGGGAATCATTGGAAACACTGAAGTGTTTTCGATGATTCCAAAAATGTCGCATATCGTTTGCCAGTCAGTATACCATGAAGCACTCTCACATCACTGGTTAGGTGACCCGGTTTCCGCAGAACTCAGAAGGATATGAACAAGATTTTGATTGTCTCATTTGTTAGTAATTTTAAATGTTGTAGTTCGTTTGTATCGAATATCAATTGTTTGTATCGTGCTTCAGCCAGTAAAACTTACACTCTCATACAAAGTGTTGTGCTTTGTTTTGCCTTACGTTTGCACCAGTCACTGTTACACACTGATATCAAGTGTAGCATTTTGTTTTTTCTCATGATTTATTCAGTTAAGCCTCTCACTACCGAGAAAAATTTAACACGATTCAAATGCAAGATCCACAGATCCTCATGTGACCTCGCTGTCGCAGGGGCACATGAAGACCTATGCCTCTTGCTGCCCCATGCCCCTTGGACTGTTGTGGCTGTTGGTCTTTGAGTAAACACATAATATGCGTCCAACGACTTTGAAGTGGTTAATATCACACTGTGATACAAGCGTGGTAATTTGGTTGTCTCATGTTTCAGTCGGTCAATGTTACACTTTCTATATATAATCAACGTGCTGTATTATTGTTTGTGTTTTTTTTTTGTTTGTTTTTTTTTTAATTTGTTTCTCACTTCTTATTGTGTTTTTCGTCAACGAGCATGTTTCCAGCTGAGATTCAGTCTTTTTGTTCTGTCCCGCGCGTGTTTAACTCATTCAGCCCGACGGCCGTATTTAGAAAACTTTGAGGCGTTATCTAATGACTATGCACCAGTTGCAGGAGATGGATCGACAATGATAATTCAAGGGCAGTGCCAGATTAGCTTGGCGCCGACAGGCGCCAAGCTAATCTGGCACTACCCTTGAATTATCATGGTCCACCCATCTCCTGCTGTTTTGCGTCAGAGCTGAATCGGTTATATAGACAGGCAACGATGGGATCCCCCCGGATTTGATCAAAAGCCGCAAGCAAGGCCACTCTCCTTCTCCCTTTGAATAAGGTTCTTCTCCAGTGCTGGCAGGAAGAAGAGGTACCACACATGAGGGATGCCAAGATCACCACCCTCTACAAAAACAAGGGCAAGAGAAGCGACTGTAACAACTACAGAGGAATCTCCCTTTTCATAATTGTCGACAAAGTCTTCGCCCGGGTCATCTTGATCCGTTTGCAAAAGCTGGCAGAACGTGTCTATCCCGAGCCACAATGTGGCTTTCGAGCTGAGCGGTCAACGGTAGACATGGTCTTCTCCCTCCGTCATCTCCAAGCAAAGCGCAGTGAGCAACGCATGCCTCTAGGTCGCTTTTATTGACCTCACCGATGCCTTCGACCTGGTCTCAGAGATTGGATGCCCGCCCAAACTGCAGACTATAAAAGAAACCTTACACCAACATGAAGGGGACAGTGCAGTTCAACGGCAGCACACCCGAACCCTTCGACGTATTCAGCGGAGTCAAACAAGGCTGCGTCCTGGCCCCTACTCTCTTTTGAATCTTCTTCGCTGTCCTGCTTAAGCATGCCTTTAGTAATGCAACAGAAGGAATCTACCTGCGATCCAGATCAGATGGCAAGCTTTTTAACCTTGCCCGCCTCAAAGCCAAGACAAAGATACGCGAAGCCCTCATCAGGGATATGCTGTTCGCTGACGATGCGGCAGTTTCGACCCATATCCAGAAGGAACTACAGTCACTGATGGACTGATCCTCCCATGCTTGCAAGGACTTCGGACTGACTGTCAGTCTAAAGAAGACGAACGTCCTGGGACAGGACACAGAGACACCGCCATTCATCACCATTGACAACTACGAGCTCGACGTCGTCCACCAGTTTACATACCTTGGGTCCACCCTCACCGATAACCTCTCTCTGGACATCGAGATCGACAAGAGGATCGGAAAGGCTGCTGCAATTCTTGCACGCCTCACAACTCA
>BTPG01000003.1:7787136-7795198 GCA_036245525.1 Semisulcospira habei
TGTTATTATTATTATTATATTATTACTATTAGTATTATTATAAGTGAACGCCTTCGACAAAGTAAGTTATCAAAACGTCTATCACAAAGAAATTATTCTCAAGCATCACTAACGCACTGTACTTGTATAGTAGGTATTGCAGCGGGAAAACTCACATGTGATTTTACTTGTTTGACGTCAGCGTGGAATTTCATCGTTATACGCTTTTGGATGTATGACGTCATCTATATTTCTAGTTCGTCAATGTTGCTTATGGAGAGCGTTGTGTGACCTGGGCCATTTTAAGTAACATTTCTTCAGCATGGAAACAATGGATACCTTCGATCACCTGTTGCTGTAGGTCACTGGTATCAGATGTGAACATGTTTCCCGTGCACGCTGTGAGTCTGACTTGCACTGTTCCTGTAGTTTTAAAAGTGCATCAGAGACATCCCATTTGCATCATGTCTCACGCTTTTCAATGGAGGGTTCAAGTGTATCACAACACTACGAAAGAAACAGCATCCATCAGGCTTGGAACTGATGATTTTGGTGTATGACTAAATCCGGGAGCACTGCAATAGACCGGATATGCTCTGGTTAGGATCTAAAGTGTCTTGCGTCTATGGTCAACCTTGCTGGAGGTTGGGCGTGTCCGAATATAGCCCTGAAACAAGTGTTTCTGGTGCAGCTGGAGAATACTGTAGGGGACTGCATATTCTCATAGTGTTCTGGAGTGCTCGGAATCGCTGGACAACCGTGCAGTGGCGTTGGCAACTCCATCTGAGGATCTAGAGTGCTAGGCATATCTGATGAAGCGGCAGTTGGTGGCATGCAACTTGTGCAAGGATCTCTGACGATGATGTGGGATTGTCCAAGGGAGACTCCTGATCCAGCCAATGTTCGTCAAACCTGGCCCTGTCACACGGCCATATGCCAGTCTAGGCGAACCCTTTGACAGCTGTGGTCATGGTAGCCGCTTTCGCGTAGGCAGTGTGTAAAAGGCGGGAAATCTGAAAGTTCGTCATTTGCCTCACCCAAGTTTCTTGAGCTTTCACATAGAAAGACTGCATAGAGCCAAAGAACGATAGGTCAAGAGGCTGCTACCTGTGGGTAGTGTGAGGTGGCAGTGACAGCATAATGACACCATGTCCCCGTGCCATTTTAATTGCAACAAGACTCTTTGTGTGAGATCCATGACCGTCAAGCATAAGGAGAATAGGTGACTCTCGGGAAGGCTTGACAGCGTTGATGAAATGATGGAGCCATGTGCTGAAGGTATTCTTGTCCATCCACCCGGATGCGTTGTTGGTTATGACGCATCCGGCTGGGGCGCCATCGCTCAGGGCAACATTCATGCGCATTCTTTTGAAGATAAGCATAGGTGGGATATAGAACCCTGAGGCACTATTACAGCACACTGCAGTAGTGGTGTGTCCCCTTTCAGCACTGGTGACAGAGCCAACACGACGTTTTCCCTTCCGATCAAGAACCTTCTGACACTTGCGCTGTACCGTGGAAACAACACTTTCGTCCATGTTGTATATTCCGGTTGCGTCGAAACCATGTTCATCGATCAAGTGTTCCAGTTTGTCAAAGAATGTTCCAATATTCACTTTATTGAATGAAGACACTCGGGCCAAAGATGTTCCCTCAGGCTTCCGAACAGATATTTCTTTGTGCCAGCTGATCTCTTATCTGGCCTGAAACGGTGCCCGAGACCATTAATCTTTGCTTTTGTGTATGCTAGTTGCATTACGGCTTCTCGGGTGATGCCAGCCAATTTGTTTTTCACATTCTAAACATGTAATGTACAAGCTCTTGTTCCACATGAGGTGAAAGGACTGGATATCTTTCCAGGTGTTTTGTGCCGGCTGGTAAATATTTGTTTAACCAAACACATGCCGCCTAGGGGTTGCTGGTGGCACTCCATAAGCTCGTGCTGCAGCTCGTCAGACAAACTCACCATTCTGCATTGTCATCATACCCTGCTTCAGCTCTTCCCACATCCATAATGCCCTGTATATCAGAAGTATAATAAATGTAGACATGTCCGCCAGCAGCACATTTACTGAAAACCAGATGGGATCAACCATAACCCACAAAGTCCATTCTGTATGAGAGCTGTCTTCGCTGTAAAGGGTCTTTACATTTTGTCTTTGACTTAATTCTGATGTTGAAATATCTCCTTTTGAAAAAGCCTCGCAGATGTGCCAATGCGTCATAGTGAACTCTATAAGGGGTGCGCGCAGTGCATACGCGCAATTTTTTTTTTGTCAAACGTCATTTGTCATGATGTTTATTTACATTCAATGTGATATGAGTTTTGCTTTCGCTTCAAGACTTGCGAAAATGGTGACAAAACTATAATTTCACGGTACAATTTCAGTCTTGCTATAATTTGTGTGAAATCAGGTTGATTTTATATAGCTACATGGTATACTCGCGCATCGATGTGTGTGTATGCGTGTGCGTGTGCGTTTGCGTGCGCGCGCGCTCCAAACATCCTGAAGAGGCATAGATGTTCCGGGCACATGCTGATTTACGCCTCTTGGAGATGCGCGCATATGTGTGAGAAAGAAGGACAGCGAGCGAGAGAGAGAATTACGTCTGCGTGGTGACGGAGTTGCTTCTTTTACGTCACCGCTATTGTCTGACTTTTTTCAGAAGTCAAGGTTTTTACTGTTTTAATTTTTTTATGAAAAAAACAATAATTCCTGAAGAAGTTGAAAAGGTGCAAAGCTGCCTAATGAACGCATCCAATGTCTTTATCAAACTAAGTATGACAAAAAACACGGACTCTAATGTGGGTCAACCGACTTTCTATAAACTGTCTTTTATGTCTTCAATGAGACTTCCCGTTACAATATGCTCGGAAACTCTTTTAGCCACGCCTTAGATAAAATAGTTCGCCAAGTTTCAAACTTGTGCGTACAGCAAAAACGGAGATTTTTGTCTTTACATACGTACGCGCGCACACAAACAAACACACACACACACACACGCACACACACACACACACACACACACACACACACACACACACACACACACATACACACATACACACACATACACACACACGGCGCTTCGCGCTATATGTTCTTTCAACAGCATATTTGGCGTAACTAGACTTGACGTAATTTTATTCTTGTTACTTCCGTTGTCAGAGGTTTAGGCCTGCCCACCTTTGACATCTT
This sequence comes from Semisulcospira habei, assembly GCA_036245525.1. Classification (NCBI taxonomy): domain Eukaryota; kingdom Metazoa; phylum Mollusca; class Gastropoda; family Semisulcospiridae; genus Semisulcospira; species Semisulcospira habei. Next base: position 7,790,316 of record BTPG01000003.1, read on the forward strand.
GGACATGCTAATAAATTTGCTCCACCCGGACCCGTTCTAAAAAGGCCCTTCTACAAATAGAAGGAACTTTAAAATACTGCGATGGACAGATACAAATCACAGGACAAAAACAGCAGAAAATTGCCAAGTTTACAGGCAGCAGACAGCCATAGAGGCTCATGCGAATCTGTGCATATCACAGTGGCTTATGAAATCTTTGCCTCTTCCGTTTTCAAGGGGTTAGTGGCAATAGCGATATCTCTGAATGTCTATTGAATTTACAAGAGTGAAGTGTTTTACTGCATCAACTGCACTGGATAAATGAGTGCCACACATTCTCTAGGTCCCTCTTTTTCTCATGCGCTCTGACTTTTTGACATTTTTATTTGACGTCATTTTTATTTTACTACCTCTTTTTTTAATACATTTTTTTTTTTACACAATTTTGTTTTTCGTCTTCTGTTTTACATCACATCATTCAGTTGCCGCATTCCGTCTACTTTGAAAAGTAGCGATTGTATTCTATACTTGACTATTGAACTGACGGGATACATCAACACCCGGCAGATGAAAGCTAGGGCTACGTACACCAATACTGCTCCTAATATAAACAGTGTTCCGAATATGAACACTGTTTCATTTTAGGAGCTTCTATTGGTTCATAATAGGAGCACCATAGGTGTTTACAAAGAGGGGTGGCTCCATCACAACAACAGACAAATCACATGCATGCTGCTGGTTGTTTTGTACAGCACAAACCGCTCTTCAAGCCTTGTGTCATTATCAATGAAAATGTATTAAACTGAAACACTGGTTACGATATTTCTAATGGCAGAGAAAGAAGCAGGAGGCTCAAAATCAACCGTTACATACCGTTTTTATTTTTTAACTTAAATTTTATTTTGTAATTTTTTTTAATTTATTTATTTATTTATTTATTATTTTTTATTTAATTTTATTTATTTATTTATTTATTTTATTTATTTATTTATTTATTTAATTTTTTAATTATTTATTTATTTATTTATTTATTTTTTTATTTATTTATTTTTTTTTTTTTTGGGGGGGGGAGGAGGGGAAGAGGGGGGAGGGTGGGGGTTGGTTGAGTAACGTTCCAACCATCTTTCGAGGAGAAATTAGATCTCGGGAAGCAACTCTACTTGACTGCACAACCCAAAGTTGGGAAGTTTATTCCCTTGCAACAGCAGCACGGAGTTTCATAATAGGCACTGTTTCATAATCGGGGATCTTCCCTTAGCACATTCAGCCCTGACGCACACCAGCAGGAGATGGGTCGACCATGATAATTTAAGGGTAGTGCCAGATTTGCTTGCAAATCTGGCACTGCCCTTGAATTAATATGGTCGATCGATTTCCTGCAACAGGTGCATAGTCGTTAGATGACGCCTCCAAAATTTGGGAAATACGTGCGTCGGGCTGAATGAGTTAAACGCCGTCATAGATTGCTGCTGTATGAACCGGCGAGCGAACAGTCGGGATTGTTGGTGTTTCTGCAATGTTGACGACACCTCTAGTATTTATATTTTTACGTTTTGTCATTTTACTTCCTTCAACATTTCGTTCACACTGTGCACGCTTTTTAATAGTCAAAAGTGTGTGTGTGTAGGGGGGGGGAGAAGGGAGGCGAGGGGGGGGGGGGGGGGGCGGGTGGGGGGCGGGGTGGGGGGGCGGGGGGGGGGGGGGCTGGGGGAGGGGGTCCGCTAATGCTCCAGATGCCAGCCAGTAAAGGTGGCGGAGGTGGGGGGGGGGGGGGGGCGGGGGTGATAACCTTTTGCGTGTCGGTAGCGGTTTTAGCCGCGATGATTTCTTTAGGAATCATCGTGACTAAAACCGCTACCGACACTCAAAGGGTTGGCGCGAGGTACTTGACTGGGCAACTGCTGAGCGGGTGCACGCGGAAGGATCACGTCATTGTTGTTTCTTGATTTTTATCGTCTCTCTCCACAACGAGGTGATTGGAGACAGGAGGGTTAATATGATTAAGAATAAAGCATAGCTAATAATTATAAAATAATATAATTTATCTCGAAAAAGGGTGTTTTTTTTTATAATTTCGCTGTTATTTTCCTCGTGTATGCAAGGAGTGAATATGCGGCCTACAAGGACCACGCACAGTTAAAAATGAATGTTGGCTTAGGGCGCCGCTGTTAGCCATCTTAGATGTGACGTACCCATCTCTGTTGCTTATATGTAAGTCGATAGTGTTGAGGAGTGGAGGGCTTTCAAGGATCAAGAAAGGGCGGCTGGTGCATCAAGTTTCAAAGGCCAGGCGGCAAACAGGCGGGGACTGATGGTGATGTGTGGGGCCAGTGTACTGATTTGTGGGCTGCCCACAGATAGATCCGCTGTGGGTTGCGGTTGACACGTTACCCGGGGAGTGTTCCCCATATCATTTCTACTTCAATGTTTCCGATGATTCCAAAAATCTCGCATTTCTTTGGCTGGTCAGTATACGTCATCATCGTGGGATCGGGGGAGGGGGGAGAGGGGAGGGGGTAAAGCACAGTCGGATCCCAGAGGTGGTTCCAGACGGCCCTTACCCCGAGTGCTGACGCCACCCTGGATGTGTAATGTTTTTATTGCATGCAGCAAGTACGCCGTATGTTCGTATGGGGGCCAGGCACACACACACTCTCTCTCTCTCTCTCTCTCTCTCTCTCTCTCTCTCTCTCTCTCTCTCTCTCTCTCTCTCTCTCTCTCTCTCTCTCTCTCTCTCTCTCTCTCTCTCTCCCAACCCCCACCCCACCCCTACCAGCCCCCTCCCTTTTTCTTTTTCTTTTTTCTGCCCACAGAACATTTCTAAACGAGCTCCGTCCAGTAACATTTAGTTGTAACAATTTGACTATTTACGTACATTTGAGAGATCGTTTGCATATCATTGTACTTTTTCCGTATAGTCGGAAATGTATTGACGTGATCATTAAGGAGAGGACATTGACAGGTTTCTGTTGTAACCCTTTGACTGTCGGCAGCACTTTTGCTCGAGGTGATTCCGAAAGGAATCATCTCGAGCAAAAGCGCTGCGACAGACAAAAGGGTTAATGTTTATCATAAGAAGAGGAAGTGCATTATTAACTTGCTTATCTCTCATCGATTATATTTTTCACGTCATGTGCGTCATACCTACAGCGAAGCATTCCGTGTGTATATCTCACGCCGTGACATGATATCGTCAGCTCTGACCTGTGGGAAATGTAGTTTATTACACCTTTTACTTGTTAGTTAGTTTGTTTGTTCGATGTCACTTTGTTTTCACTAAGATGCTGCTGGATAACACAACGACAAGGAGACATGTACAGATCCAGTAAAAGGCAGATGTATGTTAGAGCTGCTTTGACTATGCAGGGGCGGATCGGTTACCTTTATGTTTGGGACCTTCGACCTGACACAGTAGGCCTCTCAGAGGCTAGACCTGGGAGGGGGGAGGGGGTGGGCGGGGGGGTGGGGGGGGGGGGGTGGGGGTGGCAGATAAAGAGCAGTGGCGCGTGTGTCAGGACTCACCACTCGCCAAAATATCAAACAACGGGGGGGAGGGGGGGGGGGGGGGCTTTTTTTTTTTTTTTGGGGGGGGGGAGAGACGTGTGTGTCTCAAAACGCACTAATATATCAATCGAGGAGAAGAGGGTGGGGGGTTGCGGGTGGGAGGGAGTGTCCCAAAAATTGCAAAAAGGATTTTATTACAATTTGGGGTAAGGGTGGGGTGGGGGTGGGGGTGGGGTGGAGGGGGGGGGGCGGGACTCCTGGAACCCCCTCCTCGCCCCCCCCCTTCGATGCGCCCCTGCTGTGCTGTTTATTATGTTTGTGTTCACAGTGGATGCTCGTTTATTTGCAACAAGAATTTCTGATGTTTCAAGATTCAAGATTCAAGATGACTTTATTGTTGCTGTAATAGAAGAAAATCATATACAGCAAAAATTGTCTTGCCACCACAGGTGCTGCTCACATTCACTCACTCGCTCATTTCACAAATTACAATAGCAGAGGTACAAAATGGACACACTTTATATCAATAAAGTTGTTCTTCTCTTATCTGAACTCAGCTATTTTGTTTCCCATCCCGAGTCCGGTCAAGCGGTGGATCGATGTATATAGACAATTAATCAGGTGCTGCTGAGATTTGCCTTTATCAAACGAAGTAGAAAAGAATTTTCTGTTCATAAATATTCGTACAAACACAGTTCATGAGCATTGCAAAGCTGACTACACATTCCCTATAATGTGAACGCAAATGTAATTTAAAATGTTAGTAAAAAGCTGCTAGGGTTCATGAGTATACTCCTTCTCACCAACATTTCAATCTACGTTCCCCAAGCCGTGTAGGCAATCGGCGTTTAATAATAATAATAATAATAATAATAATAATAATAATAATAATAATAATAATAATAATAATAATAACAATAACAATAATAACAATAATTACGGTATTTATAATGCGCTTGTCTTATGACAATTATAACTCTAAGCGCGCACTGACATCTCGCGCAAGCATGCGCACGCTTTTGACAATGACTCACGTACCACAAATACATTACGACAGTCAGCGTGGGGATAGTTAGTTAGTAATTTGGGTTTAACGCCGAGCAGGCGACTAAGGCCATCTCACGGCGGTTAGGGTGGGGAGTGTGGTGGCGTTATAATGCTAGAACTCTTGAAAGAGGTGAGTTTTGAGGGCGGACTGGAAGGAAGAGAGAGAGAGAGTGATTCTGACGGAGAGAGAGTGGGAGGGTGTTCCAGGTGGATGGACCGTAGACGAAGAAGGAGCGGGGTCCGAAAGTGCTGAGTTTGGTGCTGGGGATGTGAAGGCGGAGAGGGTCGGAGGCAGACAAATTAAACAATATACATCCCGAGGCTGATTTTTTTTTTTTAATTTGCTTAGTGTC
>BTPG01000003.1:7795698-7820698 GCA_036245525.1 Semisulcospira habei
CTTCATTGGCAGAATGAATATTAATAAATTGTGTTGTACCCGTCTTTTCTAAGCGTGTTTCTTTCTCCGTTGGGTACTTCTTTGACTATTTATTGACCCACGTGCTCTGTGTGTGTGTGTGGTGTGTGTGTGTGTGTGTGTGTGTGTGTGTGTGTGTGTGTGTGTGTGTGTGTGTGTGTGTGTGTGTGTGTGTGTGTGTGTGTGACGTGTTGTTCACAGGTCAGATAGGAGCGTTTGATTGGACCTACTCGCTGCCGAACGGAACGGAACTAGTGATCTGCGAGTCGGGTCGCATCTCCTTCCCCTGGTCATTTCGCCTAGGTCCTTCGGAACGGGTGGAGAGCGTCACTTATTATCGGCAGGTCCGTCGGTCTGTCTGTTTGTCAGTGCGTCTTTCCCTCTAGCAACAGAAATGATTGCTAATAACCCATGTCCGCTGATAAAAAAATGTTATTGCCAGTGTGTTTTTCCATACCAGTAATGTTGAAACCGACTGTTGATATTATAGCATAAAAGTGAAGTGTTGGTATACTATCTTTTCTATACAGACCGAGAGACTCCTATTCCCAAACTTTTTGAATCATAGTCACAGAGAGCGAAGATAATTATTTGTTTAAATATAAACGCAACTCCAGAACAGCTTGGTGTGATTGGATTCTTGTTTTCATTCAATTATTCTTCGATTTTATCATCGCTTGAATCCTTTTATTTTTTATTTTTGGGAGCGTGTGGTGCCAGTAGTTTTATATATATAAAACATTTCGTTGTATAGTGTAAAGCTTGGACGTTGTATGTCCAAATAATAAATTTACCACTTCAGCACCAAAGTCGGTAATCAGAAGGAATCTGGTAAAGTTTTGTTTGGGACTGGGTACATAAATAATATTGAGCAACATTTACTTGATACAGTGCCCATAAACAGACAGATGTGGTTACTTGACCCGAATCAAAATGTCCTCGTCTTACGAGTTGGACATTTTGACTCGGGACTCGAAATCACATTTGTCTGTTATCGGCACTATATCAAGCAAAATGTTTCTCAATATAGTATAACATAGATATGAAATGGAGAGTGTCTTTCTCCACATGCTAACGTAAAAAAAAAATAATAAATAAATAAATAAATAAAATAAATAAATAAATAAATAAATAAATAAATAAATAAATAAAAAATAACTGATGGACTAATGGTAAAACCGAGGGTCTGCTGAACATACGTTGACATTATCCGCCGACAGCTTAAGTTCCAGACACCGGACGACGGCAGCGAGAGTCTGTGGGAGGAAGGACTGGGAACGCCTATAGTCTCTTCTGAGAGACGCTTCACCTTCACATCAAACTACCAGATGATCATCAGCTCAGTCACCGTGAACGATACCGGTATCTACCTGATGAAGGTTGTGCTCGCCTCAACAGACGAAACAGAAACACCGCCCTACGTGACCACAGCGTCTCTCGTCGTAAAAGGTATGTCCGGTCCGATCACAGTCAGTGACGCCTGTTTATTTAACCCTATAACTGCTGGGGAATGGCGAACGTACCCACCTGAAAGAGACATGAAGCTAGGGCTCATGAGGACTGATGTCTCTTGTTAGTCCTATTTTCTTTACGACTACTTCTGTCCCATTTACATCTGTGCTCTTCACGAGAATGTCGGTCAATGGGCTGTCGTTTCAGATGCGAAATTCGCGATCACCGGCAACGAAGGGGTTAATGTTGTCAGAGAGTCCAGAACTGATTTGATCATAGTCGGTGACGTCCTTCTCTCCGAGTCCAGCATTTGATTATTATATTCAGTGACGTCTGTTTCTCTCACTGTTGCCAGCCAGTCTAGAATTTGATCTAGTCTGAAGCCTATCATAATGAGCTAAACTTTAACACATTCGAGACGTGTCGCGTCCGGATTCGCGACTTTATGCCGCGAATCCGGTTGCGGCACGTCTCGATAGAGTTAACTTGATTTAATTTCAGCCACTGTAGCCTACTCTTTTCGGTTAGGTAAAACCTGGCCATTTCTCCCCTTCAGCGGAGAAATTGCCCGGTTATTTCGAACCGATAAACGTAAATCCTCTAGCATTCTAGCCAGCCATTGAGTCACGTGTTTTAAGATTTTGCAGACCTCGTCCTTTGACAGGTCTGCATGGGGACAAGTATTTGGAAGCGGAGAAAATTAATGCCACGGTTATTTCGAAGCAAACAAAGTAGTCTAGACAACCCTCTTGCATTCTGGACAATTATTGGAATCGTAGTTGGTAATGAGGTAAACTTTAACCTGATTTAACACATTCTACCCCAGACACTGACACCCCAGCAAGTTAAGGATCGACCATGACAGTTCAAGCGTGATGCCAGAATAGCTTGGCGCCTATGGGCGCCAAGCTATTCTGGCATCACCCTTGAACTATCATGGTCGATCTGTGTCCTGCACTAGAGTGCAGTTTTCAGAGGACAAGGGCAAAATTTGGGTGTTTCGGTGTTGGGGTAGAATGAGTTAATTTCCGCCGCAAAAGCTGTCGGCTACTTTGTTCGGTTCGAAATAACCATTCCATTTCTCCCCTTCAGCGGTGAAATGGCACGGTTACAAAGTAAAGTAGGTTATAGCACTGTCAGGGGAGAGAAATGTGCATGATCGACCAGTGTGCTTTGGCCACAGTAGATCTATGATCACTGGTCGATCATGCACATTTCTCTCCCCTGACAGTGCTATAACCTACTTTACTTTGTAACCTTCCTAAAATATTAACACTGGCAGTCTCCCCTTTTCTTTTCATTTATTACTACAATATCGACTGCAACCCCTTCCCCCCTTTTGGTAGGTTCTCTTTTAGGGTGCATGGAAATATAACTCTAGGTGGTGGCATGGAATGTATGCCCCTGCAGACACCACAGTAAAATGTGGTTGTCATTGCAGGTAGGCAGAATTTCCTGCCTCCTCCAGTATTGCCGATGGTGTGCAGAAGAGGTCGTCAAGACCGAAACAGCTGTCCACAACGGATAAATATCTGGACCCCCCTTGGGGGAACCTAGATTTAAATTTCCATGCACTGAGTGGCTGGAACAGTGGATATGTGATACGTCCCCCTTCGGGGGGCTTCCATATGTATTGCTTTCAGTCACTTTCTTAGCGCCCCCCTCTCTTTCCTATCTTTTTGTTGTTGTTGTGCTTTGGTCACAGCAGATATGATCACTGGTCGATCATGCACATTTCTCTCCCCTGACAGTGCTATAACCTACTTTACTTTGTAACCTTCCTAAAATATTAGCACTGGCCCCTTTTCTTTTCAAATGGCACGGTTATTTCGAACCGAACAAAGTAGGCTGTTTTACAAACCTAGTCCATAGACAGGTGTGCACGGAGAATGGTATTAGGTCATAATCAGTGACAGCCTGTTTGTAACTGTTGCCAGTCAGTCCAGTGTTAGAGAAAGAGCTGCATATACAACTACACACTGAAGCCGTCATGGTGACTGAGGAACCACAACCTGGATGGCATGTCATGCTTTCATGCGGCAATTTTCTCAACCTTGGTCAGCCACCCATCACGGTCAGGTGGACTGTAAGTAAACCAGTTTGCGTGATAGCCGAGGACTTTTGGGATCATGTGGTGATTGAGTCTATGTAATGTGCCAGTGGTCGTCTGTCCGTGGTCCGTCCGCCGTCGTCCGTCATCTGCGGTAAACGTTATCGTTGGCGCTTTCTGGGCTATTCAAAGCCGCAGTCTTCAAACTTGGCTCGGGAACTTTGAGGCAAGATCATTCTGAACATACCAATCTTAAATCACTTTAAGGTCAAGGTCACATAAGATTAGGAAGTAGGAAAAGAATAGCCATATTTCGACAAAATTGATTGCTTGCATGAGAGAGAGAGAGAGAGAGAGAGAGAGAGAGAGAGAGAGAGAGAGAGAGAGAGAGAGAGAGAGAGAGAGAGAGAGAGAGAGAGAGAGAGAGAGAGATAGATGATGATGATGATGATGTTGATGATGATGAACCTTTTATTGCAGGATAATGCTATTAGGCAACTCAATGCCTGTCTTACAAGCTGTCCTGTAATTAAAACAGAACACAACAGGAAAACAAACACAGTATACAAAGAAAGAAAATCAAGGAAAAGATTAACGAACACAATAGGTAAATTATTATTTCATTCATCCCTGACGCCCTACAGCAGGAGATGGTCAACCATGATAATTCAAGGGTAGTGCCAGATTTGCTTGGCGCCGACAGACGCGAAGCTAATCTGGCACTACCCTTGGATTATCATGGTCGAGTGGTGCATAGTCGTTAGATGAGGCCTCTAAACATTTGGGAAATACGGCGGTATGGCGGAATAAGTTTAAAAAGTTTAACAAAAAAAAAAAAAAAAAAAAAAAAAAACTGGGGTTGGAGTGAGAGGACAAATGGGGGGTGGGGGGGGGGGGAGGGGGGAGGGGGAGGGAGGGGATGTGGGGGTGGTGGGGGGGGGGGGTAGGGGGAAGAGCATGCAAGCACAAGAGATTTTTCAAACAAAAGGATTAGCAAAGATTAAAACGGAGTTGGATCCCGACCGATGTACCAATCTGCACCAGCCTTACCCCGTGAAGTGCCAACAGACGGAGTTGGATCCCGACCGAGGTACCAATCTGCACCAGCCTTACCCCGTGAAGTGCCAACAGACGGAGTTGGATCCCGACCGATGTACCAATCTGCACCAGCCTTACCCCGTGAAGTGCCAACAGACGGAGTTGGATCCCGACCGATGTACCAATCTGCACCAGCCTTACCCCGTGAAGTGCCAACAGACGGAGTTGGATCCCGACCGATGTACCAATCTGCACCAGCCTTACCCCGTGAAGTGCCAACAGACGCAGACTGTGTTTCTGCAATCCTCGTAGTTCATTCAACACCAACAGCCCTATATATATATGTCCCGGGAACTGAAATTCAAAGTAGTGTCAGCAAGAGGCTGAGATCCTGCGGGGGCTCATGAGGATCTATGCCTCTAGCAGTTCGGTGTTGTTCACTATGTTCTCGGCTCAGAACGGGTTCATTTATTTTCCGTTTATCTGTGTGCAGATTTCCCCATTTTTGCGCCTAATTTTTTTCTGATGTCTTATTTGTAATCGTAATGGGTGCAGATACTAAACCCTTGCTTAGTAATGGACGCGAATACTTAAACCCCTGGCAAATACTAAACCCAATGCGTTATTTATTTCCCACGAATTTTCTTCTCCCAATCATTTTTGAACTCCTTTGACTTTCGAGAAAAGCTGAACACCACGCAGATGCAAGAAGTTTAGATCCGTGTTATGGGATGAAGTTTTGCTTAACCCCTTGACTGCCGAGAAAAGGTCAAAAGGTCAAGGTCCGTCCGCCGTCCGTCTGCCGTCATTCGTGGTAAACTTTGAACGTTGGCATTTTCTCGGAGACCATACAGGCCACAGTCTTCAAACTTGGCCTAAGGATAATAATTTGTTTAGGGGTAGAATTTTAATTTGGGTGAGATTTATTTTTTCAAATATTGTTGAGAAAATTTAGTAGAAAGGTACCTGGTGATAATGCCTTTCTATGCATGCTAGTTTGGTTTACTACTCACAAAGGTCATGGGCATTTGACAAATGTGTAAACAAAATGCATAAAAACATGACAAAACAGGGATTTTGCAGGCAGAAAGGGTCACAAAGGTCAGATTGATTTATGTGGATCGGTCACGCACCTGAGCCTTAAGGGCTCCGCCATTTTTGTTATACCTTACGTGTAAGAGTGCATGTGCATGTTTATGTTCTATTCTAACCTGCACTTAATAATGTATTCACTTGCCTGTATTCTAATAACGCGCAGCCAATAACAGGCAGTGCACCCCAATAGGAAACACGTCTTTGGGCGCACGACGATCGCAGTGGGCCCGCGCACAGCCGTGCGCGGGCCAACTGCGACCGTCGTGCGCCCGAGGTGCTTTGCTTACTGGGCCTTTTTTTGGGGGGGTCGCAGAACTCCAGCGGCACACCCCTGCCCAGCACGTCATACAAGAACGGAGTCTTCTCCCTGATCGTTCCCAACCCCGTGGAGACCGACACTTACAGCTGTCAGGTTGACCCTCTTGCCCCGGCCGTCGCTTGTGCCAGCTTTAAGTCACCGGTGCGTGCCCAGCCGAGAGTCCGTTTGGAAGCCATGGATGCCCGCATCATTCTTCTGGAGGCCCGCCTCACCGACCTGCCCGCCCGTGACACCGAACTGTCCGCCCGTATCACTGAGCTGGCCGCCCGTGACGCTCAGCTGGCCGCCAGAGACACTGAACTTGCCGCCCGTGACGACGAACTGGCCGCCAATGACACCGACTTGGCCGCCGATGTCGCTTCACTGACCGCCCGTGTGAATGAGCTGACCGCCCGTGACGTGCAACTGGCCGCCAAAGACGCTGAGCTGTCCCACCACGCCAAGGAACTTGTGGCCGTTGACAAACAACTGGCCGCCCGCGACACTGAACTGGCCAACCGTGACGCTGAATTGAGCGAAATTCACGATAAACTGACCGCCCGTGTGGGATCGCTGGAGGTGGCGTTTATCAACTCTCGTAAGTATACTGAGGGACACGACATGTCAGCATGTGTTTTTCGACGATAATTCGTACATTCGATCTACGTTAAACTTGGGTCATGGCGATAATTTTGGTCTCAGGTGCCGATAACGAAAGTAAGTCTATGTATTTGGCTGGTAGTCGTTCTTTCGTCATCTGTCCGTCGCCCATGGCAGCCGTTGTTTTTGTATGAAGGTCAGACCTCTTACCTAGAGCCAAAAGGCCATCGGGCCGACGTCGGCCGCCGTTGGCCTGCGCACTTCCGTGCGCGGGCCAACGGCGGCCGACATCGCCCCGACGGCCTTTTGCTCATTGGGTAACTAGAAGTTCGGAGGGGCGGGGCGCTAGGCTCGTCCACATGGGCATCTGCTAAGCTACGGGGCACTTCAATCGATCGAAAAGTCACACATTCTACAGCCCATCATGGAGTAAATAAAATAGAGCTCTTGACAAGCAATCCTTGACACCGCATGTATTATTTCCACGTTTAATTAACGTCCCGTGTGGTTATATTTGGGTATGTTCACACTGTGTACACACATTGCAATGAAACGCTTAATACGGAATGAAACAGACACTGAGCAGCACAAGAATCGAAATGAGGACAGATCAGCTGTAATACATGAATGATCAATACTGCAACTATATAACGTATGACTTTCGGACTGATCGTCTGCTTATTTATAGAGGAGACTTTTAGGCTGGTACGCGGTGGAGCGCTTTCAAAAGCACCTGCATGGCGTAATAGGCGGACAGGCTTTAAACTCCGCGTGTGTACTTGTTTGGGCGTGTGTGCGTACGTATGTACACTCAAAAATCGCCAATGACTGTGTACGTACACGCTTGAAAACTGAAGATAAAGGGTGTTTAAGAGCGTTTCGAGCATATGGAAATTGGATGTGTCGTTGAAGAGACGCTTTATAGAAGACTGGTTGACCGACTTTAGAGTCCGTAATTTTCGCTATATTTATTTGAATTTCGGATGCAGCTAGTTTGGAGAAAAACATTGAATGAGTTTGTTAGCCAGTTTAGGAAAAAACAAAACAAAAAACAATCCCAATTCATCGCAGAGAAAAATGTCAAAAGTAAAAACCCAATGCGCAAAAGATCGTCGTGCCGACGTCGGTCGCCGTTGGCCGGCACACAGCCTTCGGCCCGAAGGCCTATGCGCACTGGGAAATCTTTTACTTCTGGGGCCGGATGCACGGCAGGCTTGTACATTCTGTTAGCGCTAGAGGCCTATAGAACAGCAAACCCTTAGCCAGCTCAGTACCAGCTGACTCCGGCTGTGTTTCTGCAGTCTTTGTTAACAGGGAAAAAAGGGCGTCCCAGGACCATGGATTCAAAGTGGCGTCAGCAAATGGCATACATCCTCATGAGCCCCCCCCGCAAATGCGGGGGCTCATGAGGATCTAGGCCTCTTGCTTTTGGATGCTGTTCGCATTTCGTCGGCACTGACGGTCTTAAGCGTCATGCACACGCCCCTGAACCATGACGTGGTCACATACGTCATTTGATAACCAGCAGAAATGTTTACGTCTGAGAAGGAGGGAAGCTGTACATATCAAATTGTCTCGTTTTATTGTAAGTTCAAGGGACCACGGCTCCTGAAGACCATGGTGGCATGCGAAACGCGACATCAGATGACCACATCCACACCTGTGAGAAACTGCAAGACACATACCGGTGGATTGTAAGCTGGCATTTTTGTATGTCTTAATGGTAACCTCGTCTCTGCGGTAGAAGCATATTTTGATACATAAATCTTTGTTGATTCAACGTCCAAAAGCCAGAACCGCCGTAGGAACATGGCTATGAATTGGTCTCAGCAAAAGCCATAGATCCTCATGAGCCCCCGCAGTCGCGGGGGCTCATGAGGATCTATGTCTCTTGCAGTTGGAACGTGTTGACGTTTTTTTTCAGCAGCAAAAGGGTCAGAATGCTGTGTTGCTGTCTTAACTCATTGTACCCCAACACCGAAATCCCCAAATTTTTGCCGTTGTCCTCAGAAGACTGCATTGCTGTGCAGGACACAGATCGAACATGATAGTTCAAGGGTGATGCCAGAATAGCTTGGCGCCCATAGGCGCCAAGCTATTCTGGCATCACCCTTGAACTATCATGGTCGATCCTTATCTTGTTGTGGTGTGTCTGGGGTAGAAAGAGTTAACTCATTCAGCCCGACCGCCGTATTTCCCAGATTTTGTAGGCGTCATCTAATGACTATGCACCTGTTGCAGGCGATGGATCGACCATGATACTTCAAGGGCAGTGCCAGATTAGTTTGGCGCTTGTCTGGCACTACCCTTCAATTATCATGGTCGACCCATCTCCAATTGTAGGGCGTCGGGGCTGTATGGGTTAACACTTACATTGCCATTAGACACAAGCCGTTAAAACTGGAACTATGCCAAGGTCAGCGCCAAACGACCCCATTAATTCAAGAAACACGGATGAAAATGGAACCAGGAGGAGGTATAGTTCATCGTGATCGACGGTAGATGCGGGGCATGATGTTCTGTGCCTCCTGCAGTTGTGTGGTGCTAGTAGTTTCCACGTCAGTCAAGCAACTTTGTTTTTAAAATGCTTTTCGCTGACGGTAGTATGCAGTTGGTGCTGTATTTGTCCGGACTATTTCTTATAAATCAGCAAATCAAACAGTTCCTTGGTCTCTGGTAAAGGAAAGTTTAGGTTTGACTGAAATTTGCTGTACATTGCAGCACCCGCGGTATCACCTGAACTCCAGCTGTGTGTGTTTCAGACCATACAGCGGCGTTATAACGGCAGCGTGGACTTCTACAGGGGTTGGCAGCAGTACGAGGACGGCTTCGGGGATGTCATGAGCGAATTTTGGTTAGGTAATGACACCTCCCTGTCTGTCTGTCTGCCTGTCTGTGTCTGTGTCTGTGTGTCTCTGTCTCTGTCTGTCTCTGTCTCTGTCTCTGTCTCTGTCTCTCTCTCTCTCTCTCTCTCTCTCTCTCTCTCTCTCTCTCTCTCTCTCTCTCTCTCTCTCTCTCTCTCTCTCTCTCTCTCTCTCTCTAGACCATTGTTTTGTTTATGAAAACGTTGATAAGTAGTTTGTAGCAACGGCAAGTTTGAAAATTGGTCTTGTAACCAAATACTTCTACCGTTGTAAAATAAAAGTTCATTGTTCATTGTTCATTGTTCATTGTTCTCTCTCTCTCTCTCTCTCTCTCCTCTCTCTCTCTCTCTCTCTCTCTCTCTCTCTCTCTCTCTCTCTCTCTCTCTCGCTCTGCCTCTTCAAGGTCATTTTAAATATAGCAAAGCAATCTTTATGTTCAAAGTGTGGAAACGCAAAATACCTGAGTACATCTCCACTTTGTTCCGTGTCTAAGTCCAAGCTTGGAAACATCAGAAAGCTTTTCATAGTCCCAAAACCAAGAATCGATCTATATAAAACTAGCATATCCTTCTCAGGGGCACTTATCTGGAATCCGCTTCCCGACCATGTAAAATCCACCTCCTCGTTAGCCTGTTTTAAAAAGGGTCTCTGCAAATATTTTGTTGATCACTCGTAGGGATGCCTTAACCACTTGTATTATATATCTCTTTTTATGCTGGTTCCAAATTATTCCCAATTAAGTCTGTTATCCTTTTTCATTTATCATTTGGACTACTTAGCTCTGTCTATGTGTGAAGGGGGGGGGGGGAGGGGGGTATGTCTGTGTCTGTGAGTCTATTAGTATGTCTGTGTATGTGAACAGTGTTGCTGTCATCTTTTTGAAAGTATTATGTTTACTTATATGTATGTGTATTTGTAGTTAGTCTTGTAGTTGTTAGCAACGGCAGGTTTGTAAAATGGCTGCGTCGATGACGATGTCAATGTATAAACCGTTGTAAAATAAAGTTTCATTGATTCATTGATTCATTGATTCATTCTCTCTCTCTCTCTCTCTCTCTCTCTCTCTCTCTCTCTCTCTCTCTCTCTCTCTCTCTCTCTCTCTCTCTCTCTCTCTCTCTCTCTCTCTCTCTCTCTCTCTCTCTCTCTCTCTCTCTCTCTCTCTCTCTCTCTCTCTCTCTCTCTCTCTCTCTCTCTCTCTCTCAAAGACTGTTATGCGTTTGTCGCCTAAACAAATGGCTTTGTCTGTTACCAAGAATTTGGTTTCAAATCTGTCGGGCAGTATGTCACGTGTCACGGCTATTTCTGCAGTATCCACATGACAGGTCAGTAGGTCGTTGATTGTCCGGTAGGCACCTTGGCATGATTTCCTTGTTGCACGCTGCTGGTTTCACAAACGCATCAGGTGACTGCTTACAACAAAAGTCCTCGGGCCCCCTGCGACCGCCGTGGGCCAAAAGACTTTTTTGTGCATTGACTACACTAAACGCCGTTTTACTAATCCGTGTACAACGCGCCTAAAATGAGATGAGCAAGATTTTAACGGCAGGTCTGAAGAAGATTCACGACATCACCATGTGTGGGACCTACATGCTGCGCGTGGAACTAGAAGACTTTGACGGGAACACAGCGTACGCCGAGTACAGCGAGTTTTTCATCAGAGGGGCCGAGGACTTCTACCGTCTGTTCGTTAACGGCTACAGCGGCACGGCAGGTATGTGTGAAGCCCTGGATCCAGCAGTGAAATCTCCTGTGTCGTTTAGACGCGGACTTTGTCTGTAGAAAGACAGTAGTTAACTCATTCTACCCCAACACCAAAATCCTTAAATTTTGCCGTTGTCCTCTGAAGACTGCATTGCAGTGCAGGACACAGATCGCCCATGATAGTTCAAGGGTGATGCCAGAATAGCTTGGCGCCCATAGGCGCCAAGCTATTCTGGCATCACCCTTGAACTATCATGGTCGATCCTTATCTTCCTGTGGTGGGTTTGGGGTAGAATGAGTTAAGGCCAAGGGCAAGTAGATAGTGTACGGTGTGTTAACTCATTCAGCCCGGCGCTCGTACTTTCCAAATTTGGGAGGCGTCATCTAACGACTATGCACCTGTTGCAGGAGATGGATCAACCATGATAATTCAAGGGCAGTGACAGTCTAGCTTGGCGCCGACAGGCGCAAAGCTAATCTTGCACTACCGTTGAATTATCATGTTCGACCCATCTCCTGCTGTAGTGCGTCAGGGCTGAGTGGGTTAAGAGTCTGGACAAACAAAGTGACGATGTGAGGGTCCCATACCTACCACCGCTGGCCTCACCTCTATGATCCGTAGTAGTCCGGAGTTAGGCCTCTGCTAATAGTGGGGTTTAATTTTCAAAGAACGACTACTGACAACGAACGAGAGCGGATTATCACTGTTCACCATAAGCATCGACAACACCCCAAACATCTCCAAGAGGAATAGATCCTCATGAGCCCTTCGGGCTCATGAGGATCTATGCCTCTTGGAGATGTTTGGAGTGTTGTCTATTTCGGGCTAATTCCTGTCTTGTTAGTAAGTATAAGTGGTTTCAGTAATGTGCGCTGTGTTCATTACACTACACCTGTAGTGTCTAAGTATAAGTGGTCTCAATAATGTGCGCTGTGTTCATTACAGTACACCTGTAGTGTCTAAGTATAAGTGGTCTCTGTAATGTGCGCTGTGTATATTACAGTACACCTGTAGTGTCTAAGTATAAGTGGTCTCACTAATATGCGCTGTGTATATTACAGTACACATGTAGTATCTAAGCATAAGTGGTCTCAGTAATGTTCGCTGTGTGTCCATTACAGTAGAACAGTAGTGTCTAAGTATAAGTAGTCTTTAAAGGTGTTTTTTTTTAACAGTTTACTATTTTTTTTCTGTCTTACCATGTATTTTTTTTAATCCAAGTGCAACTGTGGCATGACGCAAAATTTGTATTCACCTTAATGCTTGGCGACAATGACTTTTTTCAATCATATAGGGGCCAAGGAACTTTCTTGAGCCGCCAAATTCGGGTGATAAGGGTTAATTTTAACTCCCTCAACCATAAGAAGGTTACTTGTCTGCCAAGCACAGCTCTAAATAACCAACACTAATGCAGTTCTGATGCTGACCTTGTGACAGGTGATGCTATGGCGTATCAGAACAACCGCTATTTCTCCGCCAAGGACCTGGACAAGGACGACTGGTCAAACAACTGTGCTGTGGTCTATCACGGGGCGTGGTGGTACGGCGCGTGTCACCATAGCAACCTCAATGGTCGCTACAAGGACGAGGCGGCGGAGGGATCTGACGGAGTGGTGTGGCGCGAGTGGACGAACCACAAATACATTTCCCTCAAGAGCGTGGTGATGAAGATTAAACTCGTGTAAGATTCCCTTACACCCACAAGTACACTTATATTCAAATGAGACGCCCCACAAATGTTCTTGTACCGTACCACTGACTGACCCGCTCCGCGAGGGCACCACAAGTACATGTATTTTCAAATGGGATGCATTTTAAAAAAAAATAGAAGTGTACTTGTGGGTGTGCCCACCGAACGGCTCTATACTGACGAGCAAAAGATACGCGACATTTGGGGAATCATTGGAAACACTGAAGTGTTTTCGATGATTCCAAAAATGTCGCATATCGTTTGCCAGTCAGTATACCATGAAGCACTCTCACATCACTGGTTAGGTGACCCGGTTTCCGCAGAACTCAGAAGGATATGAACAAGATTTTGATTGTCTCATTTGTTAGTAATTTTAAATGTTGTAGTTCGTTTGTATCGAATATCAATTGTTTGTATCGTGCTTCAGCCAGTAAAACTTACACTCTCATACAAAGTGTTGTGCTTTGTTTTGCCTTACGTTTGCACCAGTCACTGTTACACACTGATATCAAGTGTAGCATTTTGTTTTTTCTCATGATTTATTCAGTTAAGCCTCTCACTACCGAGAAAAATTTAACACGATTCAAATGCAAGATCCACAGATCCTCATGTGACCTCGCTGTCGCAGGGGCACATGAAGACCTATGCCTCTTGCTGCCCCATGCCCCTTGGACTGTTGTGGCTGTTGGTCTTTGAGTAAACACATAATATGCGTCCAACGACTTTGAAGTGGTTAATATCACACTGTGATACAAGCGTGGTAATTTGGTTGTCTCATGTTTCAGTCGGTCAATGTTACACTTTCTATATATAATCAACGTGCTGTATTATTGTTTGTGTTTTTTTTTTGTTTGTTTTTTTTAAATTTGTTTCTCACTTCTTATTGTGTTTTTCGTCAACGAGCATGTTTCCAGCTGAGATTCAGTCTTTTTGTTCTGTCCCGCGCGTGTTTAACTCATTCAGCCCGACGGCCGTATTTAGAAAACTTTGAGGCGTTATCTAATGACTATGCACCAGTTGCAGGAGATGGATCGACAATGATAATTCAAGGGCAGTGCCAGATTAGCTTGGCGCCGACAGGCGCCAAGCTAATCTGGCACTACCCTTGAATTATCATGGTCCACCCATCTCCTGCTGTTTTGCGTCAGAGCTGAATCGGTTATATAGACAGGCAACGATGGGATCCCCCCGGATTTGATCAAAAGCCGCAAGCAAGGCCACTCTCCTTCTCCCTTTGAATAAGGTTCTTCTCCAGTGCTGGCAGGAAGAAGAGGTACCACACATGAGGGATGCCAAGATCACCACCCTCTACAAAAACAAGGGCAAGAGAAGCGACTGTAACAACTACAGAGGAATCTCCCTTTTCATAATTGTCGACAAAGTCTTCGCCCGGGTCATCTTGATCCGTTTGCAAAAGCTGGCAGAACGTGTCTATCCCGAGCCACAATGTGGCTTTCGAGCTGAGCGGTCAACGGTAGACATGGTCTTCTCCCTCCGTCATCTCCAAGCAAAGCGCAGTGAGCAACGCATGCCTCTAGGTCGCTTTTATTGACCTCACCGATGCCTTCGACCTGGTCTCAGAGATTGGATGCCCGCCCAAACTGCAGACTATAAAAGAAACCTTACACCAACATGAAGGGGACAGTGCAGTTCAACGGCAGCACACCCGAACCCTTCGACGTATTCAGCGGAGTCAAACAAGGCTGCGTCCTGGCCCCTACTCTCTTTTGAATCTTCTTCGCTGTCCTGCTTAAGCATGCCTTTAGTAATGCAACAGAAGGAATCTACCTGCGATCCAGATCAGATGGCAAGCTTTTTAACCTTGCCCGCCTCAAAGCCAAGACAAAGATACGCGAAGCCCTCATCAGGGATATGCTGTTCGCTGACGATGCGGCAGTTTCGACCCATATCCAGAAGGAACTACAGTCACTGATGGACTGATCCTCCCATGCTTGCAAGGACTTCGGACTGACTGTCAGTCTAAAGAAGACGAACGTCCTGGGACAGGACACAGAGACACCGCCATTCATCACCATTGACAACTACGAGCTCGACGTCGTCCACCAGTTTACATACCTTGGGTCCACCCTCACCGATAACCTCTCTCTGGACATCGAGATCGACAAGAGGATCGGAAAGGCTGCTGCAATTCTTGCACGCCTCACAACTCAACACAAGCTAAATGTGAAAACAAGATGGCTGTGTGCAACGCCTGCGTTATCAGTACACTGCTATACGACAGTGAGACATGGATCACATATGCTAGACAGGAAAGAAGACTCAACACCTTTCACCTGAGAAGCATCCGCCGTATCCTGGGCCTATCTTGGCAAGACAGAGTGATCAACACAAAAGTCCTGTCACGCACTAGCCTTTCCAGCATGTACACCCTACACAGACAAGGCAGACTGCTCTGGCTCGGCCACGTTCAACGCATGGAAGATGGCCGCATCCCAAAAGACATCTTCTACGGAGAACTCGCAGCTGGGAGAAGAAACACTGGTCGCCCCAAGCAAAGATTTGTAGACGTCTGCCAACGGGACACGAGAACACTGGACATTCACACTGGGGCCTGGGAACACCTTGCGGATGACTGTGCACAATGAAGAAGTACCCTCCACCAACACCTAAAGTCAGGGAAGAGACGATGTCGAAAGCAACAGCAGACAAACGGACACGCAGGAAAAAGTGCAACAACTCCATCAGACCAGCGACCACGTACATTTGTGATCATTGCAGAAGGGACTGCCACTCCCGCATTGGCCTATACAGTCACAAAAGATACTGCTTTAAATCCAGCTGAGCAGGCAATCATACCAGAACAACTAGGATTCATTGTCTACGGTCGATTGAATATATATATATATATATATATATATATATATATATATATATATATATATATATATATATATATATATATATATATATATATATATATATATATATATATGTGTGTGTGTGTGTGTGTGTGTGTGTGTGTGTGTGTGTGTGTGTGTGTGTGTGTGTGTGTGTGTGTGTGTATGTATATACATTCCAGGACTCAGCTGGAAACATGCACTCACTAACTGAGTCTGCTCAGTTTGAGCTCCGTCAGCCCAGGGTCCATTATAAGGCACGCAACAGCTGTAGAGTCCAGTCCATTGCTCACCGTGAACAAAGCATGAGATACACTGAAGTCACAAGGACACTCGTATCAAATTTACCAAGTCGATCTGGGTCCCTCTATTTTTGGGTCCAGATTGAAATTACCGTTGTGGACAACTGTTTCCGTCTCAACGTCCTCATCAGCACACCATCCCAGTACGCAAAGGGCCTTGGGCCCACAACGGCTGCAGTGGGCCTGCGCACGACCGTGCGCGGGCCCACTGCGGCCGTCGTGGGCTCGAAGGCCTTTTGTTACTTGGGATGGGTGGAGGAAGGGAAGGAACTTCTGCCTGCCTGCAAGAAAACCACATTGTACTGTATTTTGTGCAGATGCATACATTCCATGCCTCCACCTAGAGCTAAATGTCCAATCATCCTATAAGAGAACCTACTATAAATGGGGTAGGGGTCGCAGTCGAAACAATAAACAAAAACGAAAAGAGGTGATAGTCAGTGCTAATAAATTTCGAAAAACGACTGACTAAAGTATGTATAAGAATTGTAAGGGGAGAAAACTGTGCATTGCTGTCCAATGATCATAGAATTTCAGAAGATGGGGAAGAGACGGGGTACTAGACTGGAATTGTGACTGAAAGCAGTGAATACCGACGCCCCCCCCCCCCCCCCCCCCAAGCGTACCTATCTGCGTGTTCTCTGGAGTTTCAGCCCCTTGGTGCATGGAAATTCAGATCTGGGTCCCCCCCCCCCTCCCTTCCCCAACACACACCTTTCCTCTAGTGCGTGTCCAGATTGTATTGCCGATTGTGCTGTTTTACTATAGGCGACTTCATCAGCACACCGCGGACTTACTGGATGGAAGGAAGTGAGCTGAGGTAGCCTATACAGCTGTCCACACTGGCAATGACAATCTGGATACCTACTAGTGGTACCTACTAATCTCCGAACCAGTTCAGATATGTACTGACCCGGTAAGCAAAGGACCTCGGGCCCACGACGGCCGCAGTGGGCCCGCGCTCGAGCTGGGGCCCACTGCGGCCGTCTTTGGGCCCGAAGCCGTTTTGCTACAGGGAAAAGTGTCTTAGAAAAAATGCACAAAATCTCACACTTTGCACGTCTTACCTGAGCCGACCAGACGACACTCATTCTCAAGAATGTATTTGCCTGCCACCAATGCGAAAGGCGCGAGGTTCGATGCCGGGTTCCGGCGTCGGACTTTTCTCCTCTAGCAAGTATCACCGTTAAATCGGCCGGACCTTCAAGGGTTCTTTTTCTCGGTACTCCGGCTCTTCCTCCCCCTCCATTTTGGTATCGGTTTCAGGCCACTTATAAATTTCAAATACAAGCGATCAAAATGTCTGATACCTCAACAGCTGAGCTGACCCTTCCCACCGCGTGATTGTCCAGTATTTGTTTTGCACTGTGGTTGTCTTCAGAGTGAATGCGTGTGTTTCACGTGAGCGTGCGTGTTCGGTCAAGTTCGCAGGGCTTTGAGCTGAGTCACAGAAATGGATAACTGGCCCGAGTGAGCTGTATTACGGTATTAATATTATTATTATTATTGTTATTATTATTATTATATTATTACTATTAGTATTATTATAAGTGAACGCCTTCGACAAAGTAAGTTATCAAAACGTCTATCACAAAGAAATTATTCTCAAGCATCACTAACGCACTGTACTTGTATAGTAGGTATTGCAGCGGGAAAACTCACATGTGATTTTACTTGTTTGACGTCAGCGTGGAATTTCATCGTTATACGCTTTTGGATGTATGACGTCATCTATATTTCTAGTTCGTCAATGTTGCTTATGGAGAGCGTTGTGTGACCTGGGCCATTTTAAGTAACATTTCTTCAGCATGGAAACAATGGATACCTTCGATCACCTGTTGCTGTAGGTCACTGGTATCAGATGTGAACATGTTTCCCGTGCACGCTGTGAGTCTGACTTGCACTGTTCCTGTAGTTTTAAAAGTGCATCAGAGACATCCCATTTGCATCATGTCTCACGCTTTTCAATGGAGGGTTCAAGTGTATCACAACACTACGAAAGAAACAGCATCCATCAGGCTTGGAACTGATGATTTTGGTGTATGACTAAATCCGGGAGCACTGCAATAGACCGGATATGCTCTGGTTAGGATCTAAAGTGTCTTGCGTCTATGGTCAACCTTGCTGGAGGTTGGGCGTGTCCGAATATAGCCCTGAAACAAGTGTTTCTGGTGCAGCTGGAGAATACTGTAGGGGACTGCATATTCTCATAGTGTTCTGGAGTGCTCGGAATCGCTGGACAACCGTGCAGTGGCGTTGGCAACTCCATCTGAGGATCTAGAGTGCTAGGCATATCTGATGAAGCGGCAGTTGGTGGCATGCAACTTGTGCAAGGATCTCTGACGATGATGTGGGATTGTCCAAGGGAGACTCCTGATCCAGCCAATGTTCGTCAAACCTGGCCCTGTCACACGGCCATATGCCAGTCTAGGCGAACCCTTTGACAGCTGTGGTCATGGTAGCCGCTTTCGCGTAGGCAGTGTGTAAAAGGCGGGAAATCTGAAAGTTCGTCATTTGCCTCACCCAAGTTTCTTGAGCTTTCACATAGAAAGACTGCATAGAGCCAAAGAACGATAGGTCAAGAGGCTGCTACCTGTGGGTAGTGTGAGGTGGCAGTGACAGCATAATGACACCATGTCCCCGTGCCATTTTAATTGCAACAAGACTCTTTGTGTGAGATCCATGACCGTCAAGCATAAGGAGAATAGGTGACTCTCGGGAAGGCTTGACAGCGTTGATGAAATGATGGAGCCATGTGCTGAAGGTATTCTTGTCCATCCACCCGGATGCGTTGTTGGTTATGACGCATCCGGCTGGGGCGCCATCGCTCAGGGCAACATTCATGCGCATTCTTTTGAAGATAAGCATAGGTGGGATATAGAACCCTGAGGCACTATTACAGCACACTGCAGTAGTGGTGTGTCCCCTTTCAGCACTGGTGACAGAGCCAACACGACGTTTTCCCTTCCGATCAAGAACCTTCTGACACTTGCGCTGTACCGTGGAAACAACACTTTCGTCCATGTTGTATATTCCGGTTGCGTCGAAACCATGTTCATCGATCAAGTGTTCCAGTTTGTCAAAGAATGTTCCAATATTCACTTTATTGAATGAAGACACTCGGGCCAAAGATGTTCCCTCAGGCTTCCGAACAGATATTTCTTTGTGCCAGCTGATCTCTTATCTGGCCTGAAACGGTGCCCGAGACCATTAATCTTTGCTTTTGTGTATGCTAGTTGCATTACGGCTTCTCGGGTGATGCCAGCCAATTTGTTTTTCACATTCTAAACATGTAATGTACAAGCTCTTGTTCCACATGAGGTGAAAGGACTGGATATCTTTCCAGGTGTTTTGTGCCGGCTGGTAAATATTTGTTTAACCAAACACATGCCGCCTAGGGGTTGCTGGTGGCACTCCATAAGCTCGTGCTGCAGCTCGTCAGACAAACTCACCATTCTGCATTGTCATCATACCCTGCTTCAGCTCTTCCCACATCCATAATGCCCTGTATATCAGAAGTATAATAAATGTAGACATGTCCGCCAGCAGCACATTTACTGAAAACCAGATGGGATCAACCATAACCCACAAAGTCCATTCTGTATGAGAGCTGTCTTCGCTGTAAAGGGTCTTTACATTTTGTCTTTGACTTAATTCTGATGTTGAAATATCTCCTTTTGAAAAAGCCTCGCAGATGTGCCAATGCGTCATAGTGAACTCTATAAGGGGTGCGCGCAGTGCATACGCGCAATTTTTTTTTTGTCAAACGTCATTTGTCATGATGTTTATTTACATTCAATGTGATATGAGTTTTGCTTTCGCTTCAAGACTTGCGAAAATGGTGACAAAACTATAATTTCACGGTACAATTTCAGTCTTGCTATAATTTGTGTGAAATCAGGTTGATTTTATATAGCTACATGGTATACTCGCGCATCGATGTGTGTGTATGCGTGTGCGTGTGCGTTTGCGTGCGCGCGCGCTCCAAACATCCTGAAGAGGCATAGATGTTCCGGGCACATGCTGATTTACGCCTCTTGGAGATGCGCGCATATGTGTGAGAAAGAAGGACAGCGAGCGAGAGAGAGAATTACGTCTGCGTGGTGACGGAGTTGCTTCTTTTACGTCACCGCTATTGTCTGACTTTTTTCAGAAGTCAAGGTTTTTACTGTTTTAATTTTTTTATGAAAAAAACAATAATTCCTGAAGAAGTTGAAAAGGTGCAAAGCTGCCTAATGAACGCATCCAATGTCTTTATCAAACTAAGTATGACAAAAAACACGGACTCTAATGTGGGTCAACCGACTTTCTATAAACTGTCTTTTATGTCTTCAATGAGACTTCCCGTTACAATATGCTCGGAAACTCTTTTAGCCACGCCTTAGATAAAATAGTTCGCCAAGTTTCAAACTTGTGCGTACAGCAAAAACGGAGATTTTTGTCTTTACATACGTACGCGCGCACACAAACAAACACACACACACACACACACACACACACACACACACACACACACACACACACACACACACACACACACACATACACACATACACACACATACACACACACGGCGCTTCGCGCTATATGTTCTTTCAACAGCATATTTGGCGTAACTAGACTTGACGTAATTTTATTCTTGTTACTTCCGTTGTCAGAGGTTTAGGCCTGCCCACCTTTGACATCTTGGACATGCTAATAAATTTGCTCCACCCGGACCCGTTCTAAAAAGGCCCTTCTACAAATAGAAGGAACTTTAAAATACTGCGATGGACAGATACAAATCACAGGACAAAAACAGCAGAAAATTGCCAAGTTTACAGGCAGCAGACAGCCATAGAGGCTCATGCGAATCTGTGCATATCACAGTGGCTTATGAAATCTTTGCCTCTTCCGTTTTCAAGGGGTTAGTGGCAATAGCGATATCTCTGAATGTCTATTGAATTTACAAGAGTGAAGTGTTTTACTGCATCAACTGCACTGGATAAATGAGTGCCACACATTCTCTAGGTCCCTCTTTTTCTCATGCGCTCTGACTTTTTGACATTTTTATTTGACGTCATTTTTATTTTACTACCTCTTTTTTTAATACATTTTTTTTTTACACAATTTTGTTTTTCGTCTTCTGTTTTACATCACATCATTCAGTTGCCGCATTCCGTCTACTTTGAAAAGTAGCGATTGTATTCTATACTTGACTATTGAACTGACGGGATACATCAACACCCGGCAGATGAAAGCTAGGGCTACGTACACCAATACTGCTCCTAATATAAACAGTTTCATTTTAGGAGCTTCTATTGGTTCATAATAGGAGCACCATAGGTGTTTACAAAGAGGGGTGGCTCCATCACAACAACAGACAAATCACATGCATGCTGCTGGTTGTTTTGTACAGCACACACCGCTCTTCAAGCCTTGTGTCATTATCAATGAAAATGTATTAAACTGAAACACTGGTTACGATATTTCTAATGGCAGAGAAAGAAGCAGGAGGCTCAAAATCAACCGTTACATACCGTTTTTATTTTTTAACTTAAATTTTATTTTGTAATTTTTTTAATTTATTTATTTATTTATTTATTATTTTTTATTTAATTTTATTTATTTATTTATTTATTTTATTTATTTATTTATTTATTTAATTTTTTAATTATTTATTTATTTATTTATTTATTTTTTTATTTATTTATTTTTTTTTTTTTTGGGGGGGGGAGGAGGGGAAGAGGGGGGAGGGTGGGGGTTGGTTGAGTAACGTTCCAACCATCTTTCGAGGAGAAATTAGATCTCGGGAAGCAACTCTACTTGACTGCACAACCCAAAGTTGGGAAGTTTATTCCCTTGCAACAGCAGCACGGAGTTTCATAATAGGCACTGTTTCATAATCGGGGATCTTCCCTTAGCACATTCAGCCCTGACGCACACCAGCAGGAGATGGGTCGACCATGATAATTTAAGGGTAGTGCCAGATTTGCTTGCAAATCTGGCACTGCCCTTGAATTAATATGGTCGATCGATTTCCTGCAACAGGTGCATAGTCGTTAGATGACGCCTCCAAAATTTGGGAAATACGTGCGTCGGGCTGAATGAGTTAAACGCCGTCATAGATTGCTGCTGTATGAACCGGCGAGCGAACAGTCGGGATTGTTGGTGTTTCTGCAATGTTGACGACACCTCTAGTATTTATATTTTTACGTTTTGTCATTTTACTTCCTTCAACATTTCGTTCACACTGTGCACGCTTTTTAATAGTCAAAAGTGTGTGTGTGTAGGGGGGGGGGAGAAGGGAGGCGAGGGGGGGGGGGGGCGGGTGGGGGGCGGGTGGGGGGCGGGGGGGGGGGCTGGGGAGGGGGTCCGCTAATGCTCCAGATGCCAGCCAGTAAAGGTGGCGGAGGTGGGGGGGGGGGGGCGGGGGTGATAACCTTTTGCGTGTCGGTAGCGGTGATTTCTTTAGGAATCATCGTGACTAAAACCGCTACCGACACTCAAAGGGTTGGCGCGAGGTACTTGACTGGGCAACTGCTGAGCGGGTGCACGCGGAAGGATCACGTCATTGTTGTTTCTTGATTTTTATCGTCTCTCTCCACAACGAGGTGATTGGAGACAGGAGGGTTAATATGATTAAGAATAAAGCATAGCTAATAATTATAAAATAATATAATTTATCTCGAAAAAGGGTGTTTTTTTTTATAATTTCGCTGTTATTTTCCTCGTGTATGCAAGGAGTGAATATGCGGCCTACAAGGACCACGCACAGTTAAAAATGAATGTTGGCTTAGGGCGCCGCTGTTAGCCATCTTAGATGTGACGTACCCATCTCTGTTGCTTATATGTAAGTCGATAGTGTTGAGGAGTGGAGGGCTTTCAAGGATCAAGAAAGGGCGGCTGGTGCATCAAGTTTCAAAGGCCAGGCGGCAAACAGGCGGGGACTGATGGTGATGTGTGGGGCCAGTGTACTGATTTGTGGGCTGCCCACAGATAGATCCGCTGTGGGTTGCGGTTGACACGTTACCCGGGGAGTGTTCCCCATATCATTTCTACTTCAATGTTTCCGATGATTCCAAAAATCTCGCATTTCTTTGGCTGGTCAGTATACGTCATCATCGTGGGATCGGGGGAGGGGGGAGAGGGGAGGGGGTAAAGCACAGTCGGATCCCAGAGGTGGTTCCAGACGGCCCTTACCCCGAGTGCTGACGCCACCCTGGATGTGTAATGTTTTTATTGCATGCAGCAAGTACGCCGTATGTTCGTATGGGGGCCAGGCACACACACACTCTCTCTCTCTCTCTCTCTCTCTCTCTCTCTCTCTCTCTCTCTCTCTCTCTCTCTCTCTCTCTCTCTCTCTCTCTCTCTCTCTCTCTCTCTCTCTCTCCCAACCCCCACCCCACCCCTACCAGCCCCCTCCCATTTTCTTTTTCTTCTGCCCACAGAACATTTCTAAACGAGCTCCGTCCAGTAACATTTAGTTGTAACAATTTGACTATTTACGTACATTTGAGAGATCGTTTGCATATCATTGTACTTTTTCCGTATAGTCGGAAATGTATTGACGTGATCATTAAGGAGAGGACATTGACAGGTTTCTGTTGTAACCCTTTGACTGTCGGCAGCACTTTTGCTCGAGGTGATTCCGAAAGGAATCATCTCGAGCAAAAGCGCTGCGACAGACAAAAGGGTTAATGTTTATCATAAGAAGAGGAAGTGCATTATTAACTTGCTTATCTCTCATCGATTATATTTTTCACGTCATGTGCGTCACACCTACAGCGAAGCATTCCGTGTGTATATCTCACGCCGTGACATGATATCGTCAGCTCTGACCTGTGGGAAATGTAGTTTATTACACCTTTTACTTGTTAGTTAGTTTGTTTGTTCGATGTCACTTTGTTTTCACTAAGATGCTGCTGGATAACACAACGACAAGGAGACATGTACAGATCCAGTAAAAGGCAGATGTATGTTAGAGCTGCTTTGACTATGCAGGGGCGGATCGGTTACCTTTATGTTTGGGACCTTCGACCTGACACAGAAGGTCTCTCAGACGCTAGACCTGGGAGGGGGGAGGGGGTGGGCGGGGGGTGGGGGGGGGGGTGGGGGTGGCAGATAAAGAGCAGTGGCGCGTGTGTCAGGACTCACCACTCGCCAAAATATCAAACAACGGGGGGGAGGGGGGGGGGGGGGCTTTTTTTTTTTTGGGGGGGGGGAGAGACGTGTGTGTCTCAAAACGCGCTAATATATCAATCGAGGAGAAGAGGGTGGGGGGTTGCGGGTGGGAGGGAGTGTCCCAAAAATTGCAAAAAGGATTTTATTACAATTTGGGGTAAGGGTGGGGTGGGGGTGGGGGTGGGGTGGAGGGGGGGGGGCGGGACTCCTGGAACCCCCTCCTCGCCCCCCCCCTTCGATGCGCCCCTGCTGTGCTGTTTATTATGTTTGTGTTCACAGTGGATGCTCGTTTATTTGCAACAAGAATTTCTGATGTTTCAAGATTCAAGATTCAAGATGACTTTATTGTTGCTGTAATAGAAGAAAATCATATACAGCAAAAATTGTCTTGCCACCACAGGTGCTGCTCACATTCACTCACTCGCTCATTTCACAAATTACAATAGCAGAGGTACAAAATGGACACACTTTATATCAATAAAGTTGTTCTTCTCTTATCTGAACTCAGCTATTTTGTTTCACACCCCGAGTCCGGACAAGCGGTGGATCGATGTATATAGACAATTAATCAGGTGCTGTTGAGATTTGCCTTTATCAAACGAAGTAGAAAAGAATTTTCTGTTCATAAATATTCGTACAAACACAGTTCATGAGCATTGCAAAGCTGACTACACATTCCCTATAATGTGAACGCAAATGTAATTTAAAATGTTAGTAAAAAGCTGCTAGGGTTCATGAGTATACTCCTTCTCACCAACATTTCAATCTACGTTCCCCAAGCCGTGTAGGCAATCGGCGTTTAATAATAATAATAATAATAATAATAATAATAATAATAATAATAATAATAATAATAATAATAATAACAAT
>BTPG01000003.1:7823198-7900698 GCA_036245525.1 Semisulcospira habei
TGATTGCCCCACGTGTTAGTCTGTTAAATGTTAAACTCTGCATACATTCCAAATGTTTTAGTTTGTTTGTATCAAGTATAACTTCATTACCTTGTTTGTATTGTGCTTCAGCCAGTAAATGTTACACTCTCACACAAAGTGTTGTGTTTTGCGTTTATCAGTGTTACATGCTAAGACCAAGTGTAGTGTTTTGTTTTTCTCGTGTTTTATTCACTTTAGTGTCACTTTAAATGTCGCATTTCTTTTGCTCCTCAGTATATGTTGTGAAAACACATTCAACGCCCACTGATGTGTGTATGTGTTGAAGCTTTTTTATTGGCATATTTACACTGTGGCAATGCCTGTGCCGCGCGCTAGGTAATCATATCGAGTGCAACACTGATTTGCGACGAGCGGTGTGAGTTTAACCCGTTGCGTGTCGGTAGCGGTTTTAGTCGCGATGATTCCTGCCGGAATCATCGCGACTAAAACCCTTACCGACACGCAAAGGATTAAAACTATTATGTTACATAACGCTTCCTACGTTGCGCATGTTGGTGAATATATGTATGCAATTTACTATACATTTGGTTGCGTTATGTGACGCGCTTACCTAGATTAGACAGAGGCCGGAAGACTCTAGCCCCAAACGTCGCCTCCCATTCCCCGTCGCATATGTTTCTTCACCTCTGATGCTGAAAAGTGTGGGTCGCTTGCTGCTGCCTTTTGTGCTTCTGTTACATTGTCTGTGTTAAAGACGGCACTTCTTGGCAGGACATGAGTGTTTTTGAATAGAAATCTTAAAAATGCTATAATTTGCTTTTAGTGTTAGCGAAAACATATATACTAGTTTGCTGTTGTCTGTCAGCCGTAGCCATACAATTCTAAAATTCAGGGAGGGAAGCTCACTGCGACAGACGAAAGCCACCTCTTAGATGTCCCCGTTCTGGGAAATGTTGACGATAGCAAGCAAAAACCCGAAATGAATATATTCAGGAAGAAAGGAAGAAAGTTAGTGTTGCACTTACCTCACAGTATGGGTACAGGCACACTTCTGGAAAGCTATACGGGCACTCACATAATGACGCATTTCCTTTCACGAATGTTCTGAATATGTTGCAATATAACGTGGTTCTGGACGTTTTTTCTTTTAATTATTATTGTTTGTTCGTCACTGCAAATCACGTCATGGTTTTTTTTTTTTTTTTTTTTTTTTTTTTTTTTTTTTTTAAAGGAAGCGACCAGCTCAAACCTATTATTTATCGCGTTCGCAGTTGCTTAAATATGACGAAACAGGCATTCTATGTCATTCTTAATATAAACACACTAGCACTAGCGCGTATCCACAAACTGATTGCGTGAAAATCCGATGTAAATTATCGCATCATGATCCCAGTGCGCAAAAGGCCATCGGGCCCACGTCGGCCGCCGTTGACCCGCGCACGGCCGTGCGCGGGTCAACGGCGGCCGACGTCGGCCCGATGGCCTTTTGCGCGCGTTGAGATGGTGGAATATGTCGACCAAGCACAGTTTCAAGACACATACAGTTAATAAATACTGTGAGACTGCCCACACCATTGGCAACGCCTACGACACTCATGTAGATCGGGCTGTTCGAAAAAAAACCAAAAAAAAAACACCAGACATAGGCTGTTTAATTATGAGTGCTCATAGCACTTCCAGAATGATAGCAATACTGCGGAAACTAAGTTTAGAGACCCTGCTTGGTGGTTTTTTTTTTCTTTTTTTTTTTTTTTTTTTTTCTCAGTGCTAATGACCGTGACAGATTTTCTTTTCCATCACATTCCGGAAATTTGATTGGCTGGGGGAAAAGATTGGCTAGCCCTTCCTAATCCGTTCCTGTTTGGGTTTTGTTCACAGTTTAGAGGAAAGTAATGCGATACTGACTTTTTGTTGTTGCGATGATTATAATTATTATTTTAAAGATTATTATGTCACCTGTGATGGTGGTTTTTATATTATTATTATTATTATTATTATTGTTCTTGTTATTATTGTTATTATTATTATTATTATTATTATTATTATTATTATTATTATTATTATTATTATTATTATTATTATTAATGGTACTATTAGTATCAGAGAATCATTTGAAGGCTCCTAAACGGAACTTGAAAACTGTTGGTGAACGCTCATTCAGCTTCATTGCACCTTCAGGTTGGAACTCTCTGCCTGCCAGTCTAGGCAATCTCCCTACTCTCCCTTCAGTTTAAGGCTCAGTTGAAAATTCACTTCTTCCAGCTTGCTTTTCCTCAGTCGTAGATTGGTGGTCATGTTGTCTTTAGTTGTAATGTTTCACATCGTCTATGTCATGTCTGAATGTGTGTGTTAGCGCAATGATTTTTGGTCACAAAAAGATGTTGCGCTATACAAAAACCATTCATTATTATTAAACTTTATTAGTATTACTGGCAAAATAAACACTTCCTTCCACCCCCACCCGGGTCTGCCATGGGGGACTTGAGTGGGGGTAACTACTTTTTAGTTCCCAGTGTCACCCTGGCCAGCCACACCGGGTGGGTTTTCCTCTCTATTCCGGGGCATGTGTTTCTATCTAACCTTGGCTCATTCACCTGTATTTGCCTTTTTTAAACTCTCCCTACTGTCTGCGCTGCCCATAGCTCTTGATATTGGATGTGTTTTGCTAATTGGTCTTAAGTTTATATTATAAGTTATTGGTCGGAGGGGTTCGCTACACGGACCTTTGTAGGCCTGAGGGAGGTGAAAGGAATCATTGTACCCCGAAGGCCGAAGGCCTGAGGGGTTACAGTGATTCCTTTGACCTCCCGAAGGCCTACAAAGGTCCGTGTAGCGAACCCCTCCGACCAATAACGTATTTGTTTTCCTTCCTCCGTTTATTGTTTAGAAAAAATCCGGTTTATGAAGACGGCCGCTTCTGTGGCGGATAGGTGACACCATTGAATATACATGTTCTGACAGGGATTCCCAGAGTGTGACGTAGCACGATTCCGTGTCAGAAGCGCAAGTTTCGCGAGTATAAACGACTAATCTTGGCTTGTGTACAGAATGATTCAAGCTGCAGTGTCTACAAAAGGTCGTTAAAGTATGACAGTGACAGTGCTTCTTGACTGCTGTGTGCTTCAGAAAAATTAAGAACTTTCTGATGAAGCGATCGGCATTTGACCACTGTCCGATGTGACAGCTTGTGCAAGTTAGCATGGTGCCTCGTGCTCAGTTTTAGATTCAAGATGACTGAAGGGGATGCTTCAAGTGTGCAGCAGATTGTCGTTGTTATATCCTAAAGTGTCATGTGTGTTGGGATATCTGGAAAAAGGAATAAATAATAATAATAATAATAATACCGTTATTATATAGGAGCTTTTTCTCAATTTTGGGGAAATCGACTCAAAGCGCCGCGCCTGAAACCCAACACACACACTCACGAAACAGACACGGATTTACGCCATTTAAGACAAACACAGTACAAGACAAACGAAGGGCCAGTCAGCTACTGAAGTTACAGAGATTTTTGATCGCTTGTATTTGAAATTTGTAAAGTGGCCTGAGACCGGTACCAAAGTGTGGGGGGTGGAAGAACCGGAGTACCCGGAGAAAGAACCCCCGACGGTCCGCCCGAATTAACGGTGACACTTACCAAAGGAGAAAAGTCCAACGCCGGAACCCGGTATCGAACCACGCACCTTTGGCATTGGTGGCAGGCGCCTTAACCACTGCGCCACGGACCGCCCCGAATACAAAAAAAAAAAAAAAAAGCTCGTAACAGCAGGACTAGTGCTGAGATGGATTTTAAGGTAAGATTTTATTTTACAGCGTAGACATGATGTCAGATAGTCTTCGAAAATTCGGGAGATGTTTTTCTTCAGATAGTCCCGCATTGAGTGACGTGAAAATTTGGCAATAGCGTGCTTTGTGTATAGTGTTGCTGGGTGTGTATTTTCGTTTTAGTTCTTGAATTTGTTGCTCTGTGCTTTGGTGAAATTGTGGCATGTTGCCTGTTGGTGGTTGAGCAGACGACAGTGTGTTGCCGGTTTGCAAGGATTGTGTCTCTGATTGGCTAAAAAAAAACTCGGAAGCTATTTTTGTTCCGTGGTTTCCCGAACTTTGAAAATGTCTCGGTGGAAGGCTTTTGCTGTTTGCACTGTGTAATTAGTGGTGAAATATTGTTTAATTGGCTCCTCACGACGTAAAAAAATAAGGCAGATGATGTGTATTACGTCAAATAGGACTACTTTAGTGCGTGTTTTCTGCTATTTTGTCGAACCGAGTTGCTATCAAGACTCGAAAACGAGGTCGTTACGCGTCATCGAGAGGGCTATAAAACGTCCGCCATTTTAAGCTACAGCGGTTTTTATATCACGGTCACATGGTACAGTTTGCGCTAAATTTACTGGTCGTGTGACGTAGTGAGGAAAACAAAGCTTATTAGACCGGCTGGCGACATACATTCAATGTTCTGGTTTTTGTTTGTTCACAAGCAGTGCAATTGGTTGGTTGTACGTTAAGCAATGTACAACCAACCAACTGTCTTCCACATTGTCTTAACCCGTTGAGTGCCTGCGAAAAAAATTGAACACCACCCAACTGCAAGAGGTATAGATCTTCATGAGCCCTCGCAGTTGCGGGGGCTCATGAGGATCTATGCCTCTTGCTGACACCACTTTGAATCCACGCTCCTAGGCGGGACAACTAGGGCTTGTTGACGTTGGACTGACGAAGACCGCAGAAACACGGCTTCCGTCAACGGGCACTAACTCGGTTATAGACACTCATCTGCTCCAGGGCAGGCATTAAAGTGTCTAAATTCCGCCGATACCACTCGTGAAAATAACCCATACAGCCATGACGCACTACAGCAGGAGATGGGTCGACCATGATAATTCAAGGGTAGTGCCAGATTAGCTTGGCGCCTGTCGGCGCCAAGCTAATCTGGCGCTGCCCTTGAATTATTATGGTCGATCGATCTCCTGCAACAGGTGCATAGTCGTTAGATGACGCCTCCAAAATTTGGGAAATACGTGCGTCGGGCTGAATGAGTTAAACGCCGTGATAGATTGCTGCTGTGTGGACCGGTGAGCGAACAGTCGGAATTGTTGGTGTTTCTGCAATGTTGACGACACCCCTAGTATTTATATTTGTACGTTTTGCCATTTTTACGCACTACAGCAGGAGACGGGTCGGCCATGATAATTCAAGGGCAGTGCCGGATTAGCTTGGCGCCTGTCGGCGCAAAGCTAATCCGGCACTGCCCTTGAATTATCATGGTCGATCCATCTGCTGCAACTGGTGCATAGTCATTAGATGACGCCTGTAAAAATGTGGGCACTTGCGGCCGTCGGGCTAATATAGTTAACGTCGTCTTGCCTCAGCTATCACTGTCCTTCTTTCCGCTACCAATATGAGTCGGCACTCTTAGCACAGGAGTCCGAAATAGCTCAGGCGGTTAAACGTCGGAGCAGGAGAGCGAAGGGAATCGCCGGGTCGTGGGTTCGAATCCCCGTCCCGGCCCCGGTAGCTGGACTCACAATCCAGGGGGGAAAAACGGATTTGTTCACTAGCATGTCCGTTGAAAGGTCCTGGTAAATCAAAGTGGCACAGTTGGAGTGCGCCTGAGTTGATCAGTGTTCAGGTCGTAGTCCATAGGCAATCCATTTCCCTGTGCCCCATAACCCGCCCGTTAGGGCCGTCTATGATCACCTCGGTGCTGTGGACGTTAAACCCGAACTAACCAACAGGTTTCCCACTGACTTTTGAGCGTAACGAAAGGAACTCAGTCTCCTGTGTGCAGAGGAGAAGGAGTGCAGAACAGTCTTGACTACGACATTTACACGTCATTATTCAAGCCAGCCCTCAAACTTCACGATTTAAAGTTTGCCATTGTTGTAAAACGTTGGTTGTAAGACGCACGAGGAACATTTTATGAAGGAGAAATTGCCAACTACCAACCCTTCCCTGACTGTAGATTATCGCTTGAAATAACTTGTCCAAAAGTGTTTGTGCAGTGTCTTCCGTGCAGTCCCTAAACAAACCCCTTCCGTGTACATCAGGCATAGATTCACATGAGTTTCCGCAGGCGGCAGGGACATGTCAATTAATCTATGCCATTTGCAGAGCTAAACTCATTCAACTCCAACACGCCACGACAAGACATGGATCGGGCGTGATCAGTAGTTCAAGGGTTGTGCAAGAATAGGTTGGCGCCCGTAGGCGCCAAGCTATTTTTACATAACCCTTGATCCTATCACGCTCTATCTGTTTCCATAAGCGCAATACAGTCTTTAGGGGGCTACTTCAGAATTTGCGGATTTCGGTCCGGGAAAAGAATGTGTTAAGATTTAAGGTTCGTGATATCCGTAAGCCAATTTAGTGTCAGTTTTGCAGCGTCAGTCGCGAAGGAGAAGCCTTGTTACTAGACAAATAGAACTTGAGACAGATTCTTTTGTGTCGTCATGTCTTGTTTACGGACTAATACTTCCGTGCATTATTTGGCGCGAGTCTTCTTCTTTGTTTGCGAATTATGTGTGAGTTGCCAAAAAGTTGCGCAATAACTACGCAGGTATAAAACCGCTTCTGCAACGATAAACGGAACACAGTAAAAACTAACATAGTGTAACAAACCGTATTTGGCCCCCACGCTCTGCAGTAGGAGATGGATCGACCATGATAATTAAAGGGTCGTGCCAGATTAGCTTGGCGCCATAAGGTACATATTCATTAGTCGGCACCTCTCAAAATTTGTGAAATGTGACCCGCCACCACAAAATGAGTCTTAAGTCACTTTTTGGACATATTGAGATATTGATATCAGCAGAAACTAGAAAGAAAACCCTTTTCAATGGTGCTAATAACATGTGAATCGGACGATTGGTCACCGAGTTATGGTTTTTAGAAACTGGGGACCCCGCACATGTACCCGACTATGCCACCCGACAATTTTCACGAATAGCGGGAAATCGGGTCAGGGACATTACGACTCATTTCGTGGTGGCGGGTCACAAATGTGGTCCTGGGCTTAAATGAGTTAACAATGCACATCGTACTGATAAATTGCCAGTCCTAATTAACATAACCCACGCATTTTGGTTTGTTGTTATATGTCAGTAGGGAACGGCACTCGACTTCAGTAAATACATATTCTGCTTACAGCAGTTCAATAGCCTATGAGACCCCACAATGATCGGCGTATCTCTGTGGCGTCATTTGGGTTTGAGCACTTCGGGCTTAGACGCACATACGGTGTCTCATGTACCATGGTAATGATTACACACTGTTTGCCCCCTGTGTACACGCAGCCACGAGTATTTCTGTACAGTAGGGATATTATCTCAACAAATCCCACTTCGTTGCAAATTAGATCAGCAAATTCGATCGTCACTTCCTCATTCAATATAACGCATATCTCTATTTGGCACGACAGTCGTGTGCTGTTTCCTCGCCAGAGTCAACAGCTTACGTTTTAACCAACTAGCTGCCGCAGCAAGGCGACCGCTGTCCCAGGTACAAGAGACATATCTCTTGTTAGTCCTGTGTTTTATATGCCTATTTTTGTGTCCCATTCCATTTGTGTTCTCTTCGCGAACAACGGTCAGCGAGCACTGGGTTCAGACGCTAAATTCGTGATCACTTCAAGCGAAGGGCTTAAACTGCTTTGTGTTAGAAATTACCTACATTTAAGACGAATCAAGTCTTTTGTTCATTTCCATTGGCATCTAGGTAACTGACGACCATCTGTTCAGGAACTACTGCTGCAGAGGTTCATATTATTATCAGCGCTTGTCACCGTCTTTCAAACTTATTTTGCTGATAAGCGCTAAGACCTTTCGAAAATAACCTGATGCACCAAGTTGTGGCTAGGACACAATAGTCATCCTCTGTCGGCAAGAGACTTAGATTGACACGAGTTCCTGCAGCTGTAGGGACCCATGTGAATCTGTGCCTCTTGCGGATAAAAGGCATGGCTAATAGATTGCCTGTGCCACTCTCAGGTAACATATAAATACATTTGGGTGTTAGGGTGACAGTCAGTACATTTATGGGGCAGTGCGGCGGTGTTTACAGGGGATCGAAAACTTGTAAGTGTTCAGCAGTATTCAGTAACATCTTCAAGGTGAAATTTGAAATCTTAACCTTTAAACTGGCGGGTCAAGGCGAACACCACCCATTGTTAGGCCTGTGTTGTTTTATGTGCGTATTTTTCGTCCCCTTTCACTCGAGCAGTGAAAGGCACGTCCTGAGAAAGTCTTGTTGCTGTCGGAACGTTAAGCAATGTACAACCCACCAAGCAACCCTTTCACTCGAGTTCTGCACGCCTCTGTCGGTCAGTGTGCGTTCATTTCACACGTGAAATTTGTGACCACTGTTAGGGAGGGGGGTAATTGGGTCATCGCGTCCAACAAATGTTGTAATCAGGTGTTGATCGTTTCACTCATTGAACCATTGGCACCAGACAAGATTCAGCTCCGCTGAAAAGATCGAACAGTCTAGTTCAAGGGCAGTTCCTGATTTTAAAAAAAATCCGGTAATACCCTCGAGCTATCCTGATAGATCAGTCTCTCTTCAACTTGTGAATGGTTGACGTAAATGTATTCGGACGTCGAGAACAAATGGGGACTGCCCAGCGTGTATTTTTTTTTTAATTTAAAAAAATCCATCAATGAAAGAAACACGCTTAGAACGTCAATTACAACACAGCCTTTCTAACAATTACAACACAGCCTATCTAACAATTACAACACAGCATTTCTAACCGTTTTTTTTCCCCATTAGAATGTTCTTTCTGTTTGTAGTAGGAATTACATCTTTCGGGTGTCAACTGTCTTTTATAGAGGAACGTAATTTATAACAATAATAATAATGATGATGATAACAATAATAATAATCGGAA
The DNA here is from genome assembly GCA_036245525.1 of Semisulcospira habei. NCBI lineage: Eukaryota > Metazoa > Mollusca > Gastropoda > Semisulcospiridae > Semisulcospira > Semisulcospira habei. The sequence goes on from BTPG01000003.1 coordinate 7,832,065, forward strand.
TAGGCGGTCATTTTCCAGTCAGTCGGAATTTGTTAAATGGCAGTCTGTTGGTTCAGATGCGGTGCAAGTGTAAACAACTTAACCCCTTCACTGTAGAGAAAAAGTAAGCACGATCCGACTGCCAGAGACATAGGTTCTTATGAGCCCCCGCGGTTGCGGGGGCTCATGAGAATCTATGCCTCTTGCAGAGATCAATCTGTATCCATCTTTCTTGGACGGTCGTGGCTTTTGGTCGCTGCGTGAACTCACATTTCAAAGAAAAAAGTAAGCGTGCAGTGGCAGGGAAAGAGTGTAAAAAGCCGGTGTGTCACACACGTATATGTGGCCGACTAACGATATGGCTAGTTTCGAATGATAACAAAATCAGTACACATACACGTTTATGCAGTGTGGTTTAGAAATCGCGTGTATGTGTGCAGGTAGGGAATGTGCGGTTGGGGGAAAAGAGGGGGTGGGGGGGGGGGTAGGGGGGTTGGGGGGGGGGTTAAAGGGGTCACGCGGTCACGCGACCGCGTGTATGGGTGTGTGTATGTGTGTGTGTGTGTGTGTGTGTGTGTGTGTGTGTGTGTGTGTGTGTGTGTGTGTGTGTGCGCGCGCGCGCGCGTGCGTGCGTGTGTTTGAGTATCAATTTTATCATGACTACACTGATTGTGTTTGTAATGTGAGTCTCTTTATTCAATTCAATACAGGTGTGTCAAAGATAGCGAGCCGCCGACACGTACAATTACGTGCATATGTACCCGGCACCCTGATGTGTGATACGGAAGATTCTCAACATGGCCGAATGCGGAAGCCCGAGGACTATTACAGACGACACGATGTACCAGAACTCTGCCCACAGAGATTTCGGAGATCTGAAACCACTCAGTAAGTCTCTCTCTCTCTCTCTCTCTCTCTCTCTCCTCATCTCTCTCTCTCTCTCTCTCTCTCTCTCTCCTCTCTCTCTCTCCTCTCTCTCTCTCTCTCTCTCTCTCCTCTCCTCTCTCTCTCTCTCTCTCTCTCCCTCTCTCTCTCTCTCTGGTTGTTCATCCAGTCAAAACAAAATCGATGGTAGTCGCCACGCGCCGAAAACAGCAGATAACGCCTCTATTCCTTAACCTTTCACTTAAAGGTAGTCAGGTAGATCAGGTAAACGAACATCACGTACTAGGGATTACCATCGACAGTCAGCTAAAATGGCAAGCTCATACAGACGCCTTATGCAAAATAGTAGCAAAAATCTATTTACGTTATCAAAATTTAAATATTATACTGATTGAGAAACCCGTAAACTACTTTATAATGCTCACATACGTTCTCACGTCGATTACGCGTCAACGGTATGGGATGACTGTATTGAGGTCCATTTAAAGAGACTCAATTCCCTACACAGACGGGCGGCCAAAATACTCTGCCCTGATCCACACCTAACCACAGAAGAAAAGCTCACACAAGTAGGTCTCCTGCCTCTTCAAGATCATTTCAAATATAACAAAGCAATTTTTATGTTCAAAGTGTGGAAGCGCAAAACACCTGACTGCATCTCCACTTTGTTCCGCAAGTAAGCTTGGAAACATCAGAAAGATTTTCATAGTCCCAAAACCAAGGATCGATCTATATAAAACCAGCTTATCCTTCTCAGGGGCACATATCTGTAATGCGCTTCCCGACCATGTAAAATCCGCCTCCTCGCTAGCCTGTTTTAAAAAAGGTCTCTGCAAGTATTTCGTGGATCACTCGTATGGCCTACGGATGCCTTAACTACATGTATTATATGTCTCTTTCTATGCTGGGTCCAATTTATTCCCAATTAAGCCTGTTATCTTTTTAATTTATCATTTGAACTACATAGTTGTGTGTGTGTGTGTGTGTGTGTGTGTGTGTGTGTGTGTGTGTGTGTGTGTGTGTGTGTGTGTGTGTGTGTGTGGAGGAGGGTGGGGGGAGGGGGGGAGGGGGTCTGAGAGTTTATGAGTATGTTTGCCTATGTGAATAGTGTTGATAATTGTTTGTAAGTATTATGTTTTACTTATATGTATGCGCATGTGTAGATAATTTTGTAGTTGTTAACAACGGCAGGTTTGTAAAATGGCTGTGTCAATGACGATGACAATGCCTTAACCGTTATAAAATAAAGTTTCATTGATTCATTGATTCTCTCTTAATTTTTTAAAATTTGTTTTTAACTTTTTTAAGGTGGGGGAAGCTGATGGGTCTTTTTACTTATGTATGTTTTATCTTTTGCGGTATCGTCTGATGTATTTTTATATGTGTAGATTAGAAGGACAGTTTGGAAGTTAGGCATTGATATGCCTAAAACTTTTATCCTGAATGAAAACGTTTCATCATCATCATCATCATCATCATCATCATCATCATCATCATCATCATCATCTCTCTCTCTCTCTCTCTCTCTCTCTCTCTCTCTCTCTCTCTCTCTCTCTCTCTCTCTCTCTCTCTCTCTCTCTCTCTCTCTTAAAGTGATTTTGAAACAGCTGAAGTTTTTTTTTTATTGTGCATATCAGAAGTTATAAAATGAAGGAAGTGAAGTAAATAAAACGCTTTGTGTTCATCAAATTGTGTTTGTGTCTAAGCACACGTGGCCCCAATTTTGGGCGCTTGCGCAACATCAAAAGTGAGTCTGTGTAAAGAGCCAGTGGTCGTCCGTCCAGCGTCCGTCTGACATCGCCCATCGTCCGCGGTAAACTTGCACGTTGGCATTTTCTCGGCTTCTATATTCAAGCCACAATGTTAACCCATTTAGCCCCGAGTCGCTACATCAGGAAAATGATTGACCGTGATAATTCAAGGGTAGTGCCAGATTAGCCTGGCGCCCTAACTCGTTCTACCCCAGACACACCGCAGCAAGATAAGGATCGACCATGATAGTTCAAGGGTGATGCCAGAATAGCTTGGCGCCTATGGGCGCCAAGCTTTTCTGGCATCACCCTTGAACTATCATGGTCGATCTGTGTCCTGCACTGCCATGCAGTCTTCAGAGGACAACGGCAACATTTGGGGATTTCGGTGTTGGGGTACAATGAGTTAAGGCGCCAAGATAATCTGGCACTACCCTTGAATTATCATGGTCAATTAATCTCCTGCGACTGGTACATAGTCGTTAAACAACACCTACACATTTTGAGAAATGGTGTCTTGAGGCTTAAAGTGTTAAACTTGGCCTATGGGTACTTTGTGGTAAAATATTTCTACACATACCAATTTCAATGTCCTCTATAAAAGGCCCTGCTGACAGGGGAATACACATACCAATTTCAATGTCCTCTATAAAAGGCCCTGCTAACAGGGGAATACACATACCAATTTCAATGTCCTCTATAAAAGGCCCTGCTAACAAGGGAACAGTAATCGGTACAAACAGCCACATTTTAACAAAAACAATTAAAAAAATAATAATATTCACAACTTTAATCTTAGTTTTGGTTCGAAGATACCTGAAAGAAAGATATTCATATGCATAGTAATGTGGATGACCCCTCCGAAAGGTCAAGGACCACAAGAGGTCAGAAAATAAAATACCCATTTTTTTCTCCAAAATCATTTTTCTCAAATACTACACACTATTTCAGACTCAGCTTGGTACAAAGATGCCTGGTAGTAAGGCCTTTCTTTGCATACTGCTTAGGTTGACCCCTCGAAAAGGTGAAGGGTGAAGGGTCACAAGATGTGTAAAATGCCAATTTTGTTATAGGTTTTTTTTAAGCGTGTTTGCAAAGTATTTAGATACATTTTTAACAAGGGAGCTGATGATAAGACCTTTGTATGCATACTAATTTGGTTCACACCTCAGAGAGGTGAAGTGTGACGGTGGTAGACAACAGTGTGCAAAATGCATATACTTTTAGAAAAAGAAATTGCACATCTGCGAAAACCTAATTTTTACTTATTTCAGGGTCCTCGAACATTTGCTCATTTCAATGACCTGTCGGAAAGATCAAGGTCACAAGAGTAGGATGAAATATGTGATCATTCATGCGCGTGACCCTTAACTCATTCGAGACGTGACGCCTCCGGATACGCGGCTTAAGCCGCGTATCCGGAGGCGTCACGTCTCGAATGAGTTAAGCCGCGTATCCGGTATCCGCGTATCATTTTTACCTTTCTTGGACTATCGATTGCCGTGAAATTTACGCTTTCATAGTCGTTTCCCACCAGATTTCTTGTCTCCTGGCAACTCTGCTACTGTAGACCTCAGACGTTTGCACAAAATCCGATAGAAAGTCAGAATAAAGCTCAACCACTATCTTCTGTTTTTCTTTCAAAGCTCAACCACGCTTGTAATCAAAGGGCGTAGCCATTTTTATGACGTAGTACAGCAGGAAGGTGCTCTTTGTTTCATATGCGCAAGGTAGTAGCACATTATTTGGTTGAGTTGAAATTTACCTTTTTAGTTCGTTTTCAGTCGATATTTTTCTCAATCTGGAGGTCCCACCTACCTACTTTGAGCTTCATATTTCCAGAACTACTTACGCTATCGACAAAATATAAAGTGTGTGTAAAAATAGAGATGTTAAACTATATCAAACCAGTAACTGTTTTTTACATGCACAAAACATTGTTGTTGTTTTTTTGTTTCAAATTTCTAAGTAGGCCCGGTGCCTTAATGGCGTTTGTCTTTTCCAACATTTTTGTTATCAATGTTAATTAACTCTTTGCAATCGATAGCAAGTATAATTTCGATTATTCTTGCAAGAATGGTTAATGTTTATCCCGTTCACTGGCGGGAAACAGTGAACACAAACTATCTGCAAACGACGCAGATCGTCATGAGTTTTTGCAGTCGAAGGTACTCATGAGAATATAAACGCATCTATGTGTTTCCTTTTTTTAGCCAGACCATACTGTGTTATGAATTTGGATCAGAAGAAATACATGTTGGAACTCACAAAAGGGGAATTTAGCCATAGTGTTTTCTTTTACCTAAATCCAAAGGAATCGCAGACATGAATCACTGGACGTCGACGGACCAAATAACAGAATCAGTGACTTTGTCTCTGACTATAGCTGAGGCCGTGTGGTACCTGGTGTGCGAACAGGAAACACTCGAGGGCTCTGCAGAGCCGAGAGACCATAAGACTGAGCGTTGCCAGTATTTGCTTTCACTGCTTGTTAGACTCACAGCTCCCCAGGCCACTGCGGCCTACTGCTGTGATATGCCGAAATGATGCAGAGTCGATGCCGCTCTGCATGTCCGCAAACTCGTGCTTGCGATGAAAGTTATCAAAACTGGTATTTCATTAGCAGTGTAGACATTATAGATGAAAAGAAAATAATTAAAAAAGGTTTAACAATTTATCCACCGACCCAGACATCGACAAGTAGGGGAAGGAGGTAAGGGTGGATGGGAAGGGGGTCCTAGGAGGTTTTACCGACAACCTGCCTTCATCATCTTCTAGCTCTTTTACTATCACTTTGTTCCTTTTGGGGATTTTGTTTTGACAGGCCCCTGGATTGTGCCGGATTAGGTTATAGTCCCTCGGGATGCAAAGCTAATGGAGCACTTGCATACAACTATAATGCCGATTTTCATGTCTACAAACTCAAGCACGAATGTCACTTGAATCGTGTATCGACACTCCAGCTGATATTTCCCATAGTTCAAGGGTGGTGCCAAAATGGCTTGGCGCCTGTCGGCGCCAAGCCATTCTGGCACCACCCTTGAACTAAGTCAACCCAAATTTTGCAAGTGTCTCCTAACGACTATGTACCTGCTGCAGTGCTGATGAATCGACCATGATAATTCAAGGGGAGTGCCAGATTAGCTTGGCACCTGATGGTAACAAGGTAATCCGGCACTACTCTTGGATTATCATGGTCGATCCATCTATTGATTTGGTGTGTCGGGGCAAAATGGGTTAAAAAAAACTGGCCTTTGGTGAAAAGTCATCTTGCCTTTTACAAATCAATGGAAGAACATCAAATATGATACTGTTTAGAGTTGCAAATCATGTCACTGAAAACGATACGGATATTCAAATAATTATTTAACCCATTCAGCCCTGACGCACTACAGCAGGAGATGGGTCGACCATGATAATTCGTCTTTCGTCTAAACGCTTTGATCAAGGCTGTCCGGCACCTTACATCATAAAGAACCGGAAAACGCAACGTTCAAATGAGAAATAAGCAGATAGGGAAATAAAATAAATGTATCTTGTTTCGGCATGACTAAAGCGGTAGGTGCACTACACAAGTTCTACACAAGTGTGTCGCAATTCAAACTCTGAACTGACAGCTCGAAGCTTTCCATTGTGCTTCATGTAAACACGTCTTATGCTGTTTAGAAAACAAAGACTGTTGCCACTTGTGCAGTAAGAGAGAAAGAAATGTGACATCTATGACATTTCAGATTTTGTTAAAAAGATTGAGTAATTGTTGAATGGTTGTATGAGCTCAGTACTGGATGGCAAAAGATGCCAACAATACATGTTTCATGTACGAAATCAGGTCTACCGTATATCCAGTAGCTTGCCACACAGTCCTGCGCTCAAAATTTAGAAGTTCAATCACTTTAAGCCAGCGAGAAAAGGCCGCACTTGATTGCTACAGATTCTGACCTTGTCACTGGCACCGCTGGTGAACGTTTGAAATGCCAGCGGCAAAAAAATCACGCATTCTTGCGAGACAGGGCATGGTAGTATATTCGCAGAGAGTCGCGTCCCCTGTGTATTTCCCAGAAAATACAGTCTGACGTCAGAGATATTTGGGGTTTTACGCCTGACGTCAGACACACATTCGAGGCTTCAAATAGTGTGTAATTTAGACTGAACGACAGTGGCATCGAACCGTGTGTGTTTGGTTACTTCTCGGGTTACATCGTGCCTTTGTAGTCCTCTCAAGCTGATTATCAGACCTCCGGGCCTTCCGCTCGTCGGTCAGGTAATCATCTTCATCCGACTACAATGCCACGACGTAACTCTCGAAGTAAACCAACATAGACGATCCAATGCCTAATTGACTGCTTCAGTGAGGACGACGGTTTCTACCTGCACGTACATCCATCCATTCATCAAGGTGGTCAAATTGCAAAATTAAAGAGCAAATTGTGCCACTGTGATGTGCTAGTTGTGCTACTGTGATAAATTTTATGTCATCTGCCACTAGCAGTATACAAACATGACTGCCCATTGTCCATGTGACGTCACGCCGTGACGTTCTGAAAGCCAGAGATTGAGCAGAGCTCACCTGACTTGCTGCCTGTTCCATGTACATTGAAGATTGAGTTAAACACCCCAGGCTTCCTGCACTCGAGGCGCACAAGGACATCAAAAGACTTATAACCTTCATGAACCCCCACATATTTACTCCTCTTGCATACATTATATGCAGATATATATTTTCTTTACAAAAATGCTGTTTTGTCCTTGTCGAACGTGTATGTTCCTTTGGGGCATGCAGACCATCAAAAGGCGTGAATCTTCATGATCTTTTAAAAAATACGGGGTCTTATGAAAGTCTATTCCTCTTGCAGATATGTGAGATTTTGTTCAGGGAATACTGATTTCGCCAGACTTCGAGCGGAAGTCTATGTTTGTTTGTTTTTTCGGTTGATGCACACAGGTTTATTGGAGGCCATAAAGAAGCATATGATCTTCATGGTCCCATGCATTTTACAACGTTGGAGGGGGTTGGGATGGTTTTTAAGATTTTTGGGTGTTTACTTTATTAGTGTTTTATGATTATAATTATAATCGGTGATACCCCCCCCTCACCCCGCCCCCTTCCTACCCACACCCAATGAAAATGCTGGGAAGGGGGAGACTATACCATGACTCCTTTAATAATTTTGGCCCCCCCCAAAAAAAAAAAAAAAATAAACAAAAAAAAAATAAATAAATAAATCGGAGAGAAAGAAAGTTTTTGGTGAAAATTATTACATATAAAAAGAATTATATGTGACTTTTCAGGCTGGAAGACAAGCCCCCCTCCTCCCTCCACCCCTCCTCCCCCCCCCCCCCACTTTCCCCTCCCCCTCCCCTCGCCCGGACTGCCCCTCTCCCACTCCCCCCCCCCCCCCCCCCCCGAAAAAAAAAAAAAAAAAAAACAACACACATCCCAACTCCCAACTCCCTTCTCACGTAGTTTCAGAGATTCGACCATCGCCTTCAACTGCCCCCCGCATCCCCCCCCCCCTCTCCTCTACCCCCCTCCCTCCACACACACACACGCACACGCACACACGCACGCACGCACGCACGCACGCACACACACACACACACACACACACACACACACACACACACACACACACACACACACACACACACCACACTTTCGCCTTCCCACGGAAAGGTTGAAAAGTAACACGAGAGGCCTCTCCAATAATATTTTTTTAAAAAGCCTTCCCATGCCATGTCGATGGTTTCATGGTAAACTGACTGAATGTAGCTATTAATCATGATACAACTGTAAGAGGTACATTCGGCGGGGGCTCATTAGGATCCGTGCCTCTTGCTGGGCTCACTCATACCTGTGCTGTCCTTCAGGTGCGACAGATGCCAAACAGCTGCTGAACGATATGCAAGCGGCCTTCATAAGGACAGTGGACATTCAACAATCGGGACTCCTTGATGAGCTCATCGCCTGTCACGTGGTCACGGATATGGACAGCCAGTCACTCAGTGCTGTCAATCATCCCACGCCAATAGAACGAGCCAGGTAGCATTTTTTATGTTGTCGTCGTTGCTGTGGTAGTGGTGTTGTTATCTTCTCTTGCTGATTTTCGGTTGTTGTTTTTACCCTTGAAGATGATTTCGATGATGAAAACGATGATTTTGGTGAAGATGATTTGACCTGGCGATAGTGATGAAGTTGTTGATAAAAATGATGATGGGATTGGTGAGGATGAATGACTGCTGGTCTTTGTTGCTGCTAATGTGCAAAACAGTACAACAAATAAAAAACAAAACACAAACACAAACAATCAATTTTACAATTGTATTTATTTATTTATTATTATTATTATTATTATTATTATTATTATTATTATTATTATTATTATTATTATACATTTCAGACATCTCTGGGGCATTTTGTACAGTATAGACTGCGAGGTGTTTATCAAGAAGGCGCTTCCAGTCATCTGTGAAAAGTTTGGCTTCATTATTCCTGCACAGTACTGGAGATCCGGGCCTCCTGACCCCCAGCACAGCGGACAACAAACGCAGGATTGCGGAGGTGCGTGCGTGTGTGTGCGTGTGTGTGTGTGTGTGTGTGTGTGTGTGTGTGTGTGTGTGTGCGTGTTTGATATGACAGAGCTGCTTTCAAACTCCTTAGCATATTTCTTCGCTCATTTGCCGTGAACGCATACATTCCAATTAAAAGGTGAAATTCCAAAATCTGGGAATAGTCCTCTACAGTCTGTATTGCGCACCAGGAGACAGATCGACCGTGATAGTTCAAGGGTGGTGCAAGAAACGCTTGGCGCCTCTGGGCGCCAAGCTTTTCTTGCACCACCCTTGAACTATCATTGTCGAATCAATATGCTAATGCGGCGTGAAAGAACATTCTGCGTTAAAGTTGTAGCCGTGAAATAATTATTTGATGAGTGTTTCAGGCCTTTGTTTCTGCCACTGCTTCTTTTCTCTTACGTGTTTACAACATATAGACGTATAGATTTTTTTTTTTTTTTTTTGAGACCTTAATTGACATGCTTTATGTTTCAATTCCAGGACTCGATGAGAGCCGGGGGTGCACCAGATGCGCCATTATGGGCCGCGTGCGACATTCTGACGTGGCGGATCTTCTCTTTCAGATCGGGATGATAGATTTCAAACAACACCGGTGTGTTTTCTCTTCTTTTTTTTTTTTCATCCATCGGAAGCTTACATCACGCTATGGTCATCTCCTTTCCCGTCTTAAGATTAGTCTATACAGGTACATGACATCACTAACGTAACAGTGTGCAAGCAGGTGTTCCCCCTACACACTCTGATATACGTATGTGCCTGTTTTAACATTTATTTGCATGTGCGTGTAAGAGGTGATGTGCATGCGTGCGTGCGTGTGTGCGTGCGTACCTGCGTGCGTGAGGGTGTATGCGTGTACCATTGTATTTTCGTGGTCTTCGTTGATTTTTGTGTTGTTTTTTTTTCCGTCATCGGTATACCCCTGCTCCCCCTTTTCACTCTTTAGTTATCTTTTGTAGGCTTTAGCAACGGCAGGTTTGAAAAATGGATTGTCTTTGACTATGCTAATACCTCTTCCATTGAAAAATAAAGTTTCATTGGTTCACAATTGTTAGCCTACTTTGTTCGTTTGGAAATAACCTGTGACATTTCTCCGCTTACTGAACGACAAAATTGATGACGTCAGTGAAAAATTAACCTTTCATAACCCGGGATGTCAATGCGCATAATGTTGTGTTTATTTTTTTACACACGACTTGTTTATGAAGTTATTTATAGTGAACGTCTGAAACCTAATTACGATAACGATGTTATATGAACAAATAATTAGTTTGTAATGAGGTAATTTCTGCCACGTCTGCTGTAGCCTACTGTGTTCGGTTTGAAATAACCGGCCAGGTTATTTCAAACCGAAAAAAATAGGTTAGAAAGCCATCTAGCATTCTGGCCAGCCATTGAGTCACTTGTTATAAGTTTTACAGACCTAGGTCTTAGACAAGTCTGCGTGCAGACTACTTTTTTCCATTAGCTCTGTGTGTGTGTGTGTGTGTGTGTGTGTGTGTGTGTGTGTGTGTGTGTGTGTGTGTGTGCAAGTGTGTGTGTGTGTGTGTGTGTGTGTAAGTGTGTAAGTGTGTGTGTGTGTGTGTGTGTGTGTGTGTGTGTGTGTGTGTGTGTGTGTGTGTCTATGAATCTCTTCACTGACTGTGGTCGCAGACTGTGTGTTTGAAATCCGTCCATCCAGCCGACGAAGGAACATGCATACAAAGCTGTTGATTTACGTGACTGTAACGACTGGTCAGAACGCCAGAGGGTTTCCCCTGCTATTTTTCTACAATAAAAAGATCACTTTCACTAGGGTTGTGCGAGAACGAAGGATATTTACATGCAAAGTTTGATGTAAACCGCGATACACGATTTTTGACAAAAATGTTAAGCCGAGCACAACGGCTAAAAATAGATTCTCACGGCTGAGAGAACTGCTCGGGATGATTCAATGACTGTGGGGCGATTTCCATCAGGTCCAAGGTTACCTCATCAAAGACTGTTTATATTTTTCACGTGATAATGAGTGTTATTGTGATTAAATTTCAAACGTTCACTATAAATAACTGCACTGACAAATCATGTTAAAAAATGGTGTGGATTGACTTTTTGGGTTATATGAAAGGTCAACTTTCACCGACGTCAATAATTTTGTCGTTGAGTAAACTGGGTCGAACAAGGTAGGTTAGGTTGAAATAGTGTGAGGGATGCACTCTATCTTGTGCTTACAGCGCCTTGACGGCCAACGCCCGGACATGCCCGCCCGACTGGGACACGATATTCCGTGCGTTTAGCAAAATACAGCGACTGTCCGCCAAGCACCATAAGCGGGACATGGCACGCATCTTGTCAACGCACTCTCTGCATGTGCCATCTGACCTTGAGACACAGATGATGAATGGCTTCCCTTGCCGGTGCTGTCGAAGAAGACTCATGACAGGCATGAAGACGCTGCGGGCCAGACGGGTTAGTACCCATTTCGGTGTTTTGCTTTGTGGGTCGTTTTACATCAGCGCGCACAAAGTTTGTTTACATATATCTTCACAAAAAAAACCGACCCTTTTTAATGCCAGTCTTACAACAAATATCATTCAGTACCGGTTGACCTAATGCGCTTTACATTCACGAAACTTGAAAAATGTGTCAGTTTTGCTGCACAGTCGTAAACAAATTCTGAATCTGTTCATCCGATGGCTGATTTTGTATTCCCAGATATATCAAGTTAAGTAGAAGAAAGATCCATTTTTCACATGAATGAGTAAATTGACCAAGTTTTCTAGCAGGCATACCTGCATGCCTGACCTAGATATTAAATTCTGGCCGTTTCCCATCGGGGCTGTATCTGGGTGTTGAAAATGACATTTTCTTGTCTTTTCACCAAATTGTTTTACGACTGTACAGCAAAATCAACAAATCATAAGCATTAAGTAAAAATAAAAAGCCCATATTAGGTCAGTTGGCATTTGTTTTCTTAAAATGGTACAGAAAAAAAAGTGTTTCTTTGCGGAGAACAAAGTTGTGCGCTCCGATGTCAAACGGCCTAATACTGTTGGATGTGAATAATTGTTTATTTTCCGAATTGATTTGTTTTGTTTTGTCGAACTTAGACAATTAACTAATTTATACCCGACTCACTACAGCGGAAGATGGATCGACCACGATAATCCAAGCGTAGTGCTAGATTAGCTTGACGTTTTAAGAAGATCTATACTGAGATTAGCTTGACGTTTTAAGAAGATCTATACTGAGATTAGCTTGACGTTTTAAGAAGATCTACGCTGAGATTAGCTTGACGTTTTAAGAAGATCTATACTGAGATTAGCTTGACGTTTTAAGAAGATCTATACTGAGATTAGCTTGACGTTTTAAGAAGATATACGCTGAGATTAGCTTGACGTTTTAAGAAGATCTATACTGAGATTAGCTTGACGTTTTAAGAAGATCTATACTGAGATTATCTTGAAGTTTTAAGAAGATCTATACTGAGATTAGCTTGACGTTTTAAGAAGATCTATACTGAGATTAGCTTGACGTTTTAAGAATATCTATACTGAGATTATTCTGACGTTTACTGCTGAAACCACTTTAAATCCACGTCCTACGATATCCAGACCCGAATGGTGACTGTCAATTGTCAAATACATGTACAGAGAATAACGCAATCAAAGACAAAACACGCTTAACTCCTTCTACCCCAGACACACCACAGCAAGATATTGATCGACTTTGATAGTTCAAGGGTGATGCCAGAATAGCTTGGCGCCTATGGGCGCCAAGCTATTCTGGCATCACCCTTGAACTATCATGGTCTATCTGTGTCCTGCACTGCTATGCAGTCTTCAGAGGACAACGGCAAAATTTGGGGATTTCGGTCTTGGGGTACAATGAGTTAAAAGGACAGCTACACAACACAATTCATGTATAACTGAATTGTTGTAACTGTCTTTTGGAGCGTGATTCTTTTTTTATTGTTTGCTTTCCCCACGTTCTAAAAATGCCCGGGGTTCTTTGGCGTTGAATTAACCCCATAGCTGCTGGGACACGGTGAACGAAACCCAGCTGCGAGAGACTTTAAATCCTCACGAGACCCCCGCAGTCGCGCTAACTTGCCGCAGTTGCGGGGCTTGTGAGGATTTATGACTCATGTGAGGCCTAGGAGCTTCACGCCTATGTGTTTATATCTGACGGCCACACGCAAATGCCGGCCAGTGTGCAGTCGTTTCGGACGCGAAATCACTGGCAGCGAAGGGGTTAAGCAAGGTCTCAGAACACGGTCTGCCTCGGCCGACTCTTAACCCTTACCCTGCCACTGGACGCATGTTTTGGTTTCTGAAATCTCGCTTCATTCAACGACCAAAAGCCACAAGCGTCCAGGAAACATGCATATACATTGGCCTCAGCAAGAGACATAGATCCTCATGAGCCCCCGCTGTCGCGGGGGCTCATGAGGATCTATGGCTCTTGCAGTTGGATCGCGTTCCCCTTTTCTCAGCAACGAAAGGGTTATTGGGTTAAGTATCATAGATTTTAAAGGGTGATTATAAAGGTATCATACGTTATCTTATTACAGTTACGTCTGTTCTCCTGCACATGGAGTGACGGCTCAAGCGTGTACCCGGACTCCGACTCCAGTGTCAGCGAAGCGTGCAGTTCTTCACTCGTCAGCAGCATCCAGACTCTAAAACAGCAAGTATCATTAGGGTGCACGGGCTACCCTGAGATTCCATCAATATGGCGCTCTAGTGACGATTCTGACAGATACTTTGTGCACGGAACAGCAGGCAGAGTTAGCGAGGGAGACGGTGATGAAGAAACTAGCGTAAAACAATTTCAAACGGACTCGATGGGCACCGTTTATGATAACAACGTCTCCTGCCAATGCCCACAGTGCTGCGAGGATCAAGAAAGAGATGAATCTGACATGAGCTTATTATGGCCACGCCCTCCAAGGCCGAGGCGTATTCCTCTCATGCCTGCTCTGCGCGATGGACTGTTCGGATCTGCTACGTGTTCGGCACATGATTTGTCACCTGTCACAGAGGAGTCACCTTCGTTAACATCTTCTGACGACGGGGACGAAGTACGGGAAACTGCCTTGAGCATTTTCGAACCTCGTGTAGAATCGATGCAGGCCCTCACCTCAGCCTCGTCAAACCGTTACGAGAAATATGTGTGCGCTACGTTCCCGAGGTTCACCAAAGCGGCAGTGTCTCCCTTGGCACGCGCGTCATATCCACCGACTCAGCCCGAGCGGGCAGGGCACGACAAGGCGCTGAGCGAAGCTACCACCGGTGCAGGAACTACGAATCCTGAACGAGAACGTCAGCCATCTGGAGAACAGCAGCGAGCAGGCCCGAGTCAGGAAAGAGTGACTGAACCTTGCCGTGACACTCTCACTTCCTCACAGGCAGAACCGGCAGTGTCGGCAGAGGGTGTAGCGGAAGTTTTAGCGGAGATGGAAGCTTCGTTCCGAACACATACACCTGAGGAATGCCATTCGTTTTGGACTCACTCTCCACAAGATCCACAACTGAGCAGTCAAGCGCAGGGAAGTGAGGCAGAACAAGTGGATCCAGAACCCCAGGGTAGAGGCGGCCGTGAGTGTTCAGCTGACAATTTCAACTTCGATGTGCTCGTATGTGAAGAATCAGAAATTCTCGAGTCCGACTACGAGGCAGCCATGCAAAATACTGACATATCACGCCTGTGCGACATTGCGGAGCGCGAAGTTTCCAACACCGAGCAACTGAGCCATCTTCTGCACAAGGCCAACATTGTGGAAGCGGAAACAAGGCGACTTGAGGATCTCATCAGCGATCTCTCTATACAGGAGAGAATGTTGACCGGTACGTTTCACAATTCTGCCGGCGACACACCACAGCAAGATATGGCTCGAACATGATAGTTCAAGGGTGGTGGTACAATAGCTTGGCGCCTATAGGCGTCAAAGCTATTTTGCCACTACCCTTGAACTATCATGGTCGATCTGTCTCCTAAAATGTAATGCAGTCCTCAGAAGACTACTCCAAAATGTGTGTATTTCGTACCTCGTCTGCGCTCACAAGAAACATGCGCTTTTGCCAATATCAAATAATATAACCCGTTTCAGTGTCGATAAACTTGAACACCACCCCACCCCTTGCAATTGCGGGGGCTCATGAGGATCTATGCCTGTTACTGACACTACTTTGAATCCTTGTTCCTATGGCAGCTCTTTGTTGTGTTGAATCAGGGAAGATCGCGGTAACACGGTCTGCGCCAGTTGGCACTGAGCGGGTTATAATAATTTCAAATAAGCGCGAGAATAAACGAATGACTGTGATGCTATAAAATGTCTGCTAATCTGTGATTTTGAACCTTACCGCTACACCGTAAGGTCTAAAATCACAGGCCAGCACATAACCGGCTGTGAAGTACATTTTAACGTAATGCCTCGGCCAGTAACGATGCCCGGATCTAAGCAAGATGGCGGCTGTCCGTGAAAACAAAAACTAAAATCAAACTTAGAGACACCTCAATCACACTATACCGCGCTATCATTGCACCTGGTGTTTGTGTTTGTTTGTTTTTTTCGGGGGAGGCGGGGGGGGGGAGGGGCGGGCGTCTAAATCTTGGATATTCGTGGTTTTCTACGTGGTTTTCTACAATTTATTTCTTTAGCCACATGGTTCTACGCAGTGCGTGTCAGAAACTAGGCTCAAACTTTCGGCTTGTTACGTGCTCTGTCCACGTCTTTCGTGAGCATCATTTCGTCGCCTCAGTGGCGCCTGAAACGTTAAAGTTAAACGTTTAGGGCTTAACGTCTTTTGTCCACCACGAAGGGGATTAAAAGATGGGGCACTGAAATAGGGTCTGAGCAATTTTGGACCCTAGCTCGATTCGAACCCAGGACCTTTCAGATGAGAGTCGAACACTCTACCACCGAGCCACCCAGCTCCCCCGCCTGGCGCGTGAGGCTGAGAAGACGCACTGTGTATAATGTAGGTCTCATCGCCATAATGGTCTGAGGATCATCCACTCCCCGACTCCCCTAATGGTCAGAGGATCATTCACTCCCCCTTAATGGTCTGAGGATCATCCACTCCCCCTCCATAATTATCTGAGGATCATCCACTCCCCCCTAATTGTCTGAGGATCATCCACTCACCCCCCATAATGGTCTGCTGATCATCCAACCACCCACCCCCGACCCCATAATGGTCTTGGGATCATCCACTCCCCCCCTTCCATAATGGTCTGAGGATCCGCCCCCCCCCCCATAATGGTCTGAGGATCATGCACCCACCCCCCTCCATAATGGTCTGAGGATCATTCTCCCCCCCCCCCCTTAATGGTATGAAGATCACCCACTGCCCCCACCCCACAATGGTCTGATGATCATCCCCCCCCCCCATAATGGTCTGAGGATCAGCCACTCCCCCCAAAAAAAAATGGTCTGATATTCATCCACTACACCATTACCCCACCCCCACCCCACTCCAGCCCCTTTCCAGTGTAATTGAGAGATTCTCGGTTTCCCACCATGGGTTTGCCGATGACTCCCAGCTTTACAAACACGCTACTCCCGACCAAGCCCCTTGCGCCATCTTAAGCCTTCAGAAATGTAGCTGTAATGTCAAAGAGTGGATGTCATCAAACAAACTTAAAATTAATGATGATAAAACTGAGCCTCTTATTATCAAATCCCCCAGATTGACCAGTTCACTTTCCCTCCCCACGTCCATGGCCTTAGGAACCAGCATCATCAATTTCTCACACACCGCCAGGAATCTTGGAGTAACCCTGGGCGAAACACTGTCCATGAACCAACAGGTTGTCAACATCTGCCGCACAGCCTACATGGAGCTCAGTCGCATTTCTTCTATCAGACACTATTTGACCATGGAAGCCACAAAAAACCTTATCTGTGCATTTGTTTTTTTTTCCAAGCTTGACTATTGAAATTCACTGTATGCAGGTGTCGCAAATATCAGATTGACAGGCTTGAAAAAGTTCAGAATTCTACTGCGAGGCTCGACACCCAAAACCGCAAAACTGATCATATTATACCTGTAATGAAATCCCTCCACTGGCTCCCTGTGGCTGGAAAAATTCAGTATTAACTTTCTTCTGTCTGCTTCAGCTACATTTCCACATCAATTATTATTATTATTAAGATTATTATTATTATTATTATTATTATTATTATTATTATTATTATTATATGGTCTGAGGATCATCATCCCATCCCCATAAGGGTCTGATGATCAGCCACTCCCCCACCCCATAATAGTCTGAGGATCATCCACTACCCCCCCCCCCCCTCTAATTGTCTGAGGATCATCCATCCCCAGACCCCATAATGGTCTGAGGATCATCCACTCCCCCTTAAGTAGTATGAGGATCATCCACTCCCCCCAATAATAGTCTTAGGATCATCCACTCCCCCCCCCCCACACACCATTAACACACACCATACGTGCTGCATTCGGATGCACCGCTTTATGCTGCATAAAATATATCCGGAATTCGCACTTTCCAAATGAGTTAACAACTATTTCACCCCCGACACACTACAGTAAGACTTGGATCCAGCATGATAGTTCAAGGGTGGTGGCAGAATAGCTTGGCGCCAATAGGCGCCAAGCTATTCTGGCTCCACCCTTGAACTATCATGCTCGATCTGTCTACAATTTTAATACAGTCCTTCAGGGGGAAACTTCAGGTCCTGCGGTACAAAGTATTAACTGAAGTAAACTGTATTTTTTCAGATAGGTCAGTATATTTGATTGATTGATTGGTTGATTGGTTGATTAATTGATTGATTGATTGGTTGATTGGTTGATTGGTTGATCGGTTGATTGATTGATTGATTGATTGATTGATTGATTGATTGATTGATTGATTGAGCTGCAGTCGTGAATGCCATGACTTTGTTTCAACCTTTATTCGGTTCCTTTGTTTCAGGAATCAGTAAGCTCGTGGACATGCTGACGAGGTCAGTGGATCCAGTGGCGCCGTTTTGCCTCCAACTTCAGCAACAGTTTAAAGACGTCGTCGTTGACTGCCAAGGCCTCCTGCATAAGAGGCGAGCGTTCACCATGTGCAATATTCACCTCAACAGCTCATCCTTGGGGACAATAGACTTGGAACCAGCGCGGCTGGAAAAAGCGGCCATTGACTTGCTTCTGTTGATCGAGGCCAACATGTACGATGTGTACGCAAGAGTTCACGGCCTCACGCATGAAACATGCAAACCTGGCGTCGCTGAAAGCAAGCCTGATAACACCCCTCAGAAACTTGAACAGTCAGATCTGAAACGAAAGTTTCTGATCTGTGTTTTCAAGTTTTTGAGCGGATTCTGAACAGTTAGTTGTGACATACTGTAAAGTTGTGACACTCTGTGACTTGTAATCAGTGTGCAAAAGGTCCTCGGGCTTACATATGCCGTAGCTGGTTCAAGCACGGCTGTGCTTCCTAACGCAAGCTACACGGAGAATTAAACGGCATGGGCTATACGTCCGCTGTAGTTGGTTTGCGAGTAGCTTTGCTTCCCAAAGCATACTACTCGGTGAAAAAACAATGACCTCGCCACTACGACCTTTGTAGTTGCAATGGGCGTGGCTGTGTTTCCTAAAGCACTAACATGTGCTCGGCCCTACGCCCTCTGAAGTTGGCTTGCGTATGGCTGTGTTTCCTAACCAACTCAATAGTTGGCTTGCGTATGGCTGTGTTTCCTAACGAGCTCTTTAGTTGGCTTGCCAATGGTTGTACTTCCCAATGCGAACTACCCAGCAGGAAAAAGACCCCTTGGGCCGGTGTCCGCCGCAGCTGTCCCGCGCACAGCTATAGGAAACACCAGCCCAAAGATTTTTTTTTTCTGATGGGTAGTATAAGCATGGATTTCACCATAGGTCCGTGATTTGAATCAATTAAATTTTCAAGTTTGTACGGAGGTTGAGCAAATATTATACTTTGTGTCGTCTGCTTTTGAGTGCCGTGGACGTAATACTCACGTGCAGTCTATGAGGCTTGCGTGTGTGTCTGTTCTGTTGTCTGTTTGATGATTATTCAGATCATACTAGTTTACACGTTTCTATGTGGATTATGTGCAATTGAAACACGGTATCTCATTCCTGTGGATACCTTGGGAAGCCCCACAGCTCCTGCACAGGAAGACTGGAGGATTGCATGTGTGGCTGCTTCGAATATACCAATCGGAGTTTACAAGTTTGCGGTTGGATAGGTGCTGGTATCTAATAACCATTATGAAAAAAACGCAAACTGAAGTGGTATGGGCATGTCACGCGTTCAGCAGGGCTTGCCAAAACAATACTGCAAGGCACTGTGCAAGGAGGACAAAGGAGAGGAAGACAGAGGAACAGATGGGAGGACAATATCTCAGAGTGGACAGGACTGAGGCTGGGTGATACGCTAAGAATGGCAGAGAACAGAGAGGAATGGAGGGAGCTTGTTGCCAATTCATCAGTGGTGCCCCAACGGTCGGCAAGACTACGGGATATAGATAGATAGATAGGTGCTGGTAAAAACACACTGTGATACCAAGCCTGTGATCTACCTCAATATTCACAAGCAGAGTTAGAAAACTGTGTGTGTAGCTGCTTTTAACGCATTCGAGACGTGCCGCCTCCGGATACGCGGCGTAAGCAGCGTATTCGGAGGCAGTGCGTCTCGAATTTGTTAAATTATTCCGATCGGACTTTCCAAGTTTCCCGAACACTTTCCAAAGTTTTATTGTTCTTATTTGCTATTGTTGTTTGTTTGCTGTTGTTGTTGTGGTTGTTGTTGTTGTTGTTGGGCAGTATTGGCCTTTTTCTCCTCTAATATATAATAAAAATGTGAGGGCTACAAAGTTTCTTAACAACGTTTTAGACTTTTAAAACATTAGGGTACTATATTTATTCTTTGTCTTTCCGTTTAACATTGGCCACAACAATAATGCGCTGCTTAAATCATTGTGCCCGAGGTACGAGATACCCCCATTTTGGAGTAATCCTCTGAAGACAGCATTGCAGTTCAGGAGACAGATCGACCATAATAGTTCAAGGGTGGTTGCAGGATAGCTTGCCACCACCCTTGAACTATCATGGTCGAACCACATCTTGCTTTGGCGTGTCGCGGGCAGAATGCGTTAAGAAAAAAAAAAACAGTATTACTTGGTGTCAAAGAATAAAACAAAAATAAAGTAAAGGACATTCTGACAATGTTCGGCTGTTTGTGCTGTAAGTGGTGTTTTTGTACCTGTGTGTGTACTTAGCCCTGACGCACTACAGCAGTTCAATGGATCGGCCATGATAATTCAATGGTAGTGCAGGATTAGCTTGGCGCCTGATGGCGCCAAGCTAATACGGCACTAATTACGGTATTTATAATGCGCTTATCTTATAATAATTATAACTCTAAGCGCGCACTCACAACTCGCACACGCATGCGCACGCTTTAGACAATGACTCACGTACCACAAATAGTGAAAATACATTACGACGTTCAGCTTGGGGTGGGGAGTGTGGTGATGAAGGGCTAGAACTGTTGAAAGAGGTGAGTTTTGAGGGCGGACTGGAAGGAGGAGAGAGAGTGTTTCTGACGGAGAGAGAGTGGAAGTGTGTTCCAGGTGGATGGACCGTATACTGAGAAGGAGCTAGGGCCGAAAGTGCTGAGTTTGGTGCGGGGAATGAGGAGGCGGAGAGGGTCGGAGGCGAGCGGAGGGAACGGGAAGGAGTGTAAGGGTGAAGTAAGTTGGAGAGATAGGTAGGAGCGTAGTTGTTCAGGGATTTGTAGCAGAGAGACAGAATCTTGTATTGGAAGCGTTGGGGGATGGGGAGCCAGTGAAGGAGCTTGAGCAGGGGAGTGATGTGGTCGGATTTTTTCTTTCTGAGGACGAGGCGGGCAGCATTGTTCTGGACGCGCTGGAGAGTGAGAGTGGTGGAGTGAGGAAGGCTGGAAAGGAGAGCGTTGCAGTAGTCGATGCGAGATAAGATGAGAGAGACAGCGAGTTTGGTGGCAGCTTCGGTAGTGAGGTATTTTCTGATCTGACTGATGCGGCGGAGGTGGAAATAACATGCCTGGGCCGTGGCGGAGACGAAGCTGGTCATGTCATGGAAAGAGAGGAATCGAGGATAACGCCAAGGTTCTTTACCGAGTCAGAGAGGGAGATGGGGGTGCTGTCGAGTTGAAGGTGGAGAGAGGGAGGGAGCTGGGAAATTTTTTGGCGAGGGCCTACCATCATGGCTTCCGTTTTGCCGTCGTTCAGTTTGAGCTTGTTTGCTGTCATCCAGTTTTTCACGTCGTCATAGCAGTCAGCCGTGCGAGTCAGTAGTGTCTGAGTGTTGTCGAGTTTGTCTTTGTCTAGCAGTTGTCAATCGTCAGCGTAGAGGTGGTGGTGTATGTGGTGAGACTGGATGCTGTTGGACAGGGGAGAGGTGTAGAGTGTGAAAAGGACCGGGCCCAGGACGGACCCCTGTGGAACGCCGCAGTAGAGCGTGACTGGGTTGAAGGAGACGCCGTCGATGGTGACGGACTGCTGTCTGTCGGAGAGGTAGGAGAGAAACCAGGAGTGGGCAGAGTCAGTGATGCCGAAGGAGTGGTAAAGGCGGTGGAGGAGGATAGAGTGGTCTATGGTGTCGAAGGCGGCAGAGAGATCGAGTAGCGTAAGTAGGGAGATGTTGCCCAGGTAAGTGGAGAGAAGCAGGTCGTTTAGGATATGTAAAAGGGCTGTTTTAGTGCTGTGATGTTTGCGATAGGCAGACTGGAAGGGACTGAGGAGGTTGTTGTCGGCGAGGTGGAGGTTGAGTTGGTTGAGGACAACCTTCTCAAGAAGCTTGGACAGGAAAGAGAGATTGGAGACTGGGCGGTAATTCTTGAGTTCGTTTGGGTCGAGGTTGTGTTTTTTGAGGAGAGGACGGACGATGGCGGACTTGAAGATATCGGGGACGGAGCCATTCTCTAGAGATGTGTTGGTGATGTCGGTAATGAAGGGCAAAAGTTTTGGGAGGCCGTCCCGGTAGAGAGAAGCTGGGAGGGGGTCTAGTTCACAGGTTTTGAAAGGCATGGACTTTATGGTCTTGAGGACTTCATCCTGAGAGACGGGGCGGAAGGACGAGAGGGGAGTGCCGGAAAAGGGGGGGGGGGTCAGGAAGGCAAGGCGGAGAAGGCAGAGTGTCGAGTGTGTTGCGCAGAGTTTGGATTTTGTCGGAGAAATAGGAGGAGATAGCGGACGGAAGTTTTACTTTGCTGTGTGTGTTGGGAAGAGGAGAGTCTTTAAAAGTGCCTAGGAGTGTTTTCATGGTAGCGTAGAGGGTTTTGGAAGAAGTGGATTCCAGGATTTTGTTTTGAAGGTGTTTACGTTTGGAGTCGGAGATCATTCTGCAGACTTTGGATCTGGTGGTTTGGAAGATCTCTCTGTGAACGGCGAAGTCAGATGAGCGCCAGCGGCGTTCCGCTTGTCGACGCTCGCGCTTGGCCTCAGCTATGTCGTCAGTGAGCCAGGGGGATGGGAGTCAGTTGGGTATGGAGCAGGTGGTGACAGGGGCATGGGTGTCTAGAAGTTTTCGAAGGGAGGAATCGAAATGGGATGCAAGATCCGGAGAGGGGACGGGGTCCAAGAGAAGGTCGACAACTTTGTCGAAGAAGTTCTCTCGGTTGACAGATTTTAGATGAGCAAAAGGGAGAGACTGAGAGAAGGAGATGTGAGCAGAAAGACAGTCCCTGTAGATGATGGCAATGCCACTCCCTCTGGAAGCACGCGGGAAGGAGGCCAGGCGGTAGCCACTCGGAGTGACGCTGGCGATGATGGGTTCGTCGCCAGCTGAGCGGAGCCACGTTTCTACCCTTGAATTATCATGGGCGACCCATCTGCAACTGGTACATTCTGGTTATATGGAACCTCCCATTTTTTTTAAATGGGGCCTTGGAGTTAAATGGGTTAACGTCCATGTAGCCGGCCAACCTCGTACATGTCATGCGTGATATTGTAGATACAGTTTGATCAATTACACGGACGAAAGGCAGTCTTGGTTCTTTTAACCGTTCGCTGACAAGAGGATTGTCCTTTTTTTCTTTCTTATTTGTTTCGTGATTTGTGATTGCAAATGTTTTGTCTTTGTGGTCCGTGAAAGGAAAATTCGTAGTGTAACATGAAAACCTAAAATAAATAAATAAATAAGTAAATAAATAAGTAAATAAATCATTGTGGTCCACAAAATCGTCCTGGTTATTTCGTGAAACGTTAACTCATTCTGCCGGCGACACACCACAGCAATATATGGCTGGACCATGATAGTTCAAGGGTGGTGGCGCCAAGCTATTCTGCCACCACCCTTGAACTATCACGGTCGATCTGTCTCCTGGATTGTAAAGCAATCCTCAGAGGATGATTCCAAAATGTGGGTAGTTTGTGCCTAGGGCACAATGAGTTAAAAGTCTGTATCCAAACTATAATTTCTGACTTAGAAACCTGCTTCCCTCCTTCCATCCACCTACCCCCTTCTCCTTTCCACCCCTCCCCCCAATCCATCCACCCCCCTCCACTACCACTCTCTCGTGGTCATACGTTTTGGCTAGTGAATAAGTCTTAAGGATGTTTCCATAGAAAGGCGCCCCATGGAACGTTTCAAGTGCGATTTCGCCGCGAGTCAGCTCTGAAAGGAGAGCGACGTTCATTAGGTGCGGAGAAACCGCAACAATTCTAAACAACTTTAAATTATGGGAATGACGCCGCCTGTCGTACCGCTATTTGGAAACAAACAAAGCCATTTTTCGCCTATTGCTCAGCTACCTTGTTGTGCCGTGGCGCCTACTATATTGAAACACGGCTTTAATCGTCTCTGTCCTTCGTAATTTTGTGTTTGTTTTTGCTGGTTTCGTGAATTGTGAATAAAGGGCGTAAACCCGTGACAACCCTCCCGTGCCTTGGGATCGAGAAGTCTACGTCTCCTGGGTTTTCAATGTGCACCTTACGGCTGAGAGCGGTAAGTTGCAAAATCACAGACCAGCACACAATTGCTCGTTCTAATCACAATAGAGTAACCACACAGCGC
Organism: Semisulcospira habei; assembly: GCA_036245525.1. Classification (NCBI taxonomy): domain Eukaryota; kingdom Metazoa; phylum Mollusca; class Gastropoda; family Semisulcospiridae; genus Semisulcospira; species Semisulcospira habei. The sequence continues at coordinate 7,856,267 of BTPG01000003.1, forward strand.
TGATCCATGCGCGTCATATCAATGTACACTTGATGCTTTTCGGCTGAGTGCTCACTCAATTCCAAGAGCCCGTTTATTTTCCTCTGACGTCAGCAGGAGGCATAGATCCTCGTGAGCCCATGCTGAAGCATGGACTCATCAAACTCAACATCTCTTGCTAGCTGAAATAAACTTCGTTTACTATCTCAAAGGGAGGAGAGAGGGGGAGTGGGGCTCATGTTTCCAGTGATTAACACACTCGAGACGGAGTGGTATATATTTGATCGTTTTATATCAGCAAGTGTCATAAATTATCATGTGCTCCGCAGGAGCACATGATAATCTGTCACTTGCTGGTATAATATGCTCCTCAAGGACACATGATAATCTGTCACTTGCTGGTATAAAATGCTCCTCAGGGACACTTGATAATCTGTCACTTGCTAGTATAAAATGCTCCTCAGAGACACATGATAATCTGTCACTTGCTGGTATAAAATGCTGCTTAGGGACACATGCTAATCTGTCACTTGCTGGTATAAAATGCTCCTCAGGGACACTTGATAATCTGTCACTTGCTGGTATAAAATGCTCCTCAAGGACACTTGATAATCTGTCACTTGCTGGTATAAAATGCTCCTCAGGGACACATGATAATCTGTCACTTGCTCGTATAAAATGCTCCTCAGGGACACTTGATAATCTGTCACTTGCTGGTATAAAATGTTCCGCAGGGGCACTTGATAATTTATGTCACTTGCTGGTATAAACTAATGCTGTCCGCACTCTATAACGGAGTAGATTTCACTGACTGGTGTACTTCTAGGGGTGTGGTATTCTTAACCGCATAATCCTACCACATGATTTAATATTTTTTTTTTTGCTCTGATGCGCCCGAACAATCAAGGGCGTGGTTTTTTTGGGGGATTTCCCCCCCTCCCCCCACCACCCAACCCCCCACCACCACCACCCGGCTTCCCTAGTCATGGCTTGCCAAATATTTGAAGTACGTATATACCTAGCTACATAATGTACTAAGTACACCTGCATGCTTTACTTTTGAAAGCGCGTCGATGTGTGTTTGTGTGTGTGTATGTGTGTGTGTGTGTGTGTGTGTGTGTGTGTGTTTGAGTGTGTGTGTGTGTTTGTGTGTGTGTGTTTGTGTCTGTGCGTGCGTGCGTGCCTGCGTGCGTGCGTACGTGTCCGTGCGCGCGCGCTCCAAACATCTCCAACAGGCATAGATAGATCCTCATGCGCCCGGAGACAGTATGTTTTATTACAATCTAAACCCATTTCGCTGCCAGCAGTGGTTTTTGTCGCGATGATTCCTTTATGATTTATCGAGACAAAACCGGCATGTCCACAGTCGCTATCGCGTAATCGAGTATTTTTAATCTTCAATTTTATTTTATTTTTTGCATGCATGTTTTGACAACAAAAGAGACGAAGATTATAAATTATCGTGCAACTGCGCTGTCATATCATCTGTGGTGTCCTTATCAAACTAGTTCGGTTATAGAAATTTGCATACGTGTACAAACACACCCAGCATCCCTGTCACTCTGTCGAGTCAACGGTTGTCGACCGTGGAGCGGAAAAAGTGAACTCTTCTTCTTGAACCGGGGTATTAAGTTTTCCTCCTGGTAAGCATAATGCCGTTAGGCCGACTCCACCCTTTGATGGCCCGCGCAAGGCTGACGTCATCCGGCCATACATATAAATATGACTACCGGAGATTTGTCTGCGTGGTGTTAGATGCAAGGCGAGAAGAGGGAAGAACATTTGTGTCGTCTGCTTAAGTTGTCAGTTTAAGTAATATTAACATTTTTCGGTGGATATTTTGACTGATTCTTCCGATTAGTCACGGCATCAGCAGTGAGAACGGAAAGCACTAGCTCGGCGTGAAATGGACAGCAAGGACTGTGCTTAAGTGGTCTGGCCTGGTCAAAACAAAGTTGACACAGGTAACGCAATGAATCTCAACTGAACTACCCACTGAATCACGGGAACTGACTGGATCAGTGAGGTGAAGATACAACCTGAAACTGTACCCAGAGAACGGGTTTTGACACATGAACACACGTGTGTACAAATATCTAACCAATATGGAAAGGCTTCCCCATAACAACCTGGGTCGTCCGCGAAAAACACAAACTGTAAATGTACAATAACTCAGTTGTGCCAAAAAAGTTGCCACGGACGTACACGTATGTACCATCTCCGAACGGAAAGGTGAACTCACTCTCTTAAACCTTTTGGAAGAAACAGCCCTTCATCTATAATAGAGAAGGAAGAACACGGAAAATACACGTGAACGCACGGACATCTGGGAATTATCGGCGAGAAAGTTGAATAACGTCAACTGACCCAGCACACCGATAGGGATAACCCAAACCCACCGTTGTCAGAGAGACATAGATTCTCATACTATGGGAGCCTACATGGTACTCCCTAACCAATGTACATCTACATCAGACGTGAGGAGCAGGGCTGCCTGCACAATGCAGTGCCGGAAACAAATACGTGAATGCGGTACACCCACAGTGCACCACATAGCGTAATAACAAATGGCACAGAAGTAAATGCCGAAAATGAATGAGAGAGACAACGAAAAAGAATGAAAAGCCAACAATACAACTAACAACAAAACAGAAAAACAGTAGGACACAAACAAAAGTGTGCCGACACCTGTGAAAAAGAAACACAGTCCGAGACTGAAAAAGCAAAGAATTTAAAGAACAAACAAAATCGTGGGAGCGAAATCAGATTGGCTGAAAACGGCGCTGAACACATTACTGTAAGAGGATAAATATGCGCGTGATTTCTTAGGCTGCCGGGGGCAAAAGCTACCCCTATGCCACTGACCGTGCATCGCACTACGACTCTCAGAGTGGTAGAAAAGTGGTTGTAACAGTACGTAGCTACGCCTGGCATGAATGTACAATCACTTGCGAAGTACACATTGTCCTTGATGGGCGTATACATACACGTGTATGTATAAAGAGCCACACCGAGACAAATGAATAAATGACATAGCGCCCTTATCCCAAACACATAAAAACAAAACGGGCACGAGGTAATTTAAAATACCCATCGCGACTCCAAATGTATACTTGAACTATCTCTGCTCAGACGACGGAAGAGATAGGACTTGCATTTCAACGTTCTCTTGGCTTGACTTCGCGAACGAAGATTTTATAGGAGTTGCCCACGACGTCTGCAGGCTTGTTCGTGGCTGCGGAGGCCAATCCGAGACAGGCAGGTTCGACCGCAGTGGCTGCAGGGGAAGGTCTGGCCAGGGTTCTGAGCTGCGGCATCTCTGTTTTTTCTCCTGAGCCGCTTGTCCTTAAGGCTAGCTCTGCGAGAGTCCTCAAAGGAGACAGCTGCCTTGTAAATGGTGGAGCGCCAGGTGTCACGGTCCGCAGCAAGCGAAGACCACTGGTGGTGGTCGATTTGGCAGGCACTAAGTGACTTCTTGAGACAGTCTTTGTATCTCTTTTTTGGTGCCCCTCTGTCACATTTCAACGTAAAGCCACAACTACACACAACCAGCCTCTGGACTACAGACCACGTGACCCGGGCTCTCGCGTGCAGAGCGGCCAAGATCGTCTCTTCATTTCGATGCCACGACGTGCAAGAGTGCACACACGACCTTCCTCGTCACAGCACTGGCACTGACCAGCTTTGCGTGGCTAGAGCAAAAACTACCACAATTAAAAAACGCAATGAACCTTACGAGTTCATCTCAGAACCAACGAACTTATAAAGTTCCGTAATCTACAGAATTCCGAGGAGTGAAAACGGGGCATACACAACCTACCCCCTTACCCGGTTGACTTTATGGGCACCCAAAACCGCGGACTGCAAACGCAATGAACCTACGAGTTCACCCTTAAAAACACGCACACGGATTAAATTCAACAAATCCACAGAAAACCTGTGACACCTACCCATAGGGTCAAAAAGGACACACATCAAATTGCTACAGGCCACTTTGAAGTGCTCAAATGAGTATCTAAACGACACCCCGAAAACAGGAGGAGAAGAGTGGAGAAAATAAAAGGGGGAAAAAGGAAAAAAAAAAAAAAAAAATTGCGCAATAACGGAAAAGTGTCCGAAATAAAAGTTGAACATCACAAACACTGGGATAAAACTCTATGCGAGCATCCTTCCGAAAGTGAGCCGACGACCTAATAACTCAAGTCAGTAGGAAAGGCCTAGAGCTATCAATCCTAATCCCCAGCCAATACGGGGGATAGGATCTAACGGAAATGGAGATACGTGCAGCAGAACGCTACGCTAAATTTTCATATCCACGGTTTGGTCCGCTGACGACGAGGAGTACCGGCAATTCAAAGCAAAACTTCCTCGAAACACACATGAACTAGACAAAAAAATTCAGTCTGACTTGCGTCGCTCAAGGATGTACGGCCGGCCGATAAAAAACAGGCCATTTCATCGGATAACGGTGTGCGATGTGATACACTTTTTTTACAAACGGAAAAGAATGAAAAGCCAACAACACGGCAAACAACAAAACAGAAAAACAGCGGTGACACAAACAAAAGCGTGCCGACACCTGTGAAAAAGAAACACAGTCCGAGACTGAAAAAGCAAAGAATCTAAAGAACAAACAAAATCGTGGGAGCGAAATCAGATTTGTTGAAAACGCCGCTGAACACATTACTGTACAGAGGATATATAGGTGCGTTATTACTTAGGCCACGGGCAAAGCTACCCATATGCCACTGACCGTGCATCGCACTACGACTCTCAGAGTGGTAGAAAGGTGGTTGTAACAGTACGTAGCTACGGAAGTCCGCCTGAACCGGCTTGAACGCACAATCACTTTGCGAGGTACACATTGTCTTTGGTGGGCGCACACATACACGTGAATGTATGAAGAGCCACACTAACAATAGACAAATGAATAAATGACAGAGCGCCCATATCCCAAACACGTAAAAACAAAACAATGTTCGAAGAAGGATCACTTCGGATCAAAAAGGGCACGAGATAATTTAAACTCGTAAACCGAGAGCCCGACTTGCAATAAAGAGAACACTCAGCACTGAATACGAAAAATCTAAATGACACAACTTATAGAAACAGAGAGCTAAATTTTACGTGAAAAAACACTGAAAACTACACGGCGACGGGATGCGCTATATTACTAACAGGCAGGGGACCTCTATGCCACTATCCATGCATCGCGCTACTACTTCCAAAAGTAGTAAAAGGGTGTTGGGAATGGTCCTTGATTACGCAACCGCCGGTCCTGGCGGTGACTGGACTAATACCCCACGGCCACCTGCGAGACATGTGGCATTCTGGAGTTGGCACATGCATAAATGTATGGAAAGCCCTGTGAACAGAAGACCAAACAATCAAGATATAGCCCTACATCCCGAACACTTAAACAAAACAGTGTCGACTCAATAACTGACCCATCGCGGTCAAAAGCCCGAGAGATAAAACAACCCAGCGGAAACTTCATCTAACGGATGAATTTATGTCTGTTCCCACAGACGACGAAAGGATCAAGGCCTCCTGTTGCACATACTGCACAGCCAGCCTCTCCTCGTTACAGCCTGACGCCGGACCTCAGACCACCATAGGCTCTGGCCTGCGGACAAGGCGTCCTTTTGCCGCCACGACGTGCCAGAGTGCACAACTGAAACATATCAGTACCTACACGACCTGTCGGCCCACCCACCTCAAAGGACTAACAAAAAGGGAACACTCCGCATCGCAAGAGTCTGCTATAACGCAGTTGAAAGGATATGTAAAAACGAAAGTTGAACCTCACAAACACTAGGATACCACTCTATGCGAGCATCCTTTCGAAAGTGAGCCAACGACCTACTAACTCAAGTCAGTAGGAAAGCCCTAGAGCTATCAATCCTAATCCCCAGCCAATACGGGGGATAGGTTTAAACGGAGATCGAAATACGTGCAGCAGAACGCTACACTAAATTTTAATCTCCACGGTTTGGTCCGCTGACGATGAGGAGTACCGGCAATTTAAAGCAAAACTTCCTCGAAACACACATGAACTAGACATAAAAATTCAGACTGACTTGTGTCGCTCGAGTGTGTACGGCCGGCCGATAAAAAACAGGCCATTTCATCGGATAGTGTGCGATGTGATACACTTTTATACAAACAAAGCGTATCCGGAGGCGGCACGCTCGAATGAGTTAACCTTTTGCTTGTCGGTTGCGCGTTTCTGTCGAAAGATTCTCAGGAATTGCCTCAGAAAAGGAACACTACCGATAGTCAAAGCGTGGATCATCATTTCAAGCTTGTTTGGCGCGGAGTGTGTGTTAGGGCGGTGCACTGGACATACGTGTTGATGTTTCCACGGACAATGTTCTAGGCGCTGTTATGCGCTGATTCATAAATTTATCTCTGTTTGAGTGCTGGTATGTTTATTGTTCAACTTTGACGTTCATTTGCTCTTTCAATCCATCCACTGTACGTCTGAAATCTGTGTCAATTGAACGCCATTCAAGAGATCCAGCCACCCGTGAACAAAGTAGTTTGAACAAGAGGCGTATAGATCGTTTTGAGCACCCGCAAAGTTGTTGCAGTAGTCAAGCCAAGTCAAAAAGCTTTACTTATCCCACGTAGGGGCAATTCCAGTTTGGACGGGAGGGTATAACTAATATATCAAGTGAAGTAAAAAAAAAAAAAAAAAAAAAAAAAAGAGGAAAAAACGGACATACGCACACACATACACCCACGCACACAGGCACGCAGAATAAATTATTAATGACTATACTAGTACTGACAGCTATACTGATACTATGCTAATAATGACAACTATGCTAATACTGACAACTATGATAATTCTGACAACTATACTAATACTGACAACTATACTAATACTGACAACTATGCTAATTCTGACAACTATGCTAATACTGAGAGATAAACTAATACTGACAGCTATGCTAATACTGACAACTATACTAATACTGACAGCTATGCTATTACTGACAACTATACCAATACTGACAACTATACTATTACTGACAACTATACTAATACAGACATCTATGCTAATATTGACATACATTACATGTATAAAAAGCTGTTAGCACATAAACCTTACAAGAACAAAACTGGCACTTTCCATCCCACTCATGATCGAGCACAGATGTCACAGTTGAGTACATTTAATATAAGTCTATACTACTTTGTTCAAAAGAACAACGGCAGTGGGAATAAAAGAGAACTTTCTTCCGTTTGTCTTACAGTTGTGGCATCTATACCGGTGGGCTGAGGGCAACTCAAATGTTGTATTTAAAATATGATCTTTTGGGCTAATAATGGACATTGCCTTCTTTACTGTCTGCTGGTCAAAAAAAGACTGCATAGTTCTCTGAGGCTCACAAATGATCTTAGAGCGGATTTTCATCGTTCAAAGCTGTTTTTCTTTTTGGTACTTAATGAGGAAGTACACCTTTTGGTTACATTTTGTTTTTACCACTGCGTCTGTGTTTTCATCCTATCTCAGCGTTTCGTCAAAAACTGTGCGAAGGTATTTAAACTGGTTAACTATTTCAACCTCTTGGCCATGAATCACAGTGTAGTGTGGTGGTGTTCATTTCTTCTCGGCAGCGAAAGGGTTAAATATTGCGCCACGATTTTCAACATGACCCGTGTCCATAAAATTATCCAGAGGATTAAGTTCAAAATCATAGACACTCCCCCCCCCTCCCCGCCTCACCTCCTTTCCCATACACACACACACACACACACACACACACACACACACACACACACACACACACACACACACACACACACACACACACATACACACACAGAGTTTCGCCCTTTGGCAGAAGCTTTTGGGAATCTCCAGCCACCAGGAAGTACGTTGAGAGCCCCAAAACAGGTGTGCCGGTATGTGATTTTGGACCTTACGGCCTGAGGCAGTAAGGTCCAAAATCACAGACCAGCACACAATGTTAACTCTTGACAGATAACTTTTTACAATTTATTTGTTTATCTTTTTGGATCAGGTTGCAAGAGAGACGTAGAAAAACTGCTGGCAGCCATCTGGGAGCATTTCGTGCAAAAGGTCGACATTGTTCAAGATGGCCTATACGACCCACTCGTGGCTTATGGCGTCATCAATGACATTGACAAAGACTCGCTGTACGGCAGCCACAACCCCACACGCAGTGACCGTGCACGGTATGGTATCATCTGGAGAAAAATAGACAAAATGATTGGGGGAGGTGGGGTGAAGGGACTTGGGGAGTGTATGTATAATATGTGTTAGGGGTGGGGTGGGGTGAGGTGGGTTGTTGTGACGGTAGTGGTGGTGGGTAGTGGAGGTAGGTGAGGAGGGTGGGGTGGGGGGAGAGGGGAGGCTGTAACAAACCGGGTTCTCTCGCACTCGCACAAAGAATGGAGGCATGGCAGAAGTTTCCTTTTTTAGAGTTTTGAGTATTACAATATTCTGACTTTCATTTAGACTCTGAATTGTTTTTAGACTCCCAATATCAAACCGAACCGAAATTACAATTTGACTGATTTATGACGACCAGTCATCATGACGGGACGGCCCCACGCGCGTGTTGGCGGTGAAAGCCTGGAACCTAAATCTTTGGAACTACAGGAACTGAGGTGTCGTCCCTCAACCTCTAGAAACAAACCGACGACCACCACCAGCACGACCACCCCTATTAACCCCTCATCTCGAAATGTCGCATTTCTATTGCTCGACCGTATAGATCGTGAAGAGTTTCCGCAACTGCAGGGGCTCATTAAAGGATCTATGCCTCTTGCTGAGACCAATTTGTATCCATGTTTGTTTGACGCCTTGAGCTCCTTGGCGTTCTATTAACGAAGACGCATAATCACGGACCGCGTCCACTGACCGTGATGGAATTAACCCTATGCGTGTCGGTAGCGGTTTTAGTCGCGATGATTCCTACAGGAATCATCGCGACTAAAACCGCTACTGACACGTAAAGGGTTAAGAAAATAAAGAAACTGTCATTTCTTATGAGCAAACGCTGTCAGCATTTGGCCCTGTAGGTTGTTAAATATTTGTGAGCTATAAAATAACTCTCTTTTTTTTTTTTTCTTCAAATTTCAGACGACTACTGCACATTCTGGGAGCAATTAATCACCAGAGATTTATCGAGAAGGCTCTGCCTGTCCTGTGCGAGAAGGTCGGCTTTCTCATACCAGCACAGTTCTGGAGGACCGGTTCACTGGGTAGGCGGCGTGCTGAGGAGATGCATCCACCCGACGAAAATGACGGCAACACACACGATTGCACACGATGCTCAGTGGAGCGGAGAATCCGTGTGCCAGACATGGCGGATCTGTTAGTGAAATGGGAAGTCATCGATCTCGACATGAACAGGTTTCTTATGTTGTTTACCGGTTGTTGTTGTTGTTGAATATGTCTGTTGTTGTTGTTTGTTACTTTGTGTTTGTTCTCCGTTTTTTTGTTTGTTTGTTTTGGGTGTTTGTTTTTTCATTGTTTTATGTGTGCTTTCTTTTTCTTTAAAAAAAAAAGTTTTCTTTATTTTTTCCCCTATTTATATGTAATGAATACCTGCTTATAAATAGGCACTTTCCGAAACACGCGTTTCGATGAAAACGTGGAATTAAAAGCCCGCACAAACTTGCGATTTTGCATATCCCATGGATTAATGTGTGAATAGGTTAACAGACGATTTCCGAAAACAGTGGATTAAAAACCAGGAGAAACATGCGATATAATAATAATAATAATTACGGTATTTATAATGCGCTTATCTTATAATATTTATAACTCTAAGCGCGCACTCACAACTCGCGCACGAGAGGAGATGGATCGTTTTTAGGAATTCAAGGGTAGTCGCCTTTAGTCAGGCGCCACGCTGCTCTGACACAATACCTGTGCATCATCGTGGTGCGCTTCAACTAGTGCCCGCGACACACCACAGCAAGATTTCGTTCGCTATGTAGTTCAAGGGTGGTGGCAGAATAGCTTGGCGCCTATTGGTGGTCACGGGACTAGTCAAATATCCTCATTCGTCACTGCTTCCCGGCAACGCGCACAATAATTTATCCAGACATAGTGTCGACGTCAAGTGCTCCTGCACTCAAAGGGGCTACACTACCTCTTGCTAAAAGCTATACAGTCCTCAGACTGAGGCAGCCTTTTGGCAATAAACCGCTGACTGTTGGTCCACCCAAACCCAGTGTCTCAGACAACATAGAGGTTCGTATGCCCCGTTAGTCACAGGAGCACACGAAAAACAATACGATGTCATGTGCGATAGCAGCCCTATTGTATCCTCATACGAGTCAGTTATCTGGTTTAAGGGTAAGACTGAAGCAATTATCCAATCAGAAAGCGAGAAGTTGCTGTGCTGTCTCACTTGAGGGTAAGCACTCGACTGCCGGATGTCACCGGCTTATGGTCATCATCACCCTGTACAAGAACAAAGGAGAAAAGTCCGCCTGCTCTAACTATCGTGGAATTACCCTGCTGTCTATTGGCGGGAAAATTTTTGCAAGGCTGCTCCTGAATCGACTGGTACCTGCCATCGCTGCATCGACATGGTCTTTGTGCTGAGACAGCTTCAGGAGAAGTGCCGCGAGCAGAACAAAGGACTGTACGTAACGTTTGTCGACCTAACAAAAGCGTTTGACACTGTGAGCAGGCAAGGTATGTGGAAGATCCTGGAGCGACTTGGCTGTCCCCCAAAGTTCCTCAGCATGATCGTCCAGCTACACGAGGACCAGCAAAGCCAGGTCAGACTTAACAGTGACCTCTCAGAAACATTCCCCATTCTCAACAGCATAAAGCAGGGCTGCGTACTGGCACTAACCCTCTTCACCATCTTCTGTAGCATGATGTTGAAGCAGGCCACAGTGGACCTCGACGATGACGACGCAGTGTACATCAGGTATCGTCTCGATGGCAGCCTGTTCAACCTCAGACGACTGCATGCCCACACCAAAACCCTAGACCAACTGATTCGTGAGCTGCTCTTTGCTGATGACGCTGCCCTTGTTGCACACACAGAGAGAGCCTTGCAGCGCATCACGTCCTGCTTCGCAGATGCTGCCCAGCTCTTTGGACTTGAGGTCAGTCAGAAAAAGACAGAGGTCCTTCATCAGCCGGCACCCAAGGAAGAGCACTGCCCTCCCCACATCACCATCGGCGAGATCGAACTGAAGTCTGTACACCAATTTACCTACCTTGGCTGCATCATCACGTCAGGCGCCAAGCTGTACAATAAACTGGACAACAGGCTGGCAAAAGCAAACAGTTCTTTCGGGCGACTATTTAAGCGGGTGTGGCACAATCAACAGCTAAAAAATGGCACCAAGATCAGCGTGTACAGAGCTGTCCTCCTCACCACCCTGTTGTATGGTTCACCTCAGCCAACTACGACTTCTCGAACGCTTCCACCAGCGCTGCCTGCGTACCATTCTCGGCATTCACTGGAGTGACTATGTCACCAACGTCGAGGTCCTTGAACAGGCGGAAACTGTGAGCATCGAGGCTTTGTTGCTGCGGACACAGCTTCGCTGGGCGGGGCACGTCTGCAGGATGGAGGATCATCGTCTACCCAAGATCACTCTGTTCGGCGAGCTCGCCACTGGACACCGAGACAGAGGAGCACCAAAGAAGAGATACAAAGACGGTCTCAAGAAGTCACTTAGTGCCTGCCAAATCGACCACCGCCAGTGGTCTTCGCTTGCTGCATTCAGTGTAGTTCTATGTTCAATTATATTGAAGTCCTAAATGATGCAGTTTAGAAAGCATGCACTTGGGGGTGCCCCCCTCCCTCCCCCCCCCGCCACCCCCGTCCAAACATTCCCTGGATCCGCCCTGCTAGCAGTGGATTAAAAGCCCTGACAAACATGCGATATCGCATCTTTGTCCGGGCTTTTAGTCCGCTGTTTTCGTCTAAGCACGTGCAATTTTGGCCTACTTCTGATTTCCGAACAACGTGTAACATGCACAGGAATACTTTTTCACCATGGTGTTCCTCAGTAAACAGAAAGGGAAGTAATTCTGTCACTCGTCAAGACAATTTGACAGCAACATTAAGAGCCCCTAATTGTACCGCATGGCGTTTTTAGTCCAGTTCTGTAGACACGTGTAATACTTCAACGCAAAGCCGTCATTTTGGTAAATAACCCTTTTCATCCTGAAACACCTAATGTTGGAACTAAATGTGACGGATAGTTCAAGGGTGGTGCCAGAATAGCTTGGCGCCTAAGGCGCCAAGCTATTCTGGCACCATCTTTGAACTAAAACAGTTGAACTATCTCCTGATCTGTGATGTAGCCTTTACAGGATAAAGAAAGCAAATTTTACATAACCAGTCTCAGGAGGTATTGGGTTAATGATTAATATGTACACAGTAAACGCCGGATAAACAAGTCGCCAGGGCCCTCAATTTCTTCTTTCTCTTATATCTGAACTAAGCGAACTAATTTACGCAGAAAGAGTGTTGTCTGGATCTCTGAAAAAGTGTTGTCTGGATCTCTGAAAGAGTGTTGTCTGGATCTCTGAAAGAGTGTTGTCTGGATCTCTGAAAAAGTGTTGTCTGGATCTCTGAAAGAGTGTTGTCTGGATCTCTGAAAAGTGTTGTCTGGATCTCTGAAAGAGTGTTGTCTGGATCTCTGAAAAAGTGTTGTCTGGATCTCTGAAAGAGTGTTGTCTGGATCTCTGAAAAAGTGTTGTCTGGATCTCTGAAAGAGTGTTGTCTGGATCTCTGAAAGAGTGTTGTCTGGATCTCTGAAAGAGAGTTGTCTGGATCTCTGAAAAAGAGTTGTCTGGATCTTTGAAAGAGTGTCGTCTGGATCTCTGAAAAAGTGTTGTCTGGATCTCTGAAAGAGTGTTGTCTGGATCTCTGAAAAAGTGTTGTCTGGATCTCTGAAAGAGTGTTGTCTGGATCTCTGAAAAAGTGTTGTCTGGATCTCTGAAAAAGTGTTGTCTGGATCTCTAAAAAAGTGTTGTATGGATCTCTGAAAGAGTGTTGTCTGGATCTCTGAAAGAGTGTTGTCTGGATCTCTGAAAGAGTGTTGTCTGGACCTTTGAAAAAGCGTTGTTATATCAGACTTTTGCTACGTCTGAGCTTTGTTATAAGCGAAGTGGATAGTATTAGGTATTATCCCCTTCCCTGCCGAAATAAGTGAACGCGATTCAACTGCAAGAGGCATAGATCCTCATGAGCCCCCGCGAATGCGGGGGCTCACGAGGATCTATGCCTCTTGCTGAGACCAATCTGTTGCCATGTTCCGTCGTACTGTTCTGACCGTTGGTCTTTGACTGAATAAAGATTTTTAGAAACAAACATGTCCGTCCAGCGGCAGGGAAGTGGTTAAATACTTGTATTTTCTATCTCTCTTCTCGATGACTGAAGTTTCAAATTAGAAAAGGACACATCCGAACCGTTCTGTCTCTGTACTAAACACAAATAACTACTGACATTATTTTAGTAGTAAAATAACATAGCTTGAAAATGACTGACTTCCCTCTGCAACATTTTAAAAAATGCTGTAACAAAGTCCCTTTTGTGGGTGTTTGGCAAATGGTGAGAGTCTGAACATGCACGCGCCTTCTTCTCTCCCACTCCCCTCCCCTCCCCCCCCCCCCACCCCCCACGCCACCCCCCACCCATCCACCCTTTTCGACTTTTCGGCCCCTGGAAGCTAGGTTAAGCGCCGGGGAGGCTTTTTGTATGAGGTTGAAGGACCCAAACAAAAAGTTGGAATCCCCCTCCCCCCCCCCTCCCGAGGAAACTGATCCGCCCCTGCTCTGCGCATACATATGCGTGATTGTCTGCTGTTTGTTTGTTTGTTTGTTTTTTTTTTTTTTTTTTTTTTTTTTTTTTTTTTTAAACCGACGTAAGTCCTGCAATCACAGACTATTACAAATTTATCATGCGGATTTGAATTTGCAGGCAACTGACAAGCCATCATCGCATCGCCCAACCCAACTGGGACCCACTGTTCTCGAACTTCAAGAAACTGTCACCTGCGCTGTGGCGGAGCTGTTGTCCAAGCACTGCTTGCTGGCGCCTGCCAATCTGTGTGACGTCATGCTGGGAGGCTTTCAATGCCCGTGCCTGCCGCGCGCGAATGCCAACAGTCGCACGGACAGCCTCAGAGCCAGACGGGTAATTGCACTTCAACGATATCAAGACCCGAATGGTGACTGTCAAATGTGTCAAATACAGGTACAGAGAATAACGCAATCAAAGACGAAACACGCTTAAAAGGACAGCTACACAACACAATTCATGTATAACTGAATAGTTGTAACTGTCTTTTGGAGCGTGATTCTTTCCTTATTGTTTGCTTTCCCCACGATCTAAAAAAAGCCCGGGGTTCTTTGGCGCTGAATTAACCCCCATAGCTGCTGGGACACGGTGAACGAAACCCAGCTGCGAGAGACTTTAAATCCTCACGAGACCCCCGCAGTCGCGCTAACTTGCCGCAGTTGCGGGGCTTGTGAGGATTTATGACTCATGTGAGGCCTAGGAGCTTCACGCCTATGTGTTTATATCTGACGGCCACACGCAAATGCCGGCCAGTGTGCAGTCGTTTCGGACGCGAAATCACTGGCAGCGAAGGGGTTAAGCAAGGTCTCAGAACACGGTCTGCCTCGGCCGACTCTTAACCCTTACCCTGCCACTGGACGCATGTTTTGGTTTCTGAAATCTCGCTTCATTCAACGACCAAAAGCCACAAGCGTCCAAGAAACATGCACACACATTAGCCTCAGCAAGAGACATAGATCCTCATGAGCCCACGCTGTCGCGGGGGCTCATGAGGATCTATGTCTCTTGCAGTTGGATCGCGTTCCCCTTTTCTCAGCAGCGAAAGGGTTATTGGGTTAAATATCATAGATTTTAAAGAGTGATTATAAAGGTATCATACGTTAACTTATTACAGTTACGTCTGTTCTCCGGCAGACACTCCATAAGGAGTGACGTCTCAAGCGTGTACCCGGACTCCGACTCCAGTGTCAGCGAAGCGTGCAGTTCTTCACTCGTCAGCAGCATCCAGACTCTAAAACAGCAAGTATCATTAGGGTGCACGGGCTACCCTGAGATTCCATCAATATGGCACTCTAGTGACGATTCTGACAGAGACTGTGAGGCCGGATCAGCAGGCAGAGTTAGCGAGGGAGTCGGTGATGAAGAAACTAACGTAAAACAATTTCAAACGGACTCGATGGGCACCGTTTATGATAACAACGTCTCCTGCCAATGCCCACAGTGCTGCGAGGATCAAGAAAGAGATGAATCTGACATGAGCTTATTATGGCCACGCCCTCCAAGGCCGAGGCGTATTCCTCTCATGCTTGCTCTGCGCGATGGACTGTTCGGATCTGCTACGTGTTCGGCACAGGATTTGTCACCTGTCACAGAGGAGTCACCTTCGTTAACATCTTCTGACGACGGGGACGAAGTACGGGAAACTGCCTTGAGCATTTTCGAACCTCGTGTAGAATCGATGCAGGCCCTCACCTCAGCCTCGTCAAACCGTTACGAGAAATATGTGTGCGCTACGTTCCCGAGGTTCACCAAAGCGGCAGTGTCTCCCTTGGCACGCGCGTCATATCCACCGACTCAGCCCGAGCGGGCAGGGCACGACAAGGCGCTGAGCGAAGCTACCACCGGTGCAGGAACTACGAATCCTGAACGAGAACGTCAGCCATCTGGAGAACAGCAGCGAGCAGGCCCGAGTCAGGAAAGAGTGACTGAACCTTGCCGTGACACTCTCACTTCCTCACAGGCAGAACCGGCAGTGTCGGCAGAGGGTGTAGCGGAAGTTTTAGCGGAGATGGAAGCTTCGTTCCGAACACATACACCCGAGGAATGCCATTCGTTTTGGACTCACTCTCCACAAGATCCACAACTGAGCAGTCAAGCGCAGGGAAGTGAGGCAGAACAAGTGGATCCAGAACCCCAGGGTAGAGGCGGCCGTGAGTGTTCAGCTGACAATTTCAACTTCGATGTGCTCGTATGTGAACAATCAGAAATTCTCGAGTCCGACTACGAGGCAGCCATGCAAAATACTGACATATCACGCCTGTGCGACATTGCGGAGCGCGAAGTTTCCAGCACCGAGCAACTGAGCCATCTTCTGCACAAGGCCAACATTGTGGAAGCGGAAACAAGGCGACTTGAGGATCTCATCAGCGATCTCTCTATACAGGAGAGAATGTTGACCGGTACGTTTCACAATTCTGCCGGCGACACACCACAGCAAGATATGGCTCGAACATGATAGTTCAAGGGTGGTGGTAGAATAGCTTGGCGCCTATAGGCGTCAAGCTATTTTGCCACTACCCTTGAACTATCATGGTCGATCTGTCTCCTAAAATGTAAAGCAGTCCTCAGAAGACAAATCCAAAATGTGTGTATTTCGTACCTCGTCTGCGCTCACAAGAAACATGCGCTTTTGCCAATATCAAATAATATAACCCGTTTCAGTGTCGATAAACTTGAACACCACCCCCCCCCCCCGCCTTGCAATTGCGGGGGCTCATGAGGATCTATGCCTGTTACTGACACTACTTTGAATCCTTGTTCCTAGGGCAGCTCTTTGTGGTGTTGAATCAGGGAAGATCACGGAAACACGGTCTGCGCAAGTTGGCACTGAGCGGGTTATAATAATTATCAAATAAGCGCGAGAAAAAACGAATGACTGTGATGCTATAAAATGTCTGCTAATCTGTGATTTTGAACCTTACCGCTACACCGTAAGGTCTAAAATCACAGGCCAGCACATAACCGGCTGTGAAGTACATTTTAACGTAATGCCTCGGCCAGTAACGATGCCCGGATCTAAGCAAGATGGCGGCTGTCCGTGAAAACAAAAACTAAAATCAAACTTAGAGACACCTCAATCACACTATACCGCGCTATCATTGCACCTGGTGTTTGTGTTTGTTTGTTTTTTTCGGGGGAGGCGGGGGGGGGGGAGGGGCGGGCGTCTAAATCTTGGATATTCGTGGTTTTCTACGTGGTTTTCTACAATTTATTTCTTTAGCCACATGGTTCTACGCAGTGCGTGTCAGAAACTAGGCTCAAACTTTCGGCTTGTTACGTGCTCTGTCCACGTCTTTCGTGAGCATCATTTCGTCGCCTGGCGCCTGAAACGTTAAAGTTAAACGTTTAGGACTTAACGTCTTTTGTCCACCACGAAGGTGATTTTAAAGATGGGGCACTGAAATAGGGTCTGAGCAATTTTGGACCCTAGCTCGATTCGAACCCAGGACCTTTCAGATGAGAGTCGAACACTCTACCACCGAGCCACCCAGCTCCCCCGCCTGGCGCGTGAGGCTGAGAAGACGCACTGTGTATAATGTAGGTCTCATCGCCATAATGGTCTGAGGATCATCCACTCCCCGACTCCCCTAATGGTCAGAGGATCATTCACTCCCCCTTAATGGTCTGAGGATCATCCACTCCCCCTCCATAATTATCTGAGGATCATCCACTCCCCCCTAATTGTCTGAGGATCATCCACTCACCCCCCATAATGGTCTGCTGATCATCCAACCACCCACCCCCGACCCCATAATGGTCTGGGGATCATCCACTCCCCCCCTTCCATAATGGTCTGAGGATCCGCCCCCCCCCCATAATGGTCTGAGGATCATGCACCCACCTCCATAATGGTCTGAGGATCATTCTCCCCCCCCCCTTAATGGTATGAAGATCACCCACTGCCCCCACCCCACAATGGTCTGATGATCATCCCCCCCCCCGCCCCCATAATGGTCTGAGGATCAGCCACTCCCCCCAAAAAAAAATGGTCTGATATTCATCCACTACACCCTTACCCCACCCCCACCCCACTCCAGCCCCTTTCCAGTGTAATTGAGAGATTCTCGGTTTCCCACCATGGGTTTGCCGATGACTCCCAGCTTTACAAACACGCTACTCCCGACCAAGCCCCTTGCGCCATCCTAAGCCTTCAGAAATGTAGCTGTAATGTCAAAGAGTGGATGTCATCAAACAAACTTAAAATTAATTATGATAAAACTGAGCCTCTTATTATCAAACCCCCCAGATTGACCAGTTCACTTTCCTTCCCCACGTCCATGGCCTTAGGAACCAGCATCATCAATTTCTCACACACCGCCAGGAATCTTGGAGTAACCCTGGGCGAAACACTGTACATGAACCAACAGGTTGTCAACATCTGCCGCACAGCCTACATGGAGCTCCGTCGCATTTCTTCTATCAGACACTATTTGACCATGGAAGCCACAAAAAAAAACCTTATCTGTGCATTTTTTTTTTCCAAGCTTGACTATTGAAATTCACTGTATGCAGGTGTCGCAAATATCAGATTGACAGGCTTGAAAAAGTTCAGAATTCTACTGCGAGGCTCGACACCCAAAACCGCAAAACTGATCATATTATACCTGTAATGAAATCCCTCCACTGGCTCCCTGTGGCTGGAAAAATTCAGTATTAACTTTTTTCTGTCTGCTTCAGCTACATTTCCACATCAAGCCCCGTACCTGTCCTTTCTCCTGCAGCTGTGCACTCCCTCAAGACATCTCAGATCCTCTGCTGACAGCCGCATTTTGCGTGTACCTTTTGTCCGTACCAAGTCTTTTGGCCAGCGGTCTTTTTCATATCTTGGGCCGCTGTACTGGAACGAAATCCCCTCCTATGTCCGCCACAGTGATTCAAAAGGTGTTTTTAAATCTGCGCTAAAAACACACCTTTTCCAACTCCATTACCCCACTGATTAATCATTGACTGCTGAGGATTATATTGTAGTTTTGCTGTGGTGCCTGGTGTGTGTGTGTGTGTGTGTGTGTGTGTGTGTGTGTGTGTGTGTGTGTGTGTGTGTGTGTGTGTGTGTATGTGTGTGTGTAATATTGTGTACAGTTTTTGTAATTGTATTTTTCAACTTTGTAAGGCGCCTAGAGCTAGCTCTACCTGAGGTTAGGCTTCATAGAAATTATTATTATTATTAAGATTATTATTATTATTATTATTATTATTATTATTATTATTATTATTATTATTATTATTATATGGTCTGAGGATCATCATCCCATCCCCATAAGGGTCTGATGATCAGCCACTCCCCCACCCCATAATAGTCTGAGGATCATCCACTACCCCCCTCTAATTGTCTGAGGATCATCCATCCCCAGACCCCATAATGGTCTGAGGATCATCCACTCCCCCTTAAATAGTATGAGGATCATCCACTCCCCCCGATAATAGTCTTAGGATCATCCACTCCCCCCCCCCCCCCACACACACCATTAACACACACCATACGTGCTGCATTCGGATGCGCCGCTTTATGCTGCATAAAATATATCCGGAATTCGCACTTTCCAAATGAGTTAACAACCATTTCACCCCCGACACACTACAGTAAGACTTGGATCCAGCATGATAGTTCAAGGGTGGTGGCAGAATAGCTTGGCGCCAATAGGCGCCAAGCTATTCTGGCTCCACCCTTGAACTATCATGCTCGATCTGTCTACAATTTTAATACAGTCCTTCAGGTGGAAACTTCAGGTCCTGGGGTAGAAAGTATTAACTGAAGTAAACTGTATTTTTTCAGATAGGTCAGTATATTTGATTGATTGATTGGTTGATTGGTTGATTAATTGATTGATTGATTGGTTGATTGATTGATTGTTTGATTGATTGATTGATTGATTGAGCTGCAGTCGTGAATGCCATGACTTTGTTTCAACCTTTATTCGGTTCCTTTGTTTCAGGAATCAGTAAGCTCGTGGACATGCTGACGAGGTCAGTGGATCCAGTGGCGCCGTTTTGCCTCCAACTTCAGCAAAAGTTTAAAGACGTCGTCGTTGACTGCCAAGGCCTCCTGCATAAGAGGCGAGCGTTCAACATGTGCAATATTCACCTCAACAGCTCATCCTTGGGGACAATAGACTTGGAATCAGCGCAGCTAGAAAAAGCGGCCATTGACTTGCTTCTGTTGATCGAGGCCAACATGTACGATGTGTACGCAAGAGTTCACGGCCTCACACACGAAATATACGTGCCTGGCGTCGCTGAAAGCAAACCTGACACCCCTCTGAAGCTTGAATCTTCAGATCTGAAACGAAAGTTTCGGATCTGTGTTTTCAAGTTTTTGAGCGGATTCTGAACAGTTAGTTGTGACACATTGTAAAATTGTGACACCCTGTGTCGTGTAATCAGTGTGCAAAAAGTCCTCGGGCTTACATATGCCGTAGCTGGTTCAAACACGCTATGCTTCCTAAAGGGCTGGCTTAACTGGGCGAGACAAACCCGAACCATGTCTCGGCGAGACACCCGAGACAGTCAATGCGAGATACCCGTTCCACCCGTTTATTAGGTTCGGCACGTCTGATCTTGTCTCGGATAGTTCGCCGAACCTATTAAAGGGTGGGTCGGGTATCTCGCATTGACTGTCTCGGGTGTCTCGCCGAGACGAGGTTCCGGTTTGTCTCGCTCAGTTAAGCCAGCCCTTAACGCAAGCTACACGGAGAATAAAACGACATGGGCCATACGCCCGCTGTAGTTGGTTCGCGGGTAGCTTAGATTCCAAAAGCAAACTACTCGGTGAAAAAAATGACCCGGCACTACGACCTTTGTAGTTGCACTGGGCGTGGCTGTGTTTCCTAAAGCACTACGCAGAGAATAACATGTGCTCGGCCCTACGCCCGCTGAAGTTGGCTTGCGTATGGCTGTGTTTCCTAACAAGCTCTATAGTTGGCTTTCCAATGTTTGTACTTACCAATGTGAACTACCCATCAAGAAAAAGACCCCTTGGGCCGGTGTTGGCTGCAGCTGTCCCGCACACAGCTGCAGGGAACACCGGCCCAAAGATCTTTTTCCTGATGGGTAGTATACGCATGGATTTCACGATAGGTCGGTGATTTGAATCAATTGAATTTACAAGTTTGTACGGAGGTTGAGCAAATATTAGACTTTGTGTCGTCTGCTTTAGACTGCCGTGGACGCAACACTCACGTACAGTCTATAAGGATTGCGTGTGTGTCTGTTCTGTTGTCTGTCTGATGATTATTCAGATCATAGTAGTTTACAAGTTTATATGTGGATTCTGTGCAACTGAATCACTTTGTATCTCATTCCTGTGGATTCCTTGGGGAGCTCAACAACTCCTGCACAGCAAGACTGGAGGATTGCATTTGTGGTTTGCTTCGAATATACCCCGGCCAATCGGAGTTTACAAGTTTGCGGTTGGATAGGAGTTGGTAAAACACACTGTGATACCAAGCTTGTGATTTACCTCAATATTCACAAGCAGAGTTAGAAAACTGTGTGTGTGGCTACTTTTAACTCATTCGAGACGTGCCGCCTCCGGATACGCGGCGTAAGCCGCGTATCCGGAGTCGGTACGTCTCGAATTTGTTAAATTATTCCGATGGGAGTTTCCAAGTTTCCCGAACACTTTCCAAAGTTTTATTGTTCTTTATTGCTATTGTTGTTTGTTTGCTGTTGTTGTTGTGGCTGTTGTTGTTAGTGTTGAGCAGTATTGTCCTTTTTCTCCCCTAATATGTAATAAAAATGTGAGGGCTATAAAGTTTCTTAAAAACGAAAAGAAAAGGGGAGACGGCCAGTGTTAATAATTTTATTAGCACTGGCAGTCTCCCCTTTTCTTTTCATTTATTACTACAATATCGACTGCAACCCCTTCCCCCCTTTTAGTAGGTTCTCTCTTAGGGTGCATGGAAATTTAGCTCTAGGTGGAGTCATGGAATGTATGCCCCTGCAGACACCACAGTAACATGTGGCTGTCTTTGCAGGTTGGCAAAAGTTCCTGCCTTGAACCAGTATGCCGAATGGTGTGCTGAGTGGCTGGAACAGTTGGATATGTGATACGCCCCCCTACCGGGGGAGAGGGGGGAGGGGTGCCTTCCATATGCATTGCTTCCAGTCACTTTCTTAGCGCACCCACTCTTTTCTATCCTTTTTTGTGTGCTTTGACCACAATAGATCTATGATCACTGGTCGATTATGCACACTTCTCTCCCCTCACAGTGCTTTTACCTACTTTACTTTGTAATCTTTCTTAAAAACTTTTTAGACTTTCAAAACATTAGGGTACTATATTTATTCTTTATCTTTCCGCTCAACATTGGCCACAACAATAATGCGCTACTTAACTCTACTTAACTCATTGTGCCCGAGGTACGAGATACCCCCATTTTGGAGTTATCCTCTGAAGACTGCATTGCAGTTCAGGAGACAGATCGACCATGATAGTTCAAGGGTGGTGGCAGAATAGCTTGGCGCCTATAAACGCCAAGCTATTCTGCCACCACCCTTGAACTATCATGGTGGAACCATATCTTGCTGTGGCGTGTCGCGGGCGGAATACGTTAAGAATAAGCAGTATTACTCTGTGTCAAAGAATAAAACAAAAATAAAGTAAAGGCTATTCTGACAATGTTTGCCTGTTTGTGCTGTTAGTGGTGTTTTTATACGTGAGTGTGTGTGTGTGTGTGTGTGTGTGTGTGTGTGTGTGTGTGTGTGTGTGTGTGTGTGTGTGTGTGACGTGTACTGAACGACCTTCACCTGGTAACCTACTTAACCCCGACGCACTACAGCAGTTGAATGGATCGGCCATGATAATTCAAGGGTAGTGCCGGATTAGCTTGGCGCCTGATGGCGCCAAGCTAATCCGGCACTACCCTTGAATCATCATGGCCGACCCATCTGCAACTGGTACATAGTGGTTAGATGGAACCTCCACATTTTTGAAAATGGGGCCTTGGAGTTAAATGGGTTAGCGTCCATGTAGCCGGCCAACCTCGCACATGTCATGCGTGATATGGCAGATACAGTTTGGTCAATTACACGGACGAAAGGCAGTCTTGGTTCTTTTAACCGTTCGCTGACAGAGGCTTGTCTTTTTTTTTTCCCGTGCTTCGTGATTGCAAATGTTTTGTCCTTGTGATCCGTGAAAGGAAAATTTGTAGTGTAACCTGAAAGCCTAAAATAAATAAATAAGTAAATAAATAAGTAAATAAATCATTGTGGTCCACAAAATCGTCCTGGTTATTTCGTGAAACGTTAACTCATTCTGCCGGCGACACACCACAGCAAGATATGGCTGGACCATGATAGTTCAAGGGTGGTGGCGCCAAGCTATTCTGCCACCACCCTTGAACTATCACGGTAGACGTCCCCTGAATTGTAAAGCAGTCCTCAGAGAATGATTCCAAAATGTGGGTAGTTTGTACCTAGGGCACAATGAGTTAAAAGTCTGTATCCAAAATATAATTTCTGACTTAGAAACCTGCTTCCCTCCCTCCATCCACCTACCCCCTTCCCCTTTCCACCCCTCCCCCCAATCCACCCCCCCCCCTCCACTACCACTCCCCTGTGGTCATACTTTTTGGCTAATGAATAAGTCTTAAGGATGTTTCCATAGAAAGGCGCCCCATGGAACGTTTCAAGTGCGATTTCGCCGTGAGTCCGCTCTGAAAGGAGCGCGACGTTCATTAGGTGCGGAGAAACCGCAACGATTCTAAACAACTTTAAATTATGGGAATGACGCCGCCTGTCGTACCGCTATTTGGAAACAAACAAAGCCATTTTTCGCCTATCGCTCAGCTACCTTGTTGTGCCGTGGCGCCTACTATATTGAAACACCGCTTTAATCGTCTCTGTCCTTCGTAATTTTGTGTTTGTTTTTGTTGGATTCGTGAATTGTGAATAAAGGGCGTAAACCCGTGACAACCCTCACGTGCCCTGGGATCAAGAAGTCTACGTCTCCTGGGTTTTCAATGTGCACCTTACGGTTGAGAGCGGTAAGTTGCAAAATCACAGACCAGCACACAATTGCTCGTACTAATCACAATAGAGTAACCACACAGCGCTGATCCATGCGCGTCATATCAATGTACTCTTGATGCTTTTCGGATGAGTGCTGACTCAATACCAAGAGCCCGTTTATTTTCCTCTGACGTCAGCAGGAGTCATAGATCCTCATGAGCCCATGCTGAAGCAGGGACTCATCAAACTCAACATCTCTTGCTAGCTGAAATAAACTTAGTTTACTATCTCAAAGGGAGGAGAGAGGGGGAGTGGGGCTCATGTTTCCAGTGAAGTTATTAACACACTCGAGACGGAGTGGTATATATTTGATCGTTTTATACCAGCAAGTGTCAAAAATTATCATGTGCTCCGCAGGGCACATGAAGATCTGTCACTTGCTGGTATAAAATGCTCCGCAGGGGCACATGATAATCTGTCACTTTCTGGTATAAAATGCATCCTCAAGGACACATGATAATCTGTCACTTTCTGGTATAAAAAAATGTTCCTCAGGGACACATGATAATAATAATAAGCGCATTAAATAGGCGCTTTATCCCAATTGAAAATCGGCTCAAAGCGCCGCCGCGAACTGAACCCAACAAGCACGCTCACGTGAATCACGCGCATTCACTCACACACTGTACATAAACACAGAACATTCACGTGGTGCTAAGGGCAAGCTCAAGCGAGCTACTGTAGTTTTTGGAAATTCACAATCGTTTGTATTTGAAATTTAATTAAGTGGGCTGAAACTGATACCAAATAATCTGTCACTTGCTGGTATAAAATGCTCCTCAAGGACACATGATAGTCTGTCACTTGCTGGTATAAAATGCTCCGCAGGGGCACTTGATAATTTATGTCACTTGCTGGTATAAAATGCTCCGCAGGGGCACTTGATAATTTATGTCACTTGCTGGTATAAACTAATGCTGTCCGCACTCTATAACAGGAGATTTCACGGACTGGTGTACGTCTAGGGCTGTGGTATTCTTAACCACATAACCCAACCACATGTTGTTTTTTTTTTTTTTTTTTGTTTGTTTTTTTTTTTTTTTTTTTTTTTGCTCTGATGAGTCCGAACAATCAAGGGCGTGGGTTTTTTGGGGATCCCCCCCCCTCCCCCCACCATCCCCCGGCTTCCCTAGTCGTGGCTTGCCAAATATTTGAAGTACGTATGTACCTAGCTACATAATGTACTAAGTACACATGCATGCTCTACTTTTGGAAAGCGCGTCGATGTGCGTGTGTGTGTGTGTGTGTGTGTGTGTGTGTGTGTGTGTGTGTGTGTGTGTGTGTGTGTGTGTGTGTGTGTGTGTGTGTGTGTATGTGTGTGTGTGTGTGTATGTGTGTGTGTGTGTGTAAGTGTGTGTATGTGTTTGTGTGTGTGTGTCTGTGTTTGTGTCTGCGCGTGCGTGCGTGCCTGCGTGCGTGCGTATGTGTGCGTGCGCGCGCGCTCCAAACATCTCCAACAGGCATAGATAGATCCTCATGCGCCCGGACACAATCTAAACCCATTTCGCTTCCAGCAGTGGTTTTTGTCGAGATTTATCGAGACAAAACCGGCATGTCCACAGTCGCTATCGCGTAATCGAGTATTTTTAATCTTCAATTTTAATTTTTTTTTTGCATGCATGTTTTGACAACAAAAGAGACGAAGATTATAAATTATCGTGCAACTGCGCTGTCATTTCATCTGTGGTGTCCTTATCAAACTAGTTCGGTCATAGAAATTTGCATACGTGTACAAACACACCCTCTACAGGACGAGAATGATACGCAAGGGCCTGAGGCTGGCAGCTGACACTTCCCACTGCCTTTCTAAGCACCTTCAAAAGCTCCCGTCTGGCCGTAGGCTCAAGGCTCCTCTTGTTAAAACCAAACGCTACAAGGGCAGCTTTGTACCCTCGGTCATCCGTCTCCTAAATGAAGAGTGTGTTAACTAGCTTATCTCTCTCTCCTTGTTGACGCCGTCGAGGAACTTGCACCTCAGATGTCGCAGTGGCATCTTGCAAGTGACAGACTCACTCCTATACCACTAACAATGTACACTGTGGTCATGTTTTTTTTTTTTTTTTTTTTTTTTTTTTTTTTCACCATTGTTATAATGTGGCTAAATCCGTACGCGCGCATGTGATCCCAACGAAATAAAATTTGTCGGCTAGACTGACACAATAAAGTATTTTGAATTGAATTGAATTGAATTGAGCATCCCTGCCACTCTGTCGAGTCAACGGGTGTCGACCGAGGAGCGGAAAAAGTAAATTCTTCTTCTTGAACCGGGGTATTAAGTTTTCCTCCTGGTAAGCATAATGCCGCCATTATCAAACTAGTTCGGTCATAGAAATTTGGCTACGTGTACAAACACACCCAGCATCCCTGTCACTCTGTCGAGTCAACGGTTGTCGACCGAGGAGCGGGAAAAGTGAACTCTTCTTCTTGAACCGGGGTATTAAGTTTTCCTTCTGGTAAGCATAATGCCGTTAGGCCGACTCGACCCTTTGCTGGCCCGCGCAAGGCCGTGCCCGGCCCCGCAAGGCTGACGTCATCCGGCCATACATATAAATATAACTATCGGGGATTTGTCTGCGTGGTGTTAGATGCAAGGCGAGTTGAGAAGAGGGAAGAACATCTGTGTCGTCTGCTTAAGTTGTCAGTTTAAGTAATATTAACATTTTTCGGTGGATATTTTGACTGATTCTTCCGATTAGTCACGGCATCAGCAGTGAGAACGGAAAGCACTAGCTCGGCGTGAAATGGACAGCAAGGACTGTGCTTACAGAGACTACAGAGACCTCGTCCCGCTCAGAAAGTATTACACGCATTAACTCATTGGAGACGTGCCGCCTCCAAATACGCGGCTTATGCCGCGTATCCGGAGGCGGCACGCCTCGAATGAGTTAACCTTTTGCTTGTCAGTTGCGCGTTTCTGTCGAAAGATTCTCAGGAATTGCCTCAGAAAAGGAACACTACCGATAGTCAAAGCGTGGATCATCATTTCAAGCTTGTTTGGCGCGTAGTGAGTGTTAGGGCGGGGCACTGGACATACGTGTTGATGTTTCCACGGACAATGTTCTAGGCGCTGTTATGCGCTGCTTCATAAATTGATCGCTGTTTGAGTGCTGGTATGTTTTTTGTTAAACTTTGACGTTCGTTTGCTCTTTCAAACGCACCACTGTACGTCTGAAATCTGTGTCAATTCAACGCCATTCAAGAGATCCAGCCACCCGTGAACAAAGTAGTTTCAACAAGAGGCATATAGATCGTTTTAAGCACCCGCAAATTTGTTGCAGTAGTCAAGCCAAGTCAAAAAACTTTACTTATCCCACGAAGGGGCAGTTCCAGTTTGGACTGGAGCGTATAAATATATCAAGTGAAGTAAAAAAAAAAAAAAGAGGATAAAACGGACATACATACACACATACACCCAGGCACGCAGAATAAATTATTAAGGACTATACTAGTACTGACAGCTATACTGATACTTTGCTAATACTGACAACTATGCTAATACTGACAACTATGCTAATACTGGCAACTATGATAATTCTGACAACTATACTAATACTGACAACTATACTAATACTGACAACTATGCTAATTCTGACAACTATGCTAATACTGACAGCTATACTAATACTGACAGCTATGCTGATACTGACAACTATACTAATACTGACAGATATGCTATTACTGACAACTATACTAATACTGACAACTATACTATTACTGACAACTATACTAATACAGACATCTATGCTAATATTGACATACATTACATGTATAAAAAGCTATTAGCACATAAACCTTACAAGAACAAAACTGACACTTTCCATCCCACTCATAATCGAGCACAGATGTCACAGCTGAGTACACTTAATAAAAGTCTATGCTACTTTGTTCAAAAGAACAACGGCAGTGGGAATAAAAGAGAACTTTCTTCCGTTTGTCTTACAGTTATGGCATCTATACCGGCGGGCTGAGGGCAACTTAAATGTTGTATTTAAAATATGATCCTTTTGACTAATAATGGACATTGCCTTCTTCACTGTCAGCTGGTAAAAAAAAAAAAAAAATACTGCATAGTTCTCTGAGGCTCACCAATGATCTTAGAGCCGATTTTCATCGTTCAAAGCTGTTTTTGTTTTTGGTACTTAATGAGGAAGTACACCATTTGGTTACATTTTGTTTTTACCACTGCGTCTGTGTTTTCATCCAATCTCAGCGTTTCGTCAAAAACTGTGCGAAGGTATTGAAACTGGCTAACTATTTCAACCTTTTGGCCATGAATCGCAGTGTAGTGTGGTGGTGTTCATTTCTTCTCGGCAGCGAAAGGGTTAAATGTTGCGCCACGATTTTCAACATGACCCGTGTCCATGCCCAACGCATCCAATACAAAGTTCTGTCTCTCTGCTACAAATCCCTGAACAACTGCGCTCCTGCCTATCTCTTCAACTTACTTCACCCCTACACACCTTCCCGCTCCCTCCGCTCTGCCTCCGACCCTCTCCGCCTCCACACCCCTCGCACCAAACTTAACACTTTCGGTCCCCGCTCCTTCTCCGTCTACGGTCCATCCACCTGGAACACTCTCCCACTCTCTCTCCGTCAGAAACACTCTCTCTCCTCCTTCCAGTCCGCCCTCAAAACTCACCTCTTTCAACAGTTTTAGCACTATATCACCGCACTCCCCACCCCAAGCTGACCGTCGTAATGTATTTCACTGTTTGTGGTACGTGAGTCATTGTCTAAAGCGTGCGCATGCGTGCGCGAGTTGTGAGTGTGCGCTTAGAGTTATAATTATTATAAGATAAGCGCATTATAAATACCGTAATTATTATTATTATTATTATAAATCTATCCAGAGGATTAAGTTAAAATCATAGACACTCCCCCCTCCCCCCCCCCCCGCCTCACCTCCTTTCCCATACATACACACACACACACACACACACACACGCACACGCACACACACACACACACACACACACACACACACACACACACACACACACACACACACACACAGAGTTTCGCCCTTTGGCAGAAGCTTTTGGGAATCTCCAGCCACCAGGAAGTACGTTGAGAGCCCCAAAACATGTGTGCCGGTCTGTGATTTTGGACCTTACGGCCTGAGGCAGTAAGGTCCAAAATCACAGACCAGCACACAATGTTAACTCTTGACATATAACGTTTTACAATTTATTTGTTTATCTTTTTGGATCAGGTTGCAAGAGAGACGTAGAAAAACTGCTGGTAGCCATCTGGGAGCATTTCGTGCAAAAGGTCGACATTGTTCAAGATGGTCTATACGACCCACTCGTGGCTTGTGGCGTCATCAATGACATTGACGGCAGCCACTACCCCACACGCAGTGACCGTGCAAGGTATGGTATCATATGGAGAAACATAGACAAAATGATTGGGGGAGGTGGGGGTGAAGGGACTTGTGGAGTGTGTGTATTATGTGTTAGGGGTGGGGTGGGGTGAGGTGGGTTGTTGTGACGGTGGTGATGGTGGGTAGTGGAGGTAGGTGAGAGGGGGGGGGGAGGCTGTAACAAACCCGGTTCTCTCGCACTCGCACAAAGAAGGGAGGCAAGGCAGAAGTTTGCTTTTTTTTTTTTAGTTTTGAGTATTAAAATATTCTGACTTTCATTTAGACTCTGAATTTAGTTTAGACTCCCAATATCGAACCGAACCGAATTTACAATTTCACTGATTTATGACGACCAGTCATCATGACGGAACGGCCCCACGCGCGTGTTGGCGGTGAAAGCCTGAAACCTATATCTTTGGAACTACAGGAACAGAGGCGTCGTCCCTCACCCTCTAGAAACAAACCCACGACCTCCACCAGCACAACCACCCCTATTAACCCTTCATCTCGAAATGTCGCATTTCTATTGCTCGACAGTATAGATCGTGAAGAGTCTCCGCAACTGCAGGGTCTCATGAGGATCTATGCCTCTTGCTGAGACCAATTTGTATCCATGTTTGTTTGACGCCTGGAGCTCCTTGACGTTCAATTAACGAAGACGCAGAATCACGGACCGCGTCCACTGACAGTGACGGAATTAACCCTATGCGTGTCGGTAGCGGTTTTAGTCGCGATGATTCTTACAGGAATCATCGCGACTAAAACCGCTACCGACACGTAAAGGGTTAAGAAAATAAAGAAACTGTCATTTCTTATGAGCACACGCTGTCAGCATTTGGCCCTGTAGGTTGTTAAAAGGTTGTTAAATATTTGTGAGCTATAAATTTTTTTTTTTTTTTTTTTCTTCAAATTTCAGACGACTACTGCGCATTCTGAGAGAAATTAATCACCAGAAATTTATCGAGAAGGCTCTGCCTGTCCTGTGCGAGAAGGTTGGGTTTCTCATACCAGCACAGTTTTGGGGGACCGGTTCACTGGGTAGGCGGCAGGCTGAGCAGATGCATCCACCGGACGAAAATGACGGCAACACACACGACTGCACACGATGCTCAGTGGAGCGGAGAATCCGTGTGCCAGACATGGCCGATCTTTTGGTTAAATGGGAGGTCATCGATCTCGACATGAACAGGTTTCTTATGTTGTTTTCCGGTTGTTGTTGTTGTTGTTGAATATGTCTGTTGTTGTTGTTTGTTACTTTGTGTTTGTTCTCCGTTTTTTGTTTGTTTGATTTGGTTGTTTGTTTGTTTTTCATTGTTTTATGTGTGCTTTTTTCTTTCTTTTTGAAAAAAATGTTTTCTTTATTTGTTTCCCTATTTATATGTATTGAATATCTGCTTATAAATACGCACTTTCCGGAAATCTCAGGTTGTTATAGTTCAAAACTGCAAGCGTTTCGACGAAAAAGTGGGATTAAAAGCCCGCACAAACTTGCGATTTTGCATATCCCACGGATTAATGTGTGAATGGGTTCAAAGACGATTTCCGAAAACAGTGGATTAAAAACCCGTAGAAACATGCGATATAATAATAATAATAATTACGGTATTTATAATGCGCTTATCTTATAATAATTATAACTCTAAGCGCGCACTCACAACTCGCGCACGAGAGGAGATGGATCGTTTATAGGAATACAAGGGTAGTCGCCTTTAGTCAGGCGCACCGCTACTCTGACACTACTAGTGAATCATCGTGGTGCACTTCAAAATACTGCCCGCGACACACCACAGCAAGATTTGGAGGCGCCAAGCTATTATGCCACCACCCTTGAACTATCATGGTCGATCTGTCTCCTGAATTGTAATGCAGTCCTCAGAGGATAACTCCAAAGTGTGGGTATTTCACTCGTAGCTCGGGCACAATGAGTTAATCGTCAAGATACACCCAACAAACTACTGAAACACGGCAAGAGGGTTAATGAATAAATTGAAAAGACGTAGGTAAAATCCAGGTCAAAATTGCACGTCCTTCAATTGACGCTAGCCAGTGGTGGATCCTGTGGGGACCTAGGAGACACGTGCCCTAACCCCCCCCCCCACCCCACCCCCCACCCCTACCCCCACAACCCCACCCATGCCGAAAAAAAAAATTTGGTGCTTGGCTGTGGAAGCAGGTTGTGGACATTTTCTTTTTTTATTGGTGGTCACGGGACTAGTCAAATATCCTCATTCGTCACTGCTGCCCGGTTGGTTGGTTAGTTCGGGTTTAACGTCCACAGCACCGAGGTGATCGTGGACGGCCCTGACGGGCGGGTTATGGGGGACAGGGAAATCTATTGCCTATGGAGTACGACCTGAACACTGATCAACTCAGGCGCACTCCAACTGTGCCACTTTGATTTACCAGGACCTTTCAACGGACATGCTATTGAACAAATCCGTTTTTTTCCCCCTGGATTGTGAATCCAGCTACCGGGGCCGGGACGGGATTCGAACCCACGACCCGGCGATTCCCTTCGCTCTCCTGCTCCGACGTTTAACCGCCTGAGCTATTTCGGACTCCGGCACCGCGCACAAAAATTTATCCAGACATAGAGTGTCGACGTCAAGTGCTCCTGCACTCAAATGGGGTAACACTACTTCTTGCTAAAAGCTATACAGTCCTCCGACTGAGGCAGCCTTTTGCCAATAAACTGCTGACTGTTGGTCCACCACAACCCAGTGCCTCAGACATTATAGAGGTTCATGTGCCCCTTCAGTCACAGGAGCACACGAAAAGCAATACGCTGTCCTGTGCGATAGCAACCCTATTATATCCTCAGACGAGGCAGTTATCTGGTTTTAAGTGTAAGACACACCCGCTGAAGCAATTATCCAATCATAAAGCGAGAAGCTGCTGTGCTGTCTCACTTGAGGGTAAGCACTCGGCTGCGGGGTGGTACTGGCTTATGGTCAAAGCACACAGTGTGCCTCCCCTGCAATCTGATCTGTTAAAATGCCTTAGACTTAAGTACTTAAGTCTGTCCCAGTCATCCCCTAATTTTTCAATCCCTAAACAACACTACCGCTCACTTGCTGCACATTTGCCATGCACACAATAATATATTTCAGAGGGGGTGGCATTGCCATCATCTACAGGGACTGTCTTTCCGCTCACCTCTCCTTCTCTCAGTCTCTACCTTTTGCTCATCCCTCCTTTGAATCTGTCGAGGCCGTAGCAACACTCCCTGGCCAGTCCCTCATCTTCTCATGTATCTATCGGCACCCTCCAAGCTCTCAAAACAAACTCACAAACTCCATGTTCCTCACCGAGTTCGACCTCCTCCTCGAACACTACAGCACACGACCCGGAAAACACATCCTTCTAGGCGACTTTAACTTCCACTTTGACAAACCCGACCACCCTGACACAAAACGCCTCTGCACGTCACTTTTAAACCACAATCTTACACAACACATCACTAAACCCACCCACCGACTTGGCCACACCCTCGACTGGATCATCACCCGCACCTCCGATCAACTCTTTCTCGACTCTGACACCTCCTCTGTGCTTCCCTCTGACCACTTCGCTATTCTCGTCTCCCTCAATCTACCTCCCCCGAAAAAAACCAAGCCCGTTGTCTCTCGCCGCAAACTAAAATCTGTCAACCGCGAGAGCTTCTTCGACGAAGCTGTCGACCTTCTCTCGGACCCTACCCCCTCTCCCGATCTTGCATCCCATTTCGATTCCTCCCTTCGAAAACTTCTAGACACCCATGCCCCTGTCACCACCTGCTCCATACCCAACCGACTCCCCTCCCCCTGGCTCACTGATGACATAGCTGAGGCCAAGCGCGAGCGCCGACAAGCGGAACGCCTCTGGCGCTCATCTGACCTCACCGTTCACAGACAGATCTTCCAAACAACCAGATCCAAAGTCTGCAAAATGATCTCCGAATCTAAACGCAAACACCTTCAAAACCAAATCCTGGAATCCACCTCTTCCAAAACCCTCTACGCCACCATGAACACACTCCTAGGCACTTCTAAAGACTCTCCTCTCCCCAACACACACAGCAAAGAAGAACTCCCGTCTGCTTTCTCTACTTATTTTTCGGACAAAATCCAAAATCTGCGCGACACACTCGACACCCTGCCTCCTCCGCCTTGCCCTCCCGACCCCACCTTTTCCGGCACTCCCCTCTCGTCCTTCCGCACCGTCTCTCAGGATGAAGTCCTCAAGACCATAAAGTCCATGCCCTTCAAAACCTGCGAACTTGACCCCCTCCCAGCTTCTCTCTACCGTGACGGCCTTCCAAAACTTCTACCCTTCATTACCGACATCATCAACGCATCTCTAGAAAACGGCTCCGTCCCCGATATCTTCAAGTCCGCCATCGTCCGTCCTCGACTCAAAAAACACAACCTCGACCCAAACGAACTCAAGAACTATCGCCCAGTCTCCAATCTCTCTTTCCTCTCTAAGCTTCTTGAGAAGGTTGTTCTCAACCAGCTCAACCTCCATCTCACCGACAACAACCTCCTCAGTCCATTCCAGTCTGCCTATCGCAAACATCACAGCACTGAAACAGCCCTACTACATATCTTAAACGAGCTGCTTCTCTCCACTGACTCTGGCAACATCTCCCTTCTTACACTACTCGATCTCTCTGCCGCCTTTGACACTATAGACCACTCTATCCTCCTCCACCGACTCCACCACTCCTTCGGCATCACTGACTCTGCTCACTCCTGGTTTCTCTCCTACCTCTC
Source organism: Semisulcospira habei (assembly GCA_036245525.1). Lineage (NCBI taxonomy): Eukaryota > Metazoa > Mollusca > Gastropoda > Semisulcospiridae > Semisulcospira > Semisulcospira habei. The sequence continues at coordinate 7,890,193 of BTPG01000003.1, forward strand.
TGACAGACAGCAGTCCGTCACCATCAACGGCGTCTCTTCCAACCCGGTAACGCTCTCCTGCGGAGTTCCACAGGGATCCGTCCTGGGCCCGGTCCTTTTCACACTCTACACATCTCCTCTGTCCAACATCATCCAGTCTCACCGCATACACCACCACCTCTACGCTGACGACTCACAACTGCAAGACAAAGACAAACTCGACAACACTCAGTCACTACTGACTCGCACGGCTGACTGCTACAAAGACGTGAAAAACTGGATGACAGCAAACAAGCTGAAACTGAACGACGACAAAACGGAAGCCATGCTGGTAGGCACTCGCCAAAAACTCTCCCAGCTCCCTCCCTCTCTCCACCTTCAACTCGATAGCACCCCCATCTCCCTCTCTGACTCGGCCAAGAACCTCTGCGTCATCCTCGATTCCTCTCTGTCCATGACCAACTTCGTCTCCGCCACGACCCAGGCATGCTATTTTCACCTTCGCCGCATCAGTCAGATCAGAAAATACCTCACTACCGAAGCTGCCACCAAACTTGCTGTCTCTCTCATCTTATCTCGCATTGACTATTGCAGCTCTCTCCTTTCCGGTCTCCCTCACTCCACCATCTTCACTCTCCAACGCGTCCAGAACAATGCTGCCCGCCTCGTCCTCAGAAAGAAAAAATCCGACCACATCACACCCCTGCTCAAACTCCTTCACTGGCTCCCCATCCCCCAACGCATCCAATACAAAGTTCTGTCTCTCTGCTACAAATCCCTGAACAACTGCGCTCCTGCCTATCTCTCCAACTTACTTCACCCCTACACACCTTCCCGCTCCCTCCGCTCTGCCTCCGACCCTCTCCGCCTCCACATCCCTCGCACCAAACTTAACACTTTCGGTCCCCGCTCCTTCTCCGTCTACGGTCCATCCATCTGGAACACTCTCCCACTCTCTCTCCGTCAGAAACACTCTCTCTCCTCCTTCCAGTCCGCGCTCAAAACTCACCTCTTTCAACAGTTTTAGCACTATATCACCGCACTCCCCACCCCAAGCTGACCGTCGTAATGTATTTCACTGTTTGTGGTACGTGAGTCATTGTCTAAAGCGTGCGCATGCGTGCGCGAGTTGTGAGTGTGCGCTTAGAGTTATAATTATTATAAGATAAGCGCATTATAAATACCGTAATATATATAATAAAATAGACACATCACCAATCTCATTTCCTGGCTATCAACTTGATTCTGTACCAAGTGACTGGAGTGTTTTTTTAGGAGTTAGCATAAAAAAAACGGTTATGTACAGTTCATTTTTATATAGAACACACTTGTCAAAGTCTCAAAACACCTAAACTCATGCGGTAAATGCAGCTGTCATGTGTGTGCCAAACCTGTGAACACTCCTGTAAAAGCCTGTACCGGTGACCGCAGCTGCTGCTCCCGTCACAATGCACTCAAATGAGCTTTACGCAGTGTAAAGGTGCTTGTGTTTGGCTCAGAATAGACACCAGAGGCATCCCTCTTGACAGTTACAGCAGAATGACACCTCAGATGTAGCCTATGTTGTACACAAATGTAGGTGGATCATGCAAAATAACTTCTGCATGTCACATTATATGGGCGGATGATTTCACTCTGAGGTCAGCTGTCAGATGCAATGAACCTGCTGACACTGTTTCATGGTAGTTTTGGTCTTAACCATTGACCTTCTCCACCACCCCCCTCCCCCTATTACCCCCAAACACCTCCACCCCACAAATTCAATAACTGAATGAGTGCATTTATTTTCATGCATTTAGCAAACTGAACACCCCAAACCCCACCCCTTTCAAGTCAAGGTCAAAGGTCACAGCTTAAGGACGAAGGTTAGCCTCATGACTACCTGAAAGACAAAAAATAAATGAACAAACACACTAAACATGGCCCACAGTGCAGGTAAACAGGGTGTCACGATGCAAAACATGGAAAAACGCTTATAAAACTGCAAGCGAAGTGATTGTTTTGTCAAAAGTTCAAATTTTTCATGATTTATCAGTTTTCCAACTGCAAAAGTCCAAACCCATATTCTGGTCTATTTCCCAAATGGCATGTGGTGCCTCTGACAGGTCAAAGCACACAGTGGGCCTCCCTTGCAGTCCCAGGTGTTATAATGCCTTAGCCTTAGTCTGTCCCAGTCATCCTCTAATTTCCAAGCCTCTAAACAATACTACCGCCTACTTGCTGCACATTTGCCATGCACAAAATCAACAAGAAGAATAAGAACATCACTAGTCTCATTTTCTGGCTATCAACATGATTCTGTACCAACCCTACATCCAAATGCAGCCCAAACTGGTACACACCACAAATCACCACCCGTTTGGCAAATAACACTAGGCCAAAAAGAGTGGTTGGTTAAGCCAAGGATGGAATGAAAGCCCCAAACATGTCTCTTCTCGTCTATCAAGAGATTTTAAGCAAATTCCAGCATACTGCCTCTGTACAAAATGCCAAAGAAGGCAGAAGATTATAAAACAAACAAACAAACAAAAATGGTTCTCACCTACCTCATTTGAATATGTAACATGACCTTATGGCACCTGATGATCGGAACAGTTACTACGATAGAGTCGTTTGATTGTGTGGGATTGACTAGGCGAATGCTAATATCCTCATCCTTAAATCTCATCACAACGACTAGCGGGTCTCCAGTCAAACTCATATTACGTAATTTGTCTTTTGAGGTAGCGTCACCGTAGTCATTGACACTTGCCACGTCAGCAGAGGGGCGGTGTAAAGTGTGTTGATTCTGACCACTGACTGTAACAGCATCATCCATTGTAAGAGGTAAGCGTCATGGGAGATCACGCCTTACTAATTCTGCATGCGTGCTCCTCGTGTGGAGGAGGTTATTGGGAATACAGTGCAGTATAAAGGCTCTCCATAAATGCAAAGTCAGTGTGGTGTATGGCTGTGGTGTTCCTCATACGGAGGAGATGATACCTGGGGGTACAGTGTTTTTGACATACACATGATTGTTGCTTCTGCAGAAACTCCAAGTACGAAATTGTTTTAGTCACAAAATTAGCACCATACAATTATCAGGTGGCCGTTTGAATCCCGTACAACATTTGTTTGGTCAGATATTAGCACCACAAAATAATCAGAAGGGCCTGTCTGTACCCTGTTTTGTTAGAGAGTTGGGGTGGAGGCGGGGAGGAGGAGGATGACAAGTGTATGTAGACGTCATCAGCCTATCCTTAAGAAAACTTGCTTACATCGATGCTGTGTCTTGAGTATTTTTTTTTTTTTTGAAAGTCATCTTTCAACAAATACACATGTTCAGCTATGAGAACTACAAGTGTGACTGAAAACGCCTTGCAAAGAAGGAAACGCGCCACAACCACAACACAACTGAGCTGTCATTGCTGTTTCAAAGCTTGCTTTTCAGTTTCTTTGTATAGATTTATTTGCATTATACATGCTTACCAGCAACTGTTTTTGCCTGTATTCAGTGTAGTTGTATATTCAATTAGATTGATGTCATAAATGATGCAGTTTAGAAAGCATGCAATTGGGGGTGCCCCCTCCCCCCCCACTCCACCACCCTCAACCCCCCCCCCCGCCACCCCCGTCCAGACATCCTCTGGATCCGCCCCTGCTAGCAGTGGATTAAAAGCCCGGACAAACATGAAATATCGCATGTTTGTCCGTCCTTTTAGTCCGCTGTTTTCTTCTAAGCACGTGCAATTTTGACCTACTTCTGATTTCCGAACAACGTGTAGCATGCACAGGAATACTTTTCTCACCCTGGTGTTCAGCAGTAAACGGAAAGGGAAGTAATCCTGTCACTCGTCAAGACAATTTGACAGGCACATTAAGAGCTCCTAATTGTACCGCATGGCGTTTTTAGTCCAGTCCTGTAGACACGTGTAATACTTCAACACAAAGCCGTCATTTGGGTAAATAACCCTTTTCATCCTGATACACCTAATGTTGGAACTAAATGTGACGGATAGTTCAAGGTTGGTGCCAGAATAGCTTGGCGCCTAACGCGCCAAGCTATTCTTACACCACCCTTGAACTAAAACAGTTGAACTATCTCCTGATCTGTGATGTAGCCTTTACAGGATAAAAAAGCAAATTTTACGTAACCAGTCTCAGGAGGTAATGGGGTTAATGATTACTATGTACACAATAAACGCCGGATAAACAAGTCGCCAGGGGCCCTTAATCTCTTCTTTCTGTTATAGCCGATGTGTGTTGTAAGCTAACTAATTTACGCAGAAAGAGTGTTGTCTGGATCTCTGAAAGAGTGTTGTCTGGATCTCTGAAAGAGTGTTGTCTGGATCTCTGAAAGAGTGTTGTCTGGATCTCTGAAAAAGTGTTGTCTGGATCTCTGAAAGAGTGTTGTCTGGATCTCTGAAAGAGTGTTGTCTGGATCTCTGAAAGAGTGTTGACTGGATCTCTGAAAGAGTGTTGTCTGGATCTCTGAAAAAGCGTTGTTATATCCGACTTTTGCTACGTCTGAACTTTGTTATAAGCGAAGTGGATAGTATTAGGTATTAACCCCTTCCCTGCCGAAATAAGTGAACGCGATTCAACTGCAAGAGGCAAAGATCCTCATGAGCCCCCGCATTCGCGGGGGCTCACGAGGATCTATGCCACTTGCTGAGACCAATCTGTTGCCATGTTCCGTCGTACTGTTCTGACCGTTGGTCTTTGACTGAATAAGGATTTTAGAAAGAAACATGTCCGTCCAGCGGCAGGGAGGTGGTTAAATACTGGTATTTTCTATCTCTCTTCTCGATGACTGAAGTGTCCAATTAGAAAAGGACACATCCGAACCGTTCCGTCCCTGTACTAAACACAAATAACTACTGACATTATGTTAGTAGTAAAATAACATAGCTTGAAAATGACTGACTTCCCTCTGCAATTTTTTTTTTAATGCTGTAACAAAATCCCTTTTGGGGGTGTTTGGCGAATGGTGAGAGTCTGAACACGCACACGCCTTCTTCTCTCCCACTCCCCCCACCCCCACCCCCCACCCCACCCCCCACCCGCCCACCCACCCTTTTCGACTTTTCGGCCCCTGGATGCAAGGTTAAACGCCGGGGAGCCTTTTTGTATGAGGTTGAAGGACCCAAACAAAACGTTGGAATCCCCCCCCCCCCCCCCCGAGGTAACTGATCCGCCCCTGCTCTGCGTATAACTATGTGTGATTGTCTGTTTGTTTGTTTTTTAAACCTACGTAAGTCCAGCAATCAGAGACTATTGCAAATTTATCATGCGGATTTGAATTTGCAGGCAACTGACAAGCCATCATCGCATCGCCCAACCCAACTGGGACCTACTGTTTTCGAACTTCAAGAAACTGTCACCTGCGCAAGCCAGACTAGTGCAGCCTGCTGTGGCGGAGCTGTTGTCCAAGCACTGCTTGCTGGCGCCTGCCAATCTGTGTGACGTCATGCTGGGAGGCTTTCAATGCCAGTGCCTGAGAGCCAGACGGGTAATTACACTTCAATGTTTAACCCATTTGCTGCATAGTAAAAAGGTGGAAACGATCTAGCTGCAAGAGACATAGATCCTCATGAGCCCCCGCAGTTGCGGGGGCTCATGAGGATCTATGCCTCTTGCTGACACCACTTCGTGTCCACGTTTGGTGGACGGCGTGTGCCCTTGGGTACTCACATGCCAATGTTTAACCCTTCTCATGCCGAGTTAAAAAAAAGGGGGGGTGGAGGGGAAATCGATCCAGCTGCAAGAGACAGAGTCTCATGAGCCCCCGGGACTGTGGGGTCTCATGAGCATCTATGCCTTTTCCTGGCATCACTTCGTACTCATGTTCCCTGGATGACTTAACAAAGATCTCTCCGCAGTAAAGGGGCAAAGCTTTTAGTTGGGATTTGTTTGTTTCATTCATTCTACCCCAGACGCACCACAGCAAGATAAGATCGACCATGATAGTTCAAGGGCGATGCCAGAATAGCTTGGCGCCTATGTCACCGCAATGCAGTCTTCAGAGGACAACGACAAAATTTGGGGATTTCTGTCTTCGGGTTGAATGAGTTAACTGCTTATCGATTCTTACGATATGTTTTGTTCTGATTAGTTGGGTTTGGTTGTTGTTTATTGTTTTTGTTTGATGATGGGGCGAAGATAGAGTGCAGAAAATATATAGGGGTGGGGCTGGGGGTGGGAGGGGGGGGGGGTATGTTTTTTTAAAAGTATTCTACTAAACTTTTCGCGTGAAATGGATTGACAATAACAGCTCACAGAAAATGGACACTGACAAATTTAATACTTGCAGGCTGAAACGAGTTATGGTAATACAGCTTCATTTCAAGATAATACGATCTCCCCTCTCTCCCCATCACTATCCCCGACCTCCCCCACCCCCACCCCCCTGAACAGCATGTATGGCCGTTATATCATATTTGTCATTTTCCTTGTAGCTTCGTCTGTTGTACGTGAATCCATCTCACCAACGCTGGTCGGACGCATCGATCACTTCGCAAGCGGAATCTGACTTTGGCGACCATCATCAAGAACAGGAGGCTAAATCACATCTCTGCGACGAAGAAGAAGCTGAACGCAAGGAGCTATTCTTTTCAAAGCGGGGTAACTCCTTCCATCCTGACCAGAAGCGGGATAACTGTGCCAGGATGCAAATACAGGACCAAAAAGAGGTCTCCTCTCACACGGGAAATGCCAGTGAATTTGTGGGCGCAACGGGAATTCCCGCTGCTAGAACTCCGGAGCCGGTCCGACCAAGAGTTTCTCTCCCACTCCAACGAATCTAGAGACGAAGAGATGAACACTGGGGAAGGTACCCTTCTATCCAGAAAAGAACGTGCTAAGTCATGGTCGGAGCGAAAGAGCCACGGAGGGTTTCTCAGTCGGAACTCGTTCTCTGACAGGTGCCGCACAAAACACATGTCCTTGCGTAGACCAGACACGAAGAGCGAGCGTCTTGCTTCTGAAATACTGAGAGAACTTACGGATGCGAAGGGGTTGGCTGACACTGCGAATCGACCCGTCTTGGACCGTCTTGGGCCCGAAGACCCTTTGCTACCGGGCAGCAGATCAGAAGTACAGGCCAGCGGAGCTTCCCGCATACATACTGCCTTATTAGCAGCAGGACAAGGAATGCACCATTCACACGCTAAAACCTCCGCCCCTTCTCGCCGTAACACAGGCAGGACTGTGTCGTTTGATGTTTCTACGACACCGTTTGAGCCGGAAACTTTCGTGGATGATACAGCGGTTAATGGCTGCCACACGCATGGCCATTCCTACGATGGCACGGCGTCTGAGAGCAATGTAGAAGATACGTTCTCGGGCCCACGACGGCTGCAGTGGGCCCGCGATCCGTGCGCGGGCCCACTGCGGCCGTCGTGGGCCCGAAGACCTGTTGCTACTAGAGAAGAAGCCCAATGTGACTCACTCTTGCGTGAGGAAACTGACCTGGACGAATTTGATGGCGCGAGTTATAATCATGACTACGACAACAGGGTGCCAGCGGGACCATATAGTTTCCGAACTTCTCACAGCCGCGAGAATGCTACAGAACTGTCAGCTGAACACACGGACCGCCACTCTTCAAACGCAGAGAGTCAGCAAGCCTGCGATGTCGACGAAAATACAGGACAGAAAAATGGATCGCAGCCCCAAAACCGCGCCGACAGTTCAGATACAATCCAATCCGAAGATCTTGAATCGGGACTGCTGACCTGTGCGCAGTCTTTAGCGCCCGATACAACGCCCTCTGGGGATGTTGAAGCAGCGAGACGGAACAGCGACCTGGAAAGCCTGTGTCAGTATGTTGCCAGTGACGTGACTGCGGCTGCCCTGGACGATCTGCTGAAAAGGGCCGTCATTGTGGACTCAGCCTCCAGAGACAAAATTCGTCACCTCATCGTCGGCTACTTTGAACTGGAGGAGAAATACAATCGTATGTAATGTTTCGTACTTCTTTTCTATTTTGAAAATGCGCGAATAATAGGAAGACTTGGAAAAACCAATCAACTTCGTTTCGTTTCGACCCTACGATACAAAACCGCTGCGCAAACCGCTGATGCGGCTTGGATGGCTGACGAAAGACGTTTGTTTGGTGCAGGGAAGGTAAATTTTACCGAGCACGCACTCTACTTGTAACGGTAACGCTACATCCGATATTGCTGTCCATTCCTGCCCACTGACGCAAAAAAAAAAAAAAAAAAAAAAAAAAAAAGTCATGTGTGTCTTCGCATACACAATGAACGTGAATTAGCAACCATGTCATCTACATTTGTGAGATGTTGGATGCGTTAACAGCGACAGTTAAAGTGAATCGAGACAGCCGTTTCGATGCCATGAGCGCCATCTTGTAGGCTTCGCAGCGAGTGCCGCTGAATGTGGGCTCAGAAAACTAGCATGCAGGCATATTTTAGTGGTACTTTAGTGATGATTATTGACAGTCCATTTCTAAAATGACCCGTCCGATTAAATCTTACACGATATGGTGTCACATCAAGAATTTGTAGATATAATCGACCTGCGAAAGTCATTTCGTGAATCCTGGCGATCTGACGAAGATTTCCGACCGAATTCTTTTAAGGCGGTATACTCAGTCGGGTGACGTCACTAACGAAACGGACCAACGAAACGCATTTCGTTCGTCTTCTAAGACTTTCTATTAATAAATTGTGTTTTAATTGTCTTTTTTAAGCTTGTCTTTTTCTTTGTTGGGTAGTCCTCTAATAATGGCCGATTGATTGTAATCGCCTGTTCAAGGGTGGTACTAGTACTAGGAGCACAGCTACTTTGACATCCGCCTTGAGATGCCTGTAGCGGTGCAGTATTACTCAGACTATAGCAGATTTATCCGATAAACATCGATCTGTGCCCAATTCCATGATTATTTGATTGATTGATTCATTCATCAATGAATCGTCAATTATTAATTAATCAATCAAGTAATTTATTATTTAATTTGTAAATTAACACTGCAAGCAGGCAGCATAGATTCTCATTAGCCCCTTTGTTGCAAATTCGCGATATACAAAAAGCGCGTGAAACAAGAGCTGGTCCTTTAACCACTTCACTACCGTGAAAAAGTGAACGCCATCTATGTGCAAGAAACATAGATCCTCATTTGCCCCCGCGACAGCGGGGGCTCATGAGGATCTATGTTTCTTGCTGAGACCAATTTGTATCCATGGTCCTTGGACGGTTTTGGGTTTTGGTCGCTGAATGAAAAAGACTTCAGAAACAAACAAAAAAAATGTACGTACAATGGCACGGAAGGGGTTAGTTAAAGCCTCTCTTTCTTTTCAGTCATTTGCGAGGCGGAGGAGGTGATCTACGCTCAGCTTCTGTTGTGTCAAGGCCCGGACAACCCGCTTCCGTTCAGCCAGCTACTGGAGGAGTGCAAGGACATCGTCTCTCTCTGTGGGGCCATGCTGTTTCGGGAGAGGACCTTCATCCTGTGCCACATTTACCTGAGTATTGTCAACAAGCTCACGACGGAAACTACACGCATTAAAACAGAGCAGACCGCGCGTGACGCCTTGGTTTTGATCGAAGCCGACATGCCGGTAGTGTGCAAGAAACTTCATGGGGTGAAGAAATACCGGGTCATTGTCAACATCTCCAGATGCGTGTTTGATAAGCTCGAGAACAGTGTGGAAACGTTTCTGAATGGATTTTGAACTTTTAGTTTTTAGTCGCCCAGCATTTAGACAGTCTGAAGTTCAGTCGAGTTACTTTTGACCTCACTCATAATGTTCTCACACTTGTCGAAATTTGAACCGTGCTACATTAGGAGTCCTAGTAGGGGACGGATTGCGCAACTGCCTGGGATGGATATAACAGTAAATGAGCTCTGAGAGATAAGTGGGTCCTGTGCCAGAAAGGGAAACAAGACAAATGGACAAGACTTAGTGTTGCAGTGCTCCTAGTACTAAGAGCACCGCTACACTAAGTCTTGTCGATTTGTCATGTTTCCATTTCTGGCACTGGACCCATTTACAGAGCTCCTGCACTGTTATATCCCTTCCAGGCAGTTGCGCAGTTTTTCTGACAATAAAATGCTTCGGATTCCTACAGTAAGGACTAAAGGATTTGAGCAGAGATCTTTTTGTTACTAGGGTCCATCAGTCTGGAATGACCTTCCTAAATCCTTGAGACACAGTGACTGAGTCCAGTGCCAGTTTTAAAACGCATCTTTTACCATCTTGATTATCAGTCTTTATGTATTTAGTCATTTTCTGTTCTTTTTTCTGTTCTTTTGTGTGATTGTACAGGTGGTTTTCGTTTTGTCACTTTTTGTGTAGTATTTTCTTGTTCATATGTACGGCGCTAAGAACATCTTAGGCAGTGCCTTATAGGAGTTTCAGAACTATTAACTATAAGACAATTCGTCGTCTTGCGACATTTATCCCCATGTCCATCAGACTGCGAAAGGATGAGACGAGCGGACCTCACTGCCTGCATTTACCTGCATTTACCATGTGTTACAGTCCTGTGTGTGTGTGTGTGTGTGTGTGTGTGTGTGTGTGTGTG
>BTPG01000003.1:7908198-8048468 GCA_036245525.1 Semisulcospira habei
ATTGATTGCTGACAAACGGGGTAAACAATGTAGCCTTGCCTCAACTAAGACTTTTCTAGCCTTCTTTTTATAATTTCTATGAGTAGGCGCACGTACCAGAGGTTTCCCACTGTGGGTAGACGCACGTACCAGAGGTTTCCCACTGTGAGTAGACGCACGTATCAGAGGTTTCCCACTGTGAGTAGGCGCACGTACCAGAGGTTTCCCACTGTGAGTAGACGCACGTACCAGAGGTTTCCCACTGTGAGTAGGCGCACGTACCAGAGGTTTCCCACTGTGAGTAGGCGCACGTACCAGAGGTTTCCCACTGTGAGTAGACACACGTACCAGAGGTTTCCCACTGTGAGTAGGCGCACGTACCAGAGGTTTCCCACTGTGAGTAGGCGCACGTACCAGAGGTTTCCCACTGTGAGTAGGCGCACGTACCAGAGGTTTCCCACGGTGAGTAGACGCACGTACCAGAGGTTACCCACGGTGAGTTGGCGCACGTACCAGAGGTTTCCCACGGTGAGTAGGCGCACGTACCAGAGGTTACCCACGGTGAGTAGGCGCACGTACCAGAGGTTACCCACGGTGAGTAGGCGCACGTACCAGAGGTTACCCGCGTGAGTAGGCGCACGTACCAGATGTTTCCCACGGTGAGTAGGCGTACGTACCAGAGGTTTCCCACTGTGAGTAGGCGCACGTGCCAGAGGTTTCCCACTGCCTTTTGAACGCAACGGAACAAACTCTTCTGTTTAAAGCGGAGAAGAAGCGCAGAAAAGTCTTTCATTTTACACGTTCAGAATTCATAATTCCCAGCGTTATTGCAGGAGACACTTAGAACAATTATAAAGGAGATATTGCGGATTATACTGCCTGGGGTAGTTCGCCATACCCCTTAACTTCGGGTTCAAGGACAACGCTACCAACTACAAAAGGCATACACTTTTATGATGGCTCGTGAAGATTTATATCTGTTGTTATTTCTATTTTGTGTGTGCCTATTTTTGTCACATTTACATTTGTGTTCTTCAGGGAACGCCGGTCCGTGTGACATTCGTGATCACTGACATTGAATGGGTTACAGTGTCATCATAGACGATGTTAACATTTCATGGATGCGCCTCTTGTGTGTGCGTGCGCCATCTTGTCGCTGATTGAAGACAACTTCTCAAGAAGCGTTAAATCTGAGGTACACACTGCTGCAAGTACATCGTGGACGCTCAAAATTGAATCTTTCTTCAAGGTCTTTACGCGTCTGGCCGACACACACACTCTGTTCGTCAGCATACCCTTCTGGTGCTTTCGTGTATGGGTGACCATTGGTGCCATTGACAAAAGCTGTAACTTATTCGCGGCAAGCCGCATCCGGATGGGGCTGGCCGCGAATGAGTTAAACAAGCCGTACGCCTTCACTATTCGAGACGTACCACATTCGATTACGCGGCATCAAGTCGCGTATCCGGATGCGGCACGCCTCAAATGTCAGATTAAAATCGGTTAGTACTAACGGATCTATTGCTGCTCGAAGGGCTTTATTGTAACTATTTTTGCTGTGACACTCTACCATATGTATGAGGAAGGATGGTGCCAGAATAATTTGGAACTGCGAGTCGCCAAGATTGAATTCTGACATGCCCTGTGATCTGTCACGGTCGGTCTGCTTCCTTAGCTGCGATGGAGTCTTCATAGGACAATTTCCGGCTTTGGAAACTGTGTTAAAATGTCTGTGTCGTACACAAATCAAATAATAATCAACAAAATATGGTGAACTGTAGTGTAGTTCTCTAAAGGGCAACGTTAGGTAGTGTTCTAGTGTATGCTCATTGTGAGATGTTTGCAAAGTATATAGATGTGTTTCTATTGGGTTATCATGTCAGGATGGAGGATATCACGATGGTGGATATGATAATGCTTGTTCATTTCACATCGGTGGCTATACGATTATGAAACACTGAATCTCATTCTAATATTATTAGTTGTATTACGAGTTTTTCCAGAGGTTCTTGTCGCCTTGAGGGTCCGGTCAGGGGGTTGGGGGGGGGGGGGCAGTGTTGGTGGTAATAGTCGAGGGCTTTAGCAGAAAATTCTTACCTCCGACAATGACACCCCTGGCCGGACCCGAGAAGCGATAACAACCTTTAGCAAAGCCTAACTCGTAATACAACGATTTTGCCTTCAACTGTAAAAAGTAGCAGTATGCATATGAAGTAACCTTTGAAAGGACTCAAAACTGTATGTGTAACGCAAGGATTCATGGCACGTAAATCTCCAGTACTTCCGACTGTCAGTCAAAAACCTCGCGCGAACTACATTCGCCTGGAATTTCTCAGGTATTTTTATTTTTTTAACACAGTTTCAGTCATTATTTTGTATGAAATTGGTAATATAGGCCAAACACAACGCGTGCCTAGAGTTATCTTGTTGCTTAATCCCCTCAATTCGTATTTATTCAGCTTTTTGTTTCTTCGCCGTTTCCAATGCGTCATTACGTGACAGGGTCTTCTCTTCTGTTGAATATTATTGTCGTTGATATTATCTAACTTAGCCAATTATTAAGTTATGTTTTGTGTCGAACTGATTCTAGTTGTATCACAGAACGCCTATATATAGTTTTTGTTGTTGTGTAGCCCCCCCCCCCCCTCCCCCAAATATTTATTTATTGGCATGTTTATGTTTAGAGGTTTGACCGAAAGAAGATTAGTATGTCTTTTTACCGAGAAGTGCGATTTTCCAAATATTTATTTGGGTGAGAACGCTTTGCTCAGCAAGTAGCTTCGTCGTCGTATAGTTTAATAAGGGAGTTTACTTACCATATGTTGAGAACGGTCGATCAGGAGGGGGGGGGGGAATCAAATAGAGCCAGGCCAGTGAGAAAAAGTGTAAAGAGACTGAAAAAAGACATGGTAACAATTAATAAGTAGACTCCGTTATTACATGTTACGATGACAATGTTACTCGTTGAGCAAAGCGTTCTCCCCCAAATCTTTGTCTAATCACGTTTCTCGGTACAAAAATACTCTAATCCTCATTCAGTCAAACCTCTAAACCAACTTATGCCAATAAATAGCCTGATAATGGAGGGGGCTACACAACAAAAAGAACTAAATGTAGGTGTTCAGTGAAACTACTGGCAACAGTTCCATTAAAAAAAAGTAACTGAATATTTGGATATGTCAGATAATATCAAAGACAGGAGTTCCAAGGGTGGATTTTATTGGAGGGGGCGGGGAGACTGGGGGACGGGTCCTAAGGGTCCCGGAACCCCCTCTCCAGACCCAAAATTGTGTAAAATGCCATAACAAAGTGCCTTTTTTTTCTCGTGTTTGGGACCCCCGCCCCTCTCCTCCCAACTCCCAATTTGATTTTTTGGGCTTTTCGACACACGCACAATTTACCCTAACCCTCCCCCCCCCTCTCCCCCGCCCCTGAGTTTGCGCGAGGTTGACAATTTGGGGCGGTCCGTGGCGCAGTGGTTAAGGCGCCTGCCACCAATGCCAAAGGTGCGCGGTTCGATACCGGGTTCCGGCGTTGGACGTTTCTCCTCTGGTAAGTGTCACCGTTAATTCGGGCGGACCGTCGGGGGTTCTTTCTCCGGGTACTCCGGTTCTTCCACCCCCCCCCCCCCCCCACTTTGGTACCGGTCTCAGGCCACTTTACAAAATTCAAATACAAGCGATCAAAAATCTCTGTAACTTCAGTAGCTGACTGACACTTCGTTTGTCTTGTACTGTATTTTTCTTAAATGGCGTAAATCCGTGTCTGTTTCGTGAGTGTGTGTGTGTTGGGTTTCAGGCGCGGCGCTTTGAGTCGATTTCCCCAAAATTGAGAAAAAGCGCCTATATAATAACGGTATTATTATTATTATTATAGTCGAAGTCTCTCTGGCTCAAGACAAGGACAGTCTGATATAAAACCTACGACCCGAGTACCTCGATGCCACCGTCCCAGCTTGCTAGGCCATGGCAAACGAACCAAGGGTTTAAAGGGTGGGGCCAGTACTGCGCACACTGCACTCCACCAAAAAGCTCCACCGCGCAGGCTTTAGGAAACGCCCACGGACTATGACACTGAACTTTCCAAGTCCTGTAGCGATGGGCAAGGGGCAAAACGGCACGTGAAAGATGTCACTGGAAGCCGCAGTCTCAAACCTGCATGCAGGCGGTTCAGGATATTGGTCGCCTGATGTTGACCTGGGGATGACAACGTCACTCGGCACACCCTGAACGATCAAGCAGCCTTCTCTAGGGACAGCACTGCTTGCTCCACACGAAGAGGGGCCTAGAAAAGGTGGCCTAACCAAAGCTCATCCCCTCGTAACCCCAGTTGGCTAGCCGCGGTCAACGGGCATCTTCTCATGCGGTCAGAAAACAAGAAAAAACAATGGATCCACTCTCATGACGACCACGACCGGACTCAACGTAGCATGCTGGAACATCCGAACCATGCTCGACACAGCAGACAGCGGACGCCCTGAACGTCGCTCCGCCCTCATTGCCCATGAATTGCGGAGGTTAAACATCGACATCGCCGCGCTCAGCGAAGTACGCCTTCCGGAGGAAGGCAGCCTCCAAGAACTTGGCGCTGGCTACACCCTCTACTGGTCAGGCAGGCCTGCATCAGAAAGACGGCTCTCAGGCGTGGGCTTCATGGTGAAGACCCCCATTGCGACTAAGTTGGAAAACCTACCAACGGGTCACTCCGACCGCATCATGTCCATGCGCCTCCCACTGAGACACCAGCAATACGTCACCCTTCTCAGTGTGTACTCCCCAACCCTCCTGGCAGAGCCTGCAGAAAAAGACAAGTTCTACTCTGACCTGCGCAGCCTCCTGCAGAGCACCACTGCAGACGACAAAGTCATCATCCTTGGCGACTTCAACGCCAGAGTGGACCAAGACTCTGAAGCCTGGAAAGGAGTCCTCGGCAAGCATGGCGTTGGGAACTGCAATGACAATGGTCGCCTACTGTTGGAGCTCTGTGCAGAGCAGCAACTTGTCATCACCAATACTACTTTCCAGCAAAAGGACAGTCGAAAGACCACCTGGATGCATCCTCGCTCCAAGCACTGGCACCTTATCGACTATGTCCTAGTGCGTCAGAGGGACCGCAGTGACGTCCTCCTCACCAGAGTGATGCCCAGCGCAGAGTGCCACACTGACCACCGCCTTGTTCGCTGCAAACTCAGGCTCCGCCTCAAGCTGAAACCCAAGAAAGGGGGCCCTCCCAAGAAAAAGCTTGATGTTGCCAGCCTTCAGCGTGACGACAAGAAAGCTGCCCTTCAGGCCGATTTACAGCGCATGCTCAAAGACACAGTTGATCCAGCAGACTCCTCCCCTGAAACACTCTGGGAACAACTGAAAACTGCTATTGTAAAATCCTCTGTGGAAGTCTTGGGCTTTGCTAGAAAGAGGAACAAAGACTGGTTTGACGAAAACGACGTAGAGATCCAGGAACTTCTAGCAAAAAAAAGAGCCGCCCACCAGGCCCACCTAGCCCAGCCTTCCTGCCCTGTGAAGAAGTCTGCCTTCCGACTCATCTGCAGCAGTCTCCAGCTCAAGCTTAGAGAGCTCCAGAACGAGTGGTGGTCCAGACTCGCACAGAGGACCCAGCTCTGCGCTGACAACGGTGACTACAGGGGCTTCTACGAAGCACTGAAAGCAGTATATGGCCCTAGGCACCTGGTACAAAGTCCCCTGCGAAGCGCTGATGGACAGGCACTCCTCACAGATAATACCTCCATACCTCCATCTTGAACCGCTGGTCGGAATACTTTCAGGACCTCTTCGGCGCTGAACGCACTGTTCAAGAAACAGTCATCCTCCAAATCCCACACCTTCCACTAAAGGTTGAATTGGACGAACCGCCCACCGCCGAAGAGACCCTCACAGCCATCCACCAGCTCAAGAGTGGCAAAGCAGCAGGCATTGACGGAATCCCGCCAGAGATCTGGAAACATGGAGGCCCAGCACTGCACAACAAGCTCCACGACCTCTTTCTCTGCTGCTGGGAAAAGGGAACACTACCAAATGATCTCCGTGATGCAGTCATCATCACCTTGTACAAGAACAAAGGAGAGAAGTCTGCCTGCTCTAATTATCGTGGAATTACCCTGCTGTCCATTGCCGGGAAAATTCTCGCAAGGTTGCTCCTGAATCGGCTGGTACCTGCCATCGCTGAAGACCACCTCCCAGAGGGCCAGTGTGGCTTCAGAGCCAACAGGAGTACCACCGACATGGTCTTTGTGCTGAAACAGCTTCAGGAGAAGTGCCGCGAGCAGAACAAAGGGCTGTACGTAACGTTTGTCGACCTAACAAAAGCGTTTGACACTGTGAGCAGGCAAGGTATGTGGCAGATCCTGGAGCGACTAGGTTGTCCCCCAAAGTTCCTCAACATGATCGTCCAGCCCCACGAGGACCAGCAAGGCCAGGTCAGACTAAACAGTGACCTATCAGAACCATTCCCCATTCGCAACGGCGTGAAGCAAGGTTGCGTGCTGGCACCGACCCTCTTCACCATCTTCTTCAGCATGATGTTGAAGCAGGCCACAGTGGACCTCGACGATGACGACGCAGTGTACATCAGGTATCGTCTCGATGGCAGCCTGTTCAACCTCAGACGACTGCAGGCCCACACGAAAAACCTAGACCAACTGATTCGTGAGCTGCTCTTCGCTGATGACGCTGCCCTCGTTGCACACACAGAGAGAGCCTTGCAGCGCATTACGTCCTGCTTCGCAGATGCTGCCCAGCTCTTTGGACTTGAGGTCAGTCTGAAAAAGACAGAGGTCCTTCATCAGCCGGCACCCAAGGAAGAGCATCGCCCTCCCCACATCACCATCGGCGAGTCCGAACTGAAGTCTGTACACCAGTTTACCTACCTTGGCTGCATCATCACGTCAGACGCCAAGCTGGACAAGGAGCTAGACAACAGGCTGGCAAAAGCGAACAGTGCTTTCGGGCGACTATTCAAGCGGGTGTGGCACAATCAACAGCTGAAAAAAGGCACCAAGATCAGCGTGTACAGAGCTGTCGTCCTCACCACCCTGCTGTACGGTTCCGAGTCCTGGGCCCTCTACCGCAGCCAACTACGACTCCTCGAACGTTTTCACCAGCGCTGCCTGCGTACCATCCTCAGCATTCACTGGAGTGACTATGTCACCAACGTCGAGGTCCTTGAACAGGCGGAAACTTTGAGCATCGAGGCTTTGCTGCTGCGGACACAGCTTCGCTGGGCGGGGGACGTCTCCAGGATGGAGGATCATCGCCTACCCAAGATCACTCTGTTCGGCGAGCTCGCCACTGGACACCGAGACAGAGGGGCACCAAAGAAGAGATACAAAGACGGTCTCAAGAAGTCGCTTAGTGCCTGCCAAATCGAACACCGCCAGTGGTCTTCGCTTGCTGCGGACCGTGACACCTGGCGCTCCACCATTCACAAGGCAGCCGTGTCCTTTGAGGACTCTCGCAGAGCTAACCTTAAGGACAAGCGGCTTAGAAGAAAAATCAGAGTTGTCGTAACTCAGAACCCTGACCAGACCTTCCCCTGCAGTCACTGCGGTCGAACCTGCCTGTCCCGGATTGGCCTCCGCAGCCACGAAAATGCCTGCAGACGACGTGGGCAAGCCCTATAGAATATTCGTTCGCGAAGTCAAGCCAAGAAGATAGTCGAAGTATGGTGAGTCATGTCCCGTGAATCTCTACGTCACACGTAATGTTTGGGGTCCTTTATACTTTTACAATTCAAACTTTACGTGTAACGTAGAGATTCAAAGGACATAAATCTCATACTTCCGACTATCAGTCAAATACCTTCGTGCGAACTGCTCAGTTATTTTTAAATTAACACATTTTCTGTAATTTTTTTTTGTTTGTATGAAATTGGTAATAATTATAGGCCGAACACAACGCGTGCATATAGTTATCTTGTTGCTTAACTCATTCTACCCCAAGACCGAAATCCCCACATTTTGACGTTGTCCTCTGGAGACTACAGTGCAGTACAGGACACGGATCGACCATGATAGTTCAAGGGTGATGCCAGAATACCTTGGCGCCCATAGGCGCCAAGCTATTCTGGCATCACCCTTGAACTATCATGGTCGATCATCTTTTGCTGTGGTGTGTCTGGGGTAGAATGAGTTAACCCCCTCATGTTTAAAACATCCAACTTTTTGTTTCTTCGCCATTTAGAATGCGTGATAGGACCTTCGCAACAGTTGGATTTTCCTGTCGTTGATATTATTTCACTTAGCCAGTTATTCCGCAGTGTTGTTTTGTATGAAACTGGTACCAGCTGTATCACAGAACACCTACATATAGTTCATTTTGTTGTGTAGCCCCTTAACTGATTTATTTATTGGCAAATGTTTGTTTAGAGGTTTGACTGAATGAGGAAAAAGGTATGTTCGTAACGAAAAATGTGATTGGCCAGCGATTTATTTGGCGGATAACGCTTTGCTCAGCGAGTAACGTTGTCATCGTAACATTTAACAAGGGAATCTGCTTATCATATGTTACCTTGGTAACATGTGACAAGGGCACTCCCGTTGCCTTGAGAACGGACGACCAGTTAAACAAATCGAGTAGAGCCACTTGGCCAAGCCAGTGAGAAAAAAGTGTAAAGAGGCTGAAAGAAGACAAGAACTACTGTCAAAGCTTAACTCGTAATACAACTAATAATATTAACTCATTCAGCCCGACGCACGTATTTCCCAAATTTTGGAGGCGTCATCTAACGACTATGCATCTGTTGCAGCAGATGGGTCGACCATGATAATTCAAGGGTAGTGCAGGATTAGCTTGGCGCCGACAGGCGCCAAGCTAATCTGGCACTACCCATGAATTATCATGGTCGACCCATCATATGCTGTAGTGCGTCAGGACTAAATGGGTAAACTCAGCATGTGAAAGGTGCCGCTTTAGAAAAGCGTCCACAACCCTTAGCAATAATTGAGTCACGTTTTTCAACGGCGATGAATGTGGTAACCAAAGTTTAAAATGCTCTCTTACATTTAATTTTGCATGTAGGAGGCCAGTACCTGGCAATGTGGTCATTTATAGTCAGTACATTTACAAAACGTCGTGAAATGTAGTCCAAAACATGTCCTAATTAACACCACACAGGCGATGGACAGTACAGCTAATTGTTATCTTGTTGTTTTTTTTTCAACTCCGACCAAACATTAATAATGTGTCCTTAGACAACGATGATTAGGAAAGACTGGTAATGTATTGTCCTCCTTCTACAGTTTGATCCGGCTGCCGGGACTTGCAGATATTGTAAATGTCGGTTGTCGTGTTGTTGTTTTTTTTTTGTTTTTGTTTTTTTTTTTTGTTTGATTTGAAAGGGTGTCTGTATTAGCATCTGTGTAGTTTGCGCACCAAAGGTGGGAGATGCCAATTTAAAGTGTCGATGTACCTTTGAGAGTCCATATTCATTTGACAAAAGACAAATATGCCACACTAAAATATGAAAGACAGCCGCCCAGTGCGCAAACGACATCGAGCCGATGTCGGCCGCCCTCGGCCCGTGCACGGCCATGCGCGGGCCAACGGCGGCCGACGTGGGCCAGAAGGTCTTTTACGCATTGGGCGCAGACCGCCAAGTTGTAAGTGTTGTTTTACAAGCACCTCAGCTTCAGCCATTTTTGAAGACCTATCACTTCAAAGATAAATAAGTACGGATACAGCGCTTGCAGTTCACACTAGAAACCTGACAATTTTGCTCTGGCTTCTTAGTCTTCCATTTTTCATATGATGTCAACACTCAACTACGGATACCATGATGGGGTGTTTTTTTGTGAGGGAGCTAGGTGGCTCGGTGGTAGAGCGTTCGTCTTTCGTCCGAAAGGCCCCGGGTTCAAATCCAGCTGGGGTCAAATTTTCGATGCCCCTTGTTTGAAATCACCTTTGTGATGGACAAAAAACGTTAAGCCTTAATGAGTTTTTGGGGAGTGTTATTGGTTGTTGTTGTTTTTTCTGGCCCACATTCGACGAATACAGGCATTCATCATCTCCGCAGATCATCACAGATCTAAATTTTCAAGTTATAAAACGGTGACTTCCCCTTTGATTGCGATTCTGCACTGGACCCCCTTTTCGTAGGTTACCATAGGTTACCATCACGTTTAATGCCGGCTGTAGAACACATTCGGTTGCGATGGTTTCGAACCGAGAGTGCGCCGTGTCGTCGCAGGCACCTCTGCCGTTGAAAAACGCGACTCGCTGCTATGGGCTGTAGAAGTGAGTCCGTTCCATCTCTAGGCAAAGGCCAAAGAACCTATGAGCCCTGCGAAAAATCAGTGTGACAGCGGCATGTCAGCCAATGCGTAAGAGGAAAGATTGCATAAGGAAACAACAGCCCCAGCAGCAAAACGTGTTAGGGCCACGACGACCGCAGTGGGCCCGCGCACAGCCGTGCGCGGACCCACTGCAGCCGTCGTGGGCCTGAGGACCTTTGCTTGCTGATGAGATGAGCCTCTCTACCCCTACCTCTCCCCCAGTCAAGGTCCTTTTCCATTGACCCAAACCTCAAAACTCAAACTGAATATGGGAGAAAGATTATCGATTAGTCTAAGCCTGTTCAAAAGTAACACTCCCCCCCCCCACCGCACCCCCTCCACCTCCCCCCAACCCCAACCTCCACCCACCTATCCCCGCCTTGATCGGTCGTGAATCCGCTTCACAACAAAACTGTTGCGAGCGAGTGCTTAGGGTGGGGCCGTGTCAATCTGACTTCGCTACCCCCCCCCCTCCCCTCCCCCTCCCACCCCCTTACCCCAAACACACACACCACGACCACCGCCAGCACGACCTCCCTCTGCCTACAGGCCAAAACATAAAGCAATAAAATGGGGCGGACTCATGCACTGGCTAAAAATGTCGGACTTGGATTTTCTTTGACCTGAGTCATGTGGTTTTCCCTAACGATCATTGCTGCAGTCATCATCTTATGCCGAGAATAATTCAACGAAAAAATAAGCACACTTAAAAAAGACAGGGTGTTTTTTTTTCCGCGTGTTTCTTCCTTTGTTGGGTTATTCTCTGCATCTTAGTTATTACACGCTTGGCAGTCACCTGTTTGTTTCTGGTCTGAATTTTGGCCATCTTATTACAGTGTGCGGTTCTCAAACTGTGGAAAGGCCGACGGATCCGCATCCATCCCAGTGAGAAAGAGGTCCTCGGGTAGACCTTTTGCTTTTCTGACTTGAAAAAAAAAGACAAAACTTTAAAGGGGAAGGGGGAGGGGGATGGAGGAGGTAGCGGGGGAGGGTGGGGGGATTTTATAGTTGCGGGTCGGAAATGCAAGACTCCACATTTGTGACCAGTATACATACTATTATACAGTACAGTGGGTAAAGGCTCTGGCCGACTCAACGGTATCGCCTAATTTAGGTGGCGCAAGCAAGAACCTTGGCGCCAGAGTCAAAATGTTGTGCTGACTCCATAGAGGTGGGGTGGGGGTGGTGTCGTTCCAGATTTCGAGGCCGAGAGTCCACTGAAATTATTCTGACAAGAATCAGTGTGGCAGATCAGTCTGTAATGTCGAGGTTTACGCGGGTTACTTCACGTTACTAACACAATCGATGCGTGCTCCATTCGGACACGCGGCTTTATGCCGCGTATTCGGTCGCAGCTCGTCTCAAATGAGTTACCTCCCATTCCGCTGCCGGAACACCATGGACACGACCCAGCTTCCAGAGGCATAGATCCACATGCAAAGAAGTAACCAACGGAGAAAGAAACACGCTTAGAAAAGTCGGGTACAACACAATTTATTAATATTTCGAGTAAATACCCTTTGTCAAAATAGACAAACAAACAGAGAGATTAGCCGCTACTTATCTTCATTGGCAGAAGGAATGTGGCAACTGAAGGAGGTGACGTAAAATAAAAGAAAAGGAAGAACAAAAGTGCGGAAAAAGTAAAAATGACGTCAACGAAAAATTGTAAGAGAGAGACTAGGAAAGAACCTGAACACGAGGTACAAGAGTGTGTGCAAGCACGTGCAGGAGCGAGCAAAAGAAAAGGCGTGTAGGTGAGGCCAGAGAGACAGAGACAGAGAGAGAGAGAGAGAGAGAGAGAGAGAGAGAGAGAGAGAGAGAGAGAGAGAGAGAGAGAGAGAGAGACGGAGAGAGAGAAAGAGAAAGAGAGAGAACGAACGGGGAGTACCCTTGGGCACGAAGTAGGCTGAGTGTCTAATACACAAAGCCTGCTAAACACCAACCCGAAGGCAAACTTTATATCACCTTCAAGTTGGGGACTACCTCGGGGAAAAACGGGAGGACCCCGGGAAAAAAAAAAAAAAAAAAAAAAAAAAAAAAAAAACAGCATTTAGCACGGTACACAACAAGTAATAAGTCAATAAAACAAAGCAAATAATCAAATTCAGTAAGAGAATATTGGTATAAGTGGAGAGTAGGTAGTTGTGAAACCGTCTTCAAGGGTAACTAAAAAAATAAGGGGGGAGGGGAGAGAGAGAGAGAGAGAGAGAGAGAGAGAGAGAGAGAGAGAGAGAGAGAGAGAGAGAGAGAGAGAGAGAGAGACGGGGGCGGGGGGGGGGGGGAAGGAGGAAGGAGGAAGGAGGAAAGGGAAGAAGGGAAAAGGAAAAAGCGTAAAGAGAAAGATGGCTAGAGAGAAGTGGTAAAGGGGGTAGGGGGGGGGGAGAGAAAGAGGGAGAGAGAGGGGAAAAAAAGTGTGGGGTGGGGGCGAAAGACAACCAGCCAGAGCCACCAGCCCCACCCAACAGGCACCCACCAGCCCACAGAAAAACACACAGGCACGCAACAAGTCGACCACATACATCCCCAAGGGATGCACACGATCGCCCCGCCCCAAAACCGCGTATCACTCCTTGAGCCGGAGACCGGGCGCCCGACAGGGAAGGGCAAGGGATCCAACTAAACGTTCGGCCAGCGCTGAGAAAGTCCCCAAGGGAAATGTACATATCAACCAGCGCCAACCTCACCTATCTTGTTAGTGAGTAGTAAAACAGAAGCGATACAGTGAGGTAAAGGTACAGTTAGCAGACACAAGCAAGGTAAAAAATGTTAATCTTTCATATTCATCCCGAGTGGCGCCACAGTGCCCAGTTTATTAATCAGAAATTTTGCACGGTCTTTCCTGGCCCAGAGAGTACTGGCTTGCATAAGCCAGAGGCCGTTAACCCGAATGTCCGAGACGGAGTGGTCGGCCTGATTGAAATGTCGTCCAACCGGTCTGTTGTATTGGTACTTGACAGACAGAAGATGTTCTTTGAAACGGTCGTTGATGGTTCTTTCCGTCTCTCCAACATAGAATTGGCCGCATTTCACACAGGAGATGACATAAATCACGTTGGTGGTTTGACACGTGAAGTATCTGTCTATGTTGAATTTGTAACGTGGACCATTCACCACGGTGGAAGGGCAAATAAAAGGACACGTCTTACAATTAGGAACATTGCACGGAGTGGAGCCGGAGGGTCTGGTGGTATGACGAGTCTTGAGAGTAGAGCGAACAAGCATGTCCCGCAAATTAATACCCCTCTTGAAAGTTACCAACGGAGGTTCAGAAAAGATAGCAGCAGATTCTTGACTGGATGAAAGAAGTTAGAAAGAAGGATTTTACGAACCGGATTGGTGTGGGGATGGTAGATCATGGTTACGATGGGCCTGTCACTCTCAGCGGTAGGTTTAGTCTGCAGTGTACTCGCGCGACTAAGTTTTTGTACCGTTTGGAGAGATCCTTGAACAACAGTATGTGGGTAATGTCTGTCGATGAAAAATCCAGCCATTTCTTTGGATTGAACATCAAAATCTGATTCTTCGGAACATATTCTTTTTAGCCGAAGAAACTGGGAATATGGGATGCTGTTTTTAGTTTTGGGGCTGTGGGAAGATCGATAATCGAGGTAGGAATGTGAGTCGGTAATGTATTGAAGTTTTCAACACTCCGCAGTCAATCCTGATGTTCATGTCTAGAAGGTCGACTGAAGTAGCTGATATAGTGTAAGTGAACTTGATGGATGGGTGGAAGTCCTGCACGAAGTGAATGAAGTCTAAAAGTGCAGCTTGGGTCATGTGTGTAGCTCCTAAACCGTCATCGATGTAGCGTTTATACATCTCAGGGACAGGCCCGGTGTATTGCTGAAGAATCTGTTGCTCAAGGATTACTACCTACTCTCCACTTATACCAATATTCTCTTACTGAATTTGATTATTTGCTTTGTTTTATTGACTTATTACTTGTTGTGTACCGTGCTAAATGCTGGGGTTTTTTTCCCCGGGGTCCTCCCGTTTTTCCCCGAGGTAGTCCTCAACTTGAAGGTGATATAAAGTTTGCCTTCAGGTTGGTGTTTAGCAGGCTTTGTGTATTAGACACTCAGCCTACTTCGTGCCCAAGGGTACTCCCCGTTCGTTCTCTCTCTTTCTCTTTCTCTCCTCTTTCTCTTTCTCTCTCTCTCTCTCTCTCTCTCCTCTCTCTCTCTCTCTCTCTCTCTCTCTCTCTCTCTCTCTCTCTCTCTCTCTCTCTCTCTCTCTCTTGGCTTGGAAACATCAGAAAGCTTTTCATAGTCCCAAAACCAAGGATCGATCTATATAAAACTAGCTTATCCTTCTCAGGGGCACTTATCTGGAATGTCCTTCCAGACCATGTAAAATCCGCCTCCTCGCTAGCCTGTTTTAAAAAGGGTCTCTTCAAATATTTTGTGGATCACTCGTAGGGATGACTCAACCACTTGTATTATATGTTTCTTTTTATGCTGGGTCCAATTTATTCCCAATTAAGTCTGTTATCCTTTTCAATTATCATTTGGACTACTTAGCTCTGTCTATGTGTGAAGGGGGGTGGGTGGGGTGGGGGGTGTCTGTGAGTCTATGAGTATGTCTGTCTATGTGAATAGTGTTGTCATCGCTTTGCAAGTATTATGTTTACTTATATGTATGTATATTTGTAGTTAGTCTTGTAGTTGTTAGCAACGGCAGGTTTGTAAAATGGCTGTGTCGATGACGATGTCAATGCCTAAACCGTTGTAAAATAAAGTTTCATTGATTCATTCATTGATTCTCTCTCTCTCTCTCTCTCTCTCTCTCTCTCTCTCTCTCTCTCTCTCTCTCTCTCTCTCTCATCTCTCTCTCTCTCTCTCTCTCTCTCTCTCTCTCTCTCTCTCTCTCTGGCCTCACCTACACGCCTTTTCTTTTGCTCGCTCCTGCACGTGCTTGCACACACTCTTGTACCTCGTGTCCAGGTTCTTTCCGAGTCTCTCTCTTACGATTTTTCGTTGACGTCATTTTTACTTTTTCCGCACTTTTGTTCTTCCTTTTCGTTTATTTTACGTCACCTCCTTCAGTTGCCACATTCCTTCTGCCAATGAAGATAAGTAGCGGCTAATATCTCTGTTTGTTTGTTTGTCTATTTTGACAAAGGGTATTTACCCGAAATATTAATAAATTGTGTTGTACCCGTCTTTTCTAAGCGTGTTTCTTTCTCCGTTGGGTACTTCTTTGCATATTACACGCTTGGCAGTCACTTTTTGGGTCTGGATTGCATAGATCCACATGGCATGTGACGCTACGACTAAGACGTAATTCCGCCGCTCAATGACGTCCTATGACCTGCAAGAGAGCCAAAGCGCGGGGCGCGACGACAGCTGGACTTAACCCATTAAGCCCAACGTCATACAGCAGGAGATGGATTGACCAAGACAATTCAAGGGTAGTGTCAGATTAGCTTGGCGCCTTTAGGCGCCAAGCTAATCTGGCACGACCCTTGAATTATCGTGGTCAAACCATTCTACGCTTGCAACTGGTACATAATAATAATATTAATAATAATAATAATAATAATAATACCGTTATTATATAAGCGCTTTTTCTCAATTTTAGGTGAATCGACTCAAAGCGCCGCGAACTGAAACCCAACACGCACACTCACGTTACAGACACGGATTTACGCCATTTAAGACAAACACAGTACAAGACAGACGAAGGGCCAGTTCAGCTACTGAAGTTACAGAGATTTTTGATCGCTTGTATTTGAAATTTGTAAAGTGGCCTCAAACCGGTACCAAAGTGTGGGGGGTGGGTGCGGGGGTGGAAGAACCGGAGTATCCGGAGAAAGAACCCCCGACGGTCCGCCCGAATTAACGGTGACACTTACCAGAGGAGAAAAGTCCGACGCCGGAATCCGTTTTCGAACCTCGCACCTTTGGCATTGGTGGCAGACGCCTTAACCACTGCAACACGGACCGCCCATGGTCTACAGCCATGGGGTTAAATGGGTTAAGCAGCGCAGCAGAGTGAAGACACAGTGAACCAGGGTGGGGATTTGTTCGAGTTGTTGAGCGAGAGCAGTTTCTGACAAATCGACATCTGTCTCTCTCAGGAGTTTGAGCTCATCATCCACCCACTTTACACTCAGTGGTTTATATCCTAACGATCCTCTCGCTGATAAGCAGACAGCAACTGATGAAATTAGTCTCAGCCAGCTCGTACAGCAACCTATCTTGAGATGTTTCACTCTGGCGCAGCCGCTTAGTCAAACCGGCCCTGTAGCCCACGCAGGAAATAGGGTGAAATCAGCCCCCGTGAACATTCGATGGACAGCTTTAACGGCCGTATGTAACTCGATGCAACTCTGACATTTTTTTCTTTTAAAAAAATCAACTCGTACTCCATTTTAAAAAAAAAGCAATATTAGCTGTCCCTGTCTCCCGTAATTAACATGGCCCGCCCGCTAGGGCCGTCCATTATCACTCCGGTGCCGGCGTGGACGTTAAACCCCGAACAAAATAACTTGAGACGATGGTGAAGTTATGGCCAGCCTGTGATTGTGATTTTCAGCCGGGTTACCGGAAGTTCTCAGTAATTAGAGCATACACGTAGCGGCGCGCGACACACAAAGGGGTTCAACGACCGGGTGGGGAAAAGGGTGGGTGGGGGGGTGGGGGGGGGGGGGCTGGGGCCACTGACTGGAGTCGCTGTAAATTGAAATGGGAAAGGGGCATTTGAGAAAACACTAACAAAACAAGTAACCTTCAGTCTCTCTCTCTCTCTCTCTCTCTCTCTCTCTCTCTCTCTCTCTCTC
Source organism: Semisulcospira habei (assembly GCA_036245525.1). Taxonomy (NCBI): domain Eukaryota; kingdom Metazoa; phylum Mollusca; class Gastropoda; family Semisulcospiridae; genus Semisulcospira; species Semisulcospira habei. Next base: position 7,925,247 of record BTPG01000003.1, read on the forward strand.
TCTCTCTCTCTCTCTCTCTCTCTCTCTCTCTATTTCTCTCTCTCTCTCTCTCTCTCTCACTCTCTCTCTCTCTCTCTCTCTCTCTCTCTCTCTCTCTCTGAACTGAAATGGTGTTTTTAAATATTATTGTCTTTTCAACTATTTTATTGTGTAGATGTTAGCAACGGCAAGTTTGTAAAATTACGATTTGTTTCTTTCTGTCAAAACATTTTACCATTGATAAATAAAATTTCATCATCATCATCATCATCATCATCTCTGTCTGTCTGTCTGTCTGTCTGTCTCTGTCTCTCTGTCTCTGTCTCTCTGTCTCTGTCTCTGTCTCTGTCTCTGTCTCTCTCTCTCTCTCTCTCTCTCTCTCTCTCTCTCTCTCTCTCTCTCTCTCTCTCTCTCTCTCTCTCTCTCTCTCTCTCTCTCTCTCTCTCTCTCTCCTCTCTCTCTTCTCCACAGTTTTTGGCGTGCGCTTAGGGGGTGCGCTGGCGTGCGCTTGTTAGGAAATTTTATTCGCCGGTGTGCGAGCAGCAGCGGGCTATCAAGGCGTGCGTGGCGTGCCGGCCTGAGCAGAGTGGCCAGACCAGCCTATCAGTAATCACCATGCCACCTCGAGAGTTAGACAAGCTCAGTGATGACACCATCCCTTAACCACGCCGGGCCCCAAAACCGGTTCCTTTTATGCCAAATTCCAGTGACCACTCGAAACCCTCGCCCAGTCCCCACTCGAACCCCTGGAGGAGATTACTGATACCAATGATCGAATCCAAAAACACTTCCTGACTGACCCCTCCAGAGTTTTCGCGTGGAGACTAGCTCTGCACGAACGCTACATCGCCCATCCAACTCCCGGAGTATCAGCGTCATTGGAAGACCGTAACAAAAACAAGAAAACCGTCGACACCCCTATCCAAGCCCCCCCCCCCCCTACCCTGATGATTTGAATAATACCCTTATACAAATTTCAGACATAACCCCGGGGGGTGTTGTCACAATTACCGTGTTCTACACTACGTCATATCTTATCAGAATACAGGGAGAAAACTGTAAGTGGTGGATAGATGATGAATTTCAGCCTGTCTAAGAAATGGTGGATGAACTTGAAGCAAGTCGCACTGATTTTTGTATACCAGTGCCCTTTCTCCCCCCAGACCCTCTCACCATCGTCAATCAGACAGCCAACTGCCAGCATTGCCTGTACACCCTCCACTCAGTCCTGCGATTATGCTTCTCCACTCAAGGCGATAACCACCTGCTCTTCCAACAACGATAACAACGATGATGCTCCTCCTCGTCCACTCAAACCACCATCGGTCTTGAGTATGACATCGCAAATCCTTGCTTGGAGCAAGTCACAGGGTGATCTTTGGTAGGCGATGATCCTCCATCCTGGAGACATGCCCCGCCCAGCGGAGCTGTGTCCGCAGAAGCAAGGCCTCGATGCTGACAGTTTCAGCCTGATCAAGGACCTCGACGTTGGTGACATAGTCACTCCAGTGAATGCCCAGGATGGTACGCAGGCAGCACTGGTGGAAGCGTTCACTTCACTTAGTCACTTAGTGCCTGCCAAATCGACCACCACCAGTGGTCCTCGCTTGCTGTGGACCGTGACACCTGGCGCTCCACCATTTACAAGGCAGCTGTCTCCTTTGAGGACTCTTGCAGAGCTAGCCTTAAGGACAAACGGCTCAGGAGAAAAAAACAGAGATGCCGCAACTCAGAACCCTGGCCATACCTTCCCCTGCAGCCACTGCGGTCGAACCTGCCTGTCCCGGATTGGCCTCCGCAGCCACGAACAAGCCTGCAGACGTCGTGGGCAACTCCTATAAAATCTTCGTTCGCGAAGTCTAGCCAAGAGAGAGAGAGAGAGAGAGAGAGAGAGAGAGAGAGAGAGAGAGAGAGAGAGAGAGAGAGAGAGAGAGAGAGAGAGAGAGAGAGAGATGTAACACTCTGTCTAAGTACATGTATGCGGCCACCGGGTACGGAGTCCCGACGCTACAGACAATCGTGCCACTGCGCTGTCATTTCATCTGAGGTGTCCTTATCAAACTAGTTCAGTCTTAGAAATTTGCATACGTTTACAAACACACCAATGATCTCTGTCACTATGTCGAGTCAACGGGTGTCGACCGATGAGCAGAAAAAGTAAACTCGACTTCTTGAACAGGGGTTTTAAGTTTTGCTCCTGGTAAGCATAATGTCGTCAGGCCGACTACACCCTTTGCTGGCCCGCGCACGGCCGTGCGCGGGCCAGCAAAGGGTGACGTCGGCCGGCCACGCATATAAATTTGACTGGCGGGGATTTGTCTGCGTGGTGTTAGTCGACAAGGCGAGAAGAGGGAAGAATGTGTCGTCTGCTCAGTTTTCAGTTTAAGTAATATTAACAATTTTTTGGTAGATTTTTTTAAACAATTATTCAGATTAGTCACCGCATCAGCAGTGAGAACAGAAAGCCCTAGCTCGGAGTGAAATGGACAGCAGGGACTGCGCTTACAGAGACTACAAGGACCTCGTCCCACTGAGTAAGTATTATGCGCATTAACTCATTCGAGACCTGCCGCCTCCGAATACCCTCCTTATGCCGCGTATCCGCAGGCGGCACGTCTCGAATGAGTTAACTTTTTTGGTTGTCGGTTCTTCGTTTCTGTCGAAGCGATTTTTGCAGGAATTGCCTCAGCAAATCAACACTACCGACAGGCAAAGCCTGCGTTGATCATAATTCAAGCTTGCATGGCGCGGGGTGTATTACGTGGTAGAGTCGTAGTTGTAGTATGATAAACACACCAGACGCACGCACGTAAGGTTCTTTTAAATAAACTTCATTCAGCTGCAACCCGTCACACGTGGCTTAAGGATGTAGACAATACTGGAGTAACAGTTCCAACAATATTTTAATTCAGCGATGCGATCTGCGCACAATGCATGTCCAAATGCATCAACATTGATACAATGTATCTTCTGCAAATGTCCACACTGGTGACACAAAGTTTCTCATACAACGTACACCACCGTTACGCTGCGTCTCTCACAATGTACACCCTATACAGGACACGTACCTACGACAAACTGTGTGTCTCTACAACTGACAATGCAAGACAATGTACACACTTGCTCTCCTAGCACCAACTTTATATAGTAAGACATCTTTCTAGAATAATCCAAAGAATTTACTCAACGCAACCAATCAGAACGGAACACTACGTAACTGAAATCATAAATATTAATTAAAAAAAAAAAACTTTCTGGAATAAACTAAAATAGTCTACAAAAATTCGGCTGCTCATTTCAGCCCTAAATCCCAATATATAATGATATCACTCAAAAATATGGCAACCCGTTTACGACTTTTCACAACACACAAAGAACGGCTGCTAATTTCACGCGCAAAGTAAACAACTATGGCTGAAATTACTACAGTGTAACAAACTGTTGCTTATACTTCGAGTCACATGTAAGATCACTTAACAGCGCGATTTTGCTCGAACGTTCTGGTTCAATCTCAGCTAATCTACGCAAAACAACAATCGACCGCTCTTCTCCGTGCGCCTATTCTAGAAGCTTCAGGACTAAAATTAGCGTATCATGGGCACTGGACATATGTATTGATGTTTCCACGGCAATGTTCTAGGCGCTGTTATGCGCTGATTCATACATTTGAGTGCTGGTATGCTTCTTGTTTAACTTTGGTGTTCATTTGTTTTTCTTCAATCTCTCCATTGCCGCTGATCGTACACTGTACGTCTGAAATATGTGTCAATTCAACTCCATTCAAGAGATCAAGTAACCGCATGAATAAAGTGGTTTCAGCAAGAGGCGTATAGATCTTTATGAGCACCCGCAAATGTGTTGCAGGGGGCTCACGAGCATCTATAGCTCTTGCAGTAGTCAAGTAAAAAAAAGTATTTATCACATGAAGGGTGAATTCCAGTTTGGACGGAAACTAATAAATATATCAAGGGAAGTAAAAATAATGGATAAGACGGACATAAGCACACACATACACCCAGGCACGAAGAATTAAGAAAAATGCTAATACTGACAACTACACTGATACTGACATCTATACTAATACTGACAGTTATACTAATACTAACAGCTATACTAATACTGACAGCTATACTAATATTGGCAGCTATACTAATACTGGCAGCTATACTAATGCTGACATCTATACTAATACTGACATTTATACTAATACTGATTTCAATACTAATACTGACAACTACACTGATACTGACAGCTATACTAATACTGACAGCTATACTAATACAGACATTTATGCTAATATTGACATACATGTATTAAAAGCTATTATCACACAAACCTTACAAGAACAAAACTGGCCCTTTCCATCCCCTTCATGCTCGAGTACAGATCTCACAGCTGAATACAGTTTAACAGAAGGCTATGCCACTTTGTTCAAAAGAACAGCATGGTGGGAATAAAAGAGAACTTCCTTCTGTTTGTCTTACAACTGTGACATCTATAGCGGCGGGCTGAGGGCAACGGCTCAAATTTTGTATTTAAAATATAGTCTTTTCGGCTAATATTGGACATTGCCTTCTTCACTGTCTGCTAGTCAAAAAAAGACTGCATAGTTCTCTGAGGCTCACCAATGATCTTGGAGCAGATTTTCACGGACCGTTCAAGGCTGTTTTTTTTTTTGTTTTTGACACTTAACTCATTGTACCCCAAGACCGAAGTCTCCAAATGTTGCCGTTGTCCTCTGAAGACTGCAGTGCAGTGCAGGACACAGATCGACCATGAAAGTTCAAGGGTGATGCCAGAATAGCTTGGCGCCGATAGGCGCCAAGCTTTTTTGGCATCACCCTTGAACTATCATGGTCGATTCACATCTTAAAATAATAATACATAGTTCTTGTATAGCGCTGTTCTCCATGAAAACACTGGACTCACTGCGCATGCACAACAGCACGCCCTCTCTCTCAGACACTCGCACGATTATACACTACTTTAAACCACCCCATCTCTTCCCAACACCTTACATTCACTTCCTCTAGGATCAGAATAAAAGGCAGGCAGTCGACAGTTAGCTAAAGATGAGCTAAGTATTAAATGCCCGACAGAAAAGAAAAGTCTTTAATTGAGCTTTGAACTGTGACAACGTGGGCAGATTCCGCATTTCAGTTGGCTGTAATCTTGCTGTGGTGTGTCTGGGGTAGAATGAGTTAAAGAGCTGAACCGGCAGATGAAAGAAAAAGTCAAAACACTTTCCACATTTGATTTGTAAAAGAGCCTCAGAAATGTTCTGTCAACAGAAAAGGAATTTAGCTTCCTCAGGAAGTACAACCTTTGATTACATTTGTTTCACCACTGCGTCTGTGTTTTTATCCCATCTCAGCTTTTCGTCAAAGTCTGTACCAAGGTATTTAAACTGCTATTTCAACCTCTTGGCCATGAATCACAGCGTAGTGTCGTGGTGTTATTTTTTTCTCGACAGTGAAGGGGTTAAATGTTGCTCCGCCATTTTGACTATGACCCGTATCCAAGACATTATCCAGTGGATTAAGTCCAAAATCATTGACCCATCCACCCCCCTTCCCATGCACACACACACACACACACACACACACACACACACACACACACACACACACACACACACACACGCACGCACGCTCGCGCGCACGCACGCACGCACGCACGCACGCACGCACGCACGCACACACACACACACACACACACACAGAGAGTTTCGCCATTTCGCAGAATTTTTGGGGAATTTCCACCCACCTGGAAGTACGTTGAAAGCCCCAAAACAAGTGTGCCGGTCTGTGATTTTGGACCTTACGGCCTAAAGCAGTAAGGTCCAAAATCGCAGACCAGCACACAATGTTAACTCTTGACTGATAACTTCTTTTTAAATTTATGTATTTTACTTTCTGATAAGGTTGCAAGAGAGACGTTGATAAACTGCTCGCCGCCTTCTGGGAGTATTTCGTGCAAAAGGTCGACATTGCTCAAGATGGTCTATGCGACGCACTCGTGGCATGTGGCATCATCAATGACAGCGACAAAGACTCGCTGTTCGGCAGCCACAACCCAACACACAGTGACCGTGCACGGTATCGTATCACCTGGAGAAAAATAGACAAAATGAATGGGGGAGGTGGAATGAGGGGAGGTGGGGAGTGTGTGTATATGTGGTAGGGGTGGGGTGGGTTGGGTTGTTGTCATGGTGCTGGTGGTGGTGGGTTGTGGCAGGGGGGGGGGGGAGGGGGAGGCTGTATCAAACCCGGTTCTCTCACACTCGCACAAAGAAGGGAGGCATCGCAGACGTTTTGGTTTTTAGAGTTTTGCGCGTTAAAATATTTTGACTTTCATTTAGACTCAGTACTCAATCCAAGGGGAATCACAGCGCTGGACAGACAACAGTTAGATCCCCTCACCTATCTGGTTTGTGAGTATCATTTAGACTCAGAATTTAGCTTAGACTCCGTTTACAATTTCACTGATTTATGACGACCAGTCTTCATGACGGAAAGGCCCCACGCGCGTGTTGGCGGTGAAAGCCTGAAACCTAATTCTTTGGAACTACATGAACAGAGGCGTCGTCCGCAACCTCTAGAAACAAACCCACTCCTCATTTTCGAAACTACTACTGTAATCCCTTCGTTGCTGAGAAAAATAAGACACGGTACTATAGAGGCATAGACTGACGAGCAAAAGAAGTGCGACAATTTTGGAATCTTACTTAAGTGTTTCCGATGATTCCAAAAATGTCGCATTTCTTTTGCTCGTCAGTATAGATCGTGAAGAGTCTCCGCAACTGCAGGGGCTCATGAGGATCTATGCCTCATGCTGAGACCAATTTGTATCCATGTTTGTTGACGCCTTGAGCTCCTTGGCGTTGAATTAACGAAGACGCAGAAACACGGACCGCGACCACTGACCGTCACGGAATTAACCCTTTGCGTGTCGGTAGCGGTTTTAGTCGCCACAGGAATCATCGCGACTAAAACCGCTACCGACACGTAAAAGACTAAGAAAATAAAGAACTGTCATTTCTCTTGAGGAAACGCTTTCAACATTTGGCCCTGTAGGTTGTTAAATATTTTGGAGCTATAAAATAACTTTTTATTTTTTTCAAATTTCAGACGACTACTGCACAATCTGAGAGCAATTAATCACCAGAAATTTATCGAGAAGGCTCTGCCTGTCATGTGCGAGAAGGTCGGGTTTCTCATACCAGTACAGTTCTGGAGGACTGGTTTACTGGGTAGGCAGCAGGTTGAGCAGATGCATCCACCCGACGAAAATGACCGCGACACGAACAGGTGCAGTTTCTTATGTTGCTGTCCGGTTGTTCTTGTTGTTGTTGAATGTGTCTGCTGTTGTTCTCTGTTACTTACTGTTCGTTCTGCGTTTATTTTATTATTTTTTTTACGTGTGCTTTTATCTTAAAAAAAAATCTTTTCTTTTCTATTTTTCCTTCTTATAATATGTATTCAATCTCTGCTTATAATAGACACTTTCAGGAAATCTGAGGTAGCAATAGTTCAAAACTGCACGTGTTTCGACGGAAACGTTGCATTAAATCATTAAGCATCGTCATCCATTATTAGACTGAGGTAAACGTTATGGGAGAACATGACTTACAAATTGATCCTTATACGTGTTCCTCATGTGGAGAAGGTTGTTGGGTGTATAGTGCAGTATCAAGGTTCTCCTTAAATGCAACGCATGGCTGTGATATTCCTCCTACGGAGGACATGATAATTGGGAGTACAGTGTAATCGGCTGATGTGGTCCCTCCAGCTGAGACGTAATGATGTTTGTTTTTTTTTCCACCTTTACCCTCTTTCCACCCGAGTCCCTGAGTCTTGGCGCTACCCACGCTTAGCCAGGGGTCGCAACCAAGCCTTGTAGAGTCAGTCAGCTAGTAACGTTGTAGTACTTCGAGTGATGGCAATTACACGGTCAGTTGGGCGACTACTTTAGGACAAAGATGCCACGCGCTGGCTTTCCCGGGGCTTAAATACTGGCCGTGCGGGCCGCAAAGAAAGCATCACAGGGCAGACCGCAATATGGTCCCAAGTAGACCGAAGAATGGATATATCTGTGCTCCCTACGTACTACAAAAAGAGCCATAACTCAATAATTATTTAGCGCAAAGACTTTGGCTTTGAAGTATAGGACAGAAAATGTGAATAGCAAAAAACTACCGTAAACTATATTTTAGAGGGAGGTACTAGGAATTTATTATTTAATTTAAAATGGGCTAAGTGAGCTCACTGAAATTTGTAAACGTAAGAAAATCGCTAATTTAACTATGGTGGTCATAAATCACCCAACACAAAAATTATAAGTAGAAGGGAAATTTCATGATGCAACTGATGCAAATTACGGATTCTCGATCGGTAAAGCCGTTAAAAAGTTAAAGAGGCTAGAACACGGACTAACTAGCACAGCCTTCTTGCAGCTAGATCGTTTCCACCTTTTTACTAAGCAGCAAAGGGGTTAACATTGAAGTGTATTACCCGTGGGGTTAAACTTTGAAGTGTAATTACCCGTGGGGATAAACTTTAAAGTGTAATTACCCTATGGCTCTGAGGCTGTCCGTGCGACAGTCGGCATTCGCGCGCGGCAGGCAATGGCATTGAAAAACCTCCCAGCATGACGTCACACAGATTGGCAGGCGCCAGCAAGCAGTGCTTGGACAACAGCTCCTCCACAGAAGGCTGCATCAGTCTGGCTTGCGTAGGTGACATTGTCATAAAGGCGGAGAACAGTGGGTCCCAGTCGGGTTGGGCGATTCGATGATGGCTTGTCTGTTGCCCCGGAAAACTCAAATCCGCACGTTACATTTGTAATACACGAGTATTATGTATGCATGTGTAGAGGTGAATGTGTAAGTGCCGCTCAGTTCAGTTCATAAGAGATGTTTATGTGTGAGATGTGTAAGAGTTATGTATAAAGATTGTGTAGTGTTTACTTATGTCTATTTGGAATTTTTAGCTGTGTAAGTACAGGGAGAAAATGTTCTTAATTATGTTATAATGTTTTCATGTCTCGTTTGTACTCTTTGTTATAAATGTACCACAACCGAATTTATGTTTTCGAGATAATAAAGTACTCTTATTCTTATTCTTATTAATCTTAATAGTCTGTGATTGCGGGACTTACGTAGGTCTTAAAAGAACAATCACTTATAGTAATACACCAAGCAGGGGTGGATCAGTTACCACGAGGGGGGGGGGGGGGGGGGGGGGAGGTGGAGTGTTCCAACTTTTAGTTTGGGCCCTTCAACGTCATGCAAAAGGCCGCCCAGGCGCTGGACCTTGCTTCCAGGGGCCAAAAGGGTGGTGGTGGGCGGGGGTGGGGGGTATGGGGGGGGGGGAATTGAGGTGGAGAAGGCGCGTGCGTGTTCAGACCCTCACCATTCGCAAAACACCCCAAAAAAGAGACTTTGTTACAGCATTTTAAATAATTTTGGGCGGGGGGGGGGGGGGGGGGGGGGGGGGCAGGGGGGAGGGCAGGGGGGCCGGAACCCCTGGAACCCCCCCCCCCTCCCCGCCCCTCCCTCCCCCCCCCCCCCCCGCCCCTCCCTCCCCCCCCCCCAAGTCAACGCCTGCAAAGTGAAGTCTGTCATTGTCAGCCTATGTGATTTCACTACTAAGAAAATGTTGGCTAAATTAAAGAAACGGAACGGTTCGTATGTGTCCTTTTTCTAATTGTACGCATTAGTCATCCAAACGAAAGCTAGAAAAATACGAATATTTCACCTTGTCTCTACCACCGGACGTACATGTTTGTTCCTAAAAATATTATTCAGTCAACGACCAAAGGTCAGAACCGTAGGAAGGAACATGGCTACAGATTGGTCTCAGCAAGAGGCATAGATCCTCATGAGCCCCCGCATTTGCGGGGGCTCATGAGGATCTATGTCTCTTGCAGTGGGATCGCGATCTATTTTTTCTATGCGGGGAAGGGGTTAATACCAAATACTATCCACTTCGCTTATAACAAAGTTCGGATGTAGCAAACGTTGGATATAACAACGCTTTTTCAGAGATCCAGACAACACTCTTTCTGTGTAAATTAGTTCGCTTATAACACACTTTGGATATAACAGAAAGAAGAAATTAGGGGCCCTGGCGACTTGTTTATACGGCGTTTACTGTGTACATAGTAATAATTAACCCATTACCTCCTGAGGCTGGTTATGTCAGATTTGCTTTTTGTCCTATGAAGGCTACATTACAGATTATGAGATTGATCAACTGTTTGAGGTGAATTATCAACCATGTCATCTACATTTGCGAGATGTTGGATGCTTAAACAGCGGCAGTCAATGTGAATCGAGACTGCAGGCTTGAAGCCATGACCGCCATCTTGTAGGCTTCGCAGCGAGTGCTGATGAAAGTGGGGCTAAAAAAAACTAACATGTAATCATATTTAGTGGTACTTTAGTGATGATTGTTCACAGCCCATTTCTAAAATGACCCTCCCGCTTAAATCTTACATGATATGGTGTCACATCAAGATTCGTTTTAGATATAATCGATCAGCGAAAGTCGTTACGTGAAAACTGGCGATCTGACGAAGATTTCCGACCGAAGTCCTTTAACTTCGCATGGCGGAACACTCAGTCAGGTGGCGTCATTAACGAAACGGACTAACGAAACGCATGTCGTTCGTCTTCTAAGTCTTTCTATTAATAAATTGTGTTGTAATTGTCTTTTCTAAACGTGCTTTTTTCTTTGCTGGGTTCTCCTCTAATAATGGCCCATTGATTGTAATCTGCTGTTCAAGGGTGGTGCTAGTACTTGGAGCACAGCTAGTTTGACATCCGCCTTGAGATGCCTGTAGCGGTGCAATACTACTCAGACTATAGCAGATTTATCCGTTAAACATCGATCTGTGCCTAATTCCATGATTGATTGATTGATTCATTCATCAATCATTCGTCAATTATTAATTAATCAAATGTCATTATTATTTACTTTAGAAATTAACACTGCATTCAGGCAGCATAGATTCCCATTAGCCCCTTTGTTTCAAATTCGCGATATACCAAAGCGCGTGAAACAAGAGCTTGTCCTTTAACCATTTGACTGCCGCGAAAAGGTGAAAGCTATCCATCTGCAAGAGACATAGATCTATGTCTCTTGCTGAGACCAATTTGTATCCAAGGTCCTTCGACGGTTTTGGCTTTTTGGTCACTGAATGAAAAAGACCAGAAAAAAACAATTGTACGTACAGTGGCAGGGAAGGGGCTCATTTAACACTTTCTTTCTTTTCAGTCATTTGTGAGACGGTGGAGGTGATCTCCGCTCAGCAACTCCTGTGTCAGGGCCTGGACAACCCGCTGCGGGGCCATGCTGGTTCGGGAGAGGACCTTCATCCTGTGCCACATTTACCTGAGTGTTGTCAACAAGCTGACGACGGAAACGACACGCAGTAAAATAGAACAGGCCGCGCGTGACGCCAAAATTTTGATCGAAGAGAACATGCGGTAGTGTGCAAGAAACTTCATGGTGTAAAGAAATACCGGGACATTATCAGCATCGCCAGATGCGTGTTTGATAAGCTAGAGAACAGAGCAAAAACGTTTTTGAATGGATTTTGACTTTGGTTTACAATCGCCCGGCAGCCTTGTGGCCTGTGTATGAGCAGAAACTAACCTGCGCCTAACTTCTTTTCCCACACCATGTTTTTCATAGTTGTTGAAATGTGAACAGTACTATTGCAAGAAGTCAAAGGCCATATTTTATAAAAGTTATAGGTTTTTGTTGAATGACAATAACATTTTTGCGTTTCTCAAAAATGGTGTTAACGTCTTTTGCCTTCATGTGGCAGAATAATTAGTGTCAGTTCAAGAGAGAATCGCAATTGTACAAAGTGCCTTTTGTCCTGTTCCTTAAAGTTCAGTATAAACATGTTTGTAAGGTAAATTAAGCATCAGCATATAATCGACAACAACTTGAGACCTGATGCAATATAAACATATGTATATGACTGTCTAACATATACCTAGAATTAATCCCTCCAAAAAGTGAAGAAATTGCTACTGTCTCTCCATCTCTTTCTCTCACTCCCCCCCCTCCCCCTCCCTCTCTCTTTCTCCCCCCCCCCCCCTCTCTCTCTCTCTCTCTCTGACAAAATTGCGCGCGATCTTTTTGCTGATGACGCCACAATTCACACCGCGGACAAGAGTATTAGCTGGTTTTCCTCATCCCTACGTGGGCGTACTCAGAAGGTTGTTGTCAATCAATCAGAGTCGCAGCCCCTCATGCTGAGATACGGTGTTCCCCAAGGATCCGTCCTTGGGCCCGTTCTTTTCAGCCTTTACACCTAATCCCTCTCTGACGTCATCACCCGACATTCCTGTGAATTTCACAAGTATGCCGATGACACCCAGCTCCACAATGGTGCTTCTCCGTCTAATTTTCCTGCTCTTGTGAAAGAGATTGAACTTTGTATTTCCTCTGTGAAAAAAACGGATGCTGTGCAACAAACTGAAGCTGAACGACGGCAAGACTGAATCACTTTGCGAATCAAGTTCCGACCACTCCCTTAGTCAGGACCCCCACCCGGGTCTGCCCTGGGGGATTGGGTGGGGTTAACTACTTTTTAGTTCCCAGGGTCACCCTGGTCAGCCCCACAGGGTGGGTTTTCCCCTCTATCCTGGGGCATGTGTTTCTGTCTACCCTTGGTCCATTCACCAGTATTTTCCCTTTTTAAACTCTCCCTACTGTCTGCGCTGCCTGTAGCTCTTGGGATTGGATGTGTGTTGCTAAATGGTCTTAGCTTTATTTAGGCCCCATGTCGTAGGTTTATTTTACGTATTAGACCGGCTGGCGACATACATTTAATATTCTGTTTAGTTGTGTTTTTTTTTGGGGTTTTTTTGGTTTTTTTTTTTTGTTTTTTTTTTTTTGTTTTTTGTTTTTTTTTCACAAGCAGTGCAGGCACGTCCTGAGAAAGTCTTGTTCCTGTTGGGACGTTAAGCAATATACAATCAATCAATCCATCCCTTAGTCAGGTCCCACCCGGGGCCAACCTCGTTGTTGGCGACAGTGAAATAACTTTTAGCCAGTCTGTACGTAATCTGGGAGTTCAGTTCGACTGCGGTATGTCCATGCACCATCACATTACTAATGTGTGTAGGACGGCGAACTTCTAGCTGCGAAGAATCAGCTCCATTAGACCATTCATCACCCGGTCCGCTATAGTTCAACTTATTTGTTTTTGTTCCCTTGTCCCTAGCCGCTTAGACTACTGTAACTCCCTTCTGGCAGGTGTCCCTCAGAAAGAACTCTCCCGCCTGCAGACAGTCCCGAACAATGCTGCTAGACGTGCTTTTGGCGAATCTAAAATGGACCATGTAACCCCCCTACTTCAGGAATTGCACTGGCTACCCATTCAGTTTAGAGTCGAGTACAAGATTGCTGTCCTGGCTTTTCGCTGCTTTGATGGATCCCTACGGCCATACCTCTCATCCCTCCTCAACATCTATCAGACCCTCCCGTTCCATTCGTTCCTGCTCTGAGAAGCGTTTCCGTGTCCCCAGCTTCTCCTCCAAGCGGTTTGGCTGCCGGTCATTCCAGTATCAAGCCCCTGTTGTCTGGAACTCCCTTCCCCAACACCTCCGGAATGCTGAAAACATTGACGTCTTTAAGACCCAACTTAAAACCTACTTCTTTCAGTTTGCATACCAATAATCCACAGATTGTGTTTGAGTGTGAGTGTGATAATGGTCTGCATCAGCATACATATTTCTGTGGCTTATGATGCCTCACTTAGCACCATCATGGTGCCATTTATTACCTCGGTCTTCCTTTTGTTGACTGTGTAGCACCATCTTGGTGGCTTTGATCTTTACATCCCTAGTTTATTGACCATTTGGTGATTTGGACGATCACAGGACAGCCATTTGTTGACCATGTAGTACCATCGCGGTTGTGCTGATCTTGACTCTTCCTTCTGTTGACTTTGTAGCACCATCATGGTGGCTTGATCTTAGGTCCTCCTTTTGTGGACCGTTTAGCACCATCGTGGTGGCCATGATCTTAGGTTTTCCCTTTGTTGACCTTGTAGCACCATCGTGGTGGCGCATCAGCATCATCAAAATGCGTTTGACTTGTGATTGTCAATGGTTTTGTTATGTGTGTTTTAGTTGTATGTGTGTGCGTAGATTAAATCTTTTTAAAGGTAGTGAGATTCTGCATATATTCATTTTTTGGTAAAGCGCTTAGAGCCCACTGCTCCTGGGGATTCAGCGCGATATAATGCTCTTTATTATTATTATTATTATTATTATTATTATTATTATTATTATTATTATTATTATTATTATTATTATTATTATTATTATTGATTCTTTAAATAGCCGTTTGCCGAAGGGTGTAAGCGAAATTTGCACTTGGTGCGCAAACAATGAAATGATTTTAAATCCTTCCAAAACGGAATGCATGACGATAGCAACCCGGCAGAAGCACCAGCTCAAGCCAATTATACTCATCCTGACTATCCATAATGACACCGTTACTCAGGTCACGGAACACCGATTACTTGGTGTAATTGTTGATGACCAGATGAAATGGCAATAACGTGTTGCCAGCAAAATGTTTTTATTCTTTCAAAGCTGAAGTACATTATCGAAGTTGATGCCCGCAAGTTATTTTACTATGCACAAGTCAAAATCCCACATTGATTATGTATCCTCGATATGGGATGGCAGCTGTGACATACACTTGAAGAGGCTTAACTCCCTGCATCGGAAAGAAGCAAAACAGATCTTGCCTGATTCAGCCCTGACAACTGACGAAAAACGTGCAAGACTGAAAATGCTACCTCTTAGCAAGCATCACCTTTTAAACAAGTGCGTGATTATGTATAAAATTTGGAATGAGATTCACCCAGATTATCTTTGTAAGCTCTTTACCAAGACAAGTTCAGGTTATTCTACTTTAATACGAAACTTTATTACACCGCGCCCAAAGATAGATCTATTAAAAACCAGTGTATCTTTCTCAGGCGCATCTTTCTGGAATAAACTGCCTACATGTATAACACACGCTAGCTCCCTCTCCTCTTTCAAAAATGCCTTCTCAAGTACTTGTTATCCGCTGATATATAATCTACCACAAGTATCCGTATCGAACATATGCTTGTCGTAATCAGTGCATGCTGCCGTATGGTTTGTTCATACAAATAATAATCGTCTAATTACATAATTCATTTTCTATTATAATCTAAATAATTTGTGCTGTCTTAAGTGAATTTTCACTATGATTTGAATGATTTGCTTAGTATATAGGTTATCACTAGCGCTTGACTGTGTGTGCGTGCTCGCTCGCGCGCCTTTGTGTGTATGTGTTTGAGTGTGCTCGCGTTGCGTGTATTTTTTAAAAATTATTTTATATTTTTATATATGAACGAATAAATGAATGAATTTTATTTAATGTCTCTTCGTGTTTAATTACTGTCTCCTAATGTTTCCTGAAGAGTACTTCGGTACTATTACAAATAGTACCCTGTGTTTGTACAGTAGTAATGGCAAGTATGAAAAATGGCACATATGCTAATTACTTCATCCGTTGAGAAATACAGTTTCATTTATTTCACTTCATTTCTGAGAGAGAGAGAGAGAGAGAGAAAGAGAGAGAGAGAGAGAGAGAGAGAGAGAGAGAGAGAGAGAGAGAGAGAGAGAGAGAGAGAGAGAGAGAGAGAGAGAGAGAGAGAGAGAGAGAGAGATGTGCTTATGCATTAAGTATGCAAGGAGCGTGCATGCCATACTACCAAAAGCCGGTCACGAAAGTTTTCGAGTTAGTCCAAAGTGTTACTGATTTGAACTCAGCACGCAGACCGCAGTTTTTTTTTTTTACTGGTACCTCTAGCATAGATTTCACCTTTTCGTGTAGCGTGATTCATAATTCATAATTGTGTATTGTCCATTGCAATAGTTATAAGAAACTTTTGACTGTTAGACGAGTGCCCCTGGACAACAAAAAGAATGTAAACACATGTGACTAAAAAGGTAATGATAAATGCCCCTAACTTTGCTAAGAGTGGCAGTGTCATGCGAATAACATGCGATGCAGGGGAGACGATTGGTAGAATTTCAGCGAGCTGCCCCGAATAACACACACACACACACACACACACACACACACACACACACACACACACACACACACACACACACACACACACACACACACACACACACACACACACACACACACAAACACACAAACACACACACACACACATACATACACACACACACACTCACACACACACACACACACACACACAACACACACACAACACGATGCCGCGTGTTTGACCAGATTTAGACCTACATGTTATCACTCATTGATACTCTGTTCCCAGTGATTCTCATTCCATGTTTGCTTGTTCTTCTCCTTTGAAGCCCCGCCGTGAGACGGCCTTAGTTGCCTGCTCGGCGTTAAACCCAAATAACTAAACTAACTCCTTTCAAGCCAGTGTGAAATTTAAAACAGAATAATGCGCAACAAGACAATGTTAACTCCCTCGCTGCCAGTGGATGCAGATTGTCTTGTGAAATCTTTGTTAGTTCAACGCCAAATCCCCAGGCGCCCAAAACAACATGGATAATAAATAATAATAATAATTATATTTATAAAGCGCAAACTCCCTGCAGTGCAGGCTCTAAGCGCTGTACAATGCAAATCAAAGTTAAAACCTAAACACAAATCAATAGACAGAAAAAACTCAAAATACAAATATTACAATACAAATTCTAAAAATTAACAGCACATAAACACACCCAAAGCACAAACAACCATTGCAACAAGGACTGGCACAGGATCGTCATGATGTTATTGTGAAACAGAAAAGAGACTGGAATTTAGTAAGACAGAGTAGTGAGACTGGAAAAGATGTGTTTTAAGCTGACTTTTGAAAGAAATTACTGACGGGGCATCACGAATGTGCTTCGGAAGCGAATTCCAAATGACTGGGGCCTGGAAACAAAAGGACCTTTGACCAAAGGACTTTGTATTTATTTTCGGTACTTTCAAAAGTTTTTCACTGCTAGAACGTAAGGTGCGGGAGGCTTGATAAGTAATTAGCATACTGGAAAGGTAGGGAGGCAGTGTACCATCGAAATGACGGAAGGCGAAAGTAGCTACCTTGTACTCAATCCTAGCTTTGATGGGAAGCCAGTGAAGTTGGTACAACAAGGATGACACATGATCTTTTTTTGATTTCTGAAAAATGACGCGAGCTGCACTGTTTAATATTCTCTGAAGTCGAGCCAGTTCTTCAGATGGCAGACCAGCAAACAAACAATTACAATAGTCAATGCGGCTCAAAATCAGTGAAGACACAAGCTGAGTGGTGGCAGACTGAGTCAGGAAAGATCTTACAGAGCTGATTTTCTTCAGCTGGAAATAGGCTGCTCTACAGATGGAAGTGATATGGTCATGCATAGACAAAGTAGAGTCCAAAAGAACACCAAGGTCACGAACACAGCGTTTGAAAGGTATGGTAGCTTCGCCAACAGTCAAGCTGCTGCAGGTGACCTGGGAATGAGTGTGATGTGACGCGACACACATTGACTCAGTTTTGCCGCCATTCAGCATGAGCTTGTTCATTAACATCCATTTTTTAACAGATGATATACAGAGTTCGACTTCCTTAATTACAACTGGGACATCACATGGCTTGGAGTCCCTGAGCAGCTGTGTGTCGTCGGCATATTTGTGGAAACCACAACTATGCCGACTCACAACAGATGACAAGGGTTGAGTATACATTGAAAACAGTACAGGCCCCAAGACAGAACCCTGGGGCACGCCGCAACGCAGGGGGAGTGGTTTGGACTTTGCACCTCCAACAGTCACACACTGAGAGCGGCCTAACAAATATGAGGCAAACCAACGTAGGGCAGTGTCAGTTATGCCAAAAGTACACTGCAGACGTCTTAAAAGAATGTCATGATCGATGGTGTCGAAGGCAGCCGACAAAGTGGCGTCAACAGGAGGCGTAGATCCTCATGAGCCCCCGCAACTGCGGGGGTTCATGAGGATCTATGCCTCTTGGAAGTTGGATCGTGTTGACTTCTTCTCTCGGCAGTGAATGTGTTAACCCAACAGCATGAAGCGGAGATCCTGATAAACCCTGGATGAGGCATTGTTCCTCTTGCTGGCCCCAGTTTGTAGCAAAAATTCCTCTTGGAAATACGCGTAATGGCTCTTAATTTACGGTGAAGTCAAAATTGTGACAAGTGGTGTCAAAAATGCGACGAGTGACCATTGTCAGCAGACGACTTCAATCTGTTCGTGTGTCTTAAAAGATAATGTCAAGCTGTTTAGCGCTCCCGTATTGTCTGTGTCAGTGACCTCATACAGCCGTGTTTAGCGCTCCTGTATTGTCTGTGTCAGTGACCTCATACAGCCATGTTTAGCGCTCCCGTATTGTCTGTGTCAGTGACCTCATACAGCCCTGTTTAGCGCTCCCGTATTGTCTGTGTCAGTGACCTCATACAGCCCTGTTTAGCGCTCCCGTATTGTCTGTGTCAGTGACCTCATACAGCCCTGTTTAGCGCTCCCGTATTGTCTGTGTCAGTGACCTCATACAGCCCTGTTTAGCGCTCCCGTATTGTCTGTGTCAGTGACCTCATACAGCCCTGTTTAGCGCTCCCGTATTGTCTGTGTCAGTGACCTCAAACAGCCCTGTTTAGCGCTCCCGTATTGTCTGTGTCAGTGACCTCATACAGCCCTGTCGCACTGTTACTCATTTTTAAAGTTGTACGGCGCCTAGAGCTTTTCTATCAAAAGTATAGGCGCCATAAAAATATACATTATTATTATTATTGTTATTATTATTATTATTATTATTGTTATTATTATTATTATTATTATTATTATTACTGAAGATGGACGGAACCTGACAGTTTAGGTCCGTTCCCATACAGCTATGCGACACGGCAAAAACGTAGCTGCGCAGCAGGTGGAAAATCGCTTTGTGTGTTTCCATACAGCGGCGCGGCAGGCGGCATAGCACCTCCATACATTGTTTAGGATTGTTGCGATTTGTTGTCGTGTATTAGAGCGAAATGGCGGCTTAATCGCTTTTCAATCGCTCCATGAGGGGATACAATTTTGTCCAGCCGCTATCGCATCGCGCATATTGCAACACTTCATCTTTATTTGAATGTTGTCGATTCGTGTCGCGGTCGCCCCTCTGTATGGAAACACCATAATATGAATGGCGCCGAAATAGTTTGGCGCCTCGCGCCAAGCTATTTTTGCACCATTGTTGAACTGTCATGTTTGAGATATTTCGTGAACTGCAATCTTTAGACAATTTCCGAATGAAGAATTTCGACATCAGAGCTCGGCGTGTTAACTCATTTGATACGTGCCGCCTCCAGATACGCGGCTTAAGCCGCGTATTTGGAGGCGGCACATTTCAAATGAGTTAAAGTGTCAGAGTCCCACAATCTTGCCCTCCAACCGTAAAAGGTGTAGATTCGCATGAGCTTATGCAAATTTCAAATTAATGAAAAATAAATCGTAAAATAAATTTGAAAAATGAAGTGCTTGAATTGATTTCAACAAAGATAACAGCGCACGTTAAAAAAAAAAACTTTATTGCTCCAAATGTATGATGCAAAGAAAAGTGTTTTTCAGTCACAATCGAACAACAGCTTACGTAACAACAAACGACGCAACGGGCCCCAACCCGATCTCAACCTCCCTAACACAATATAAACTACAGACAACTCTACATCTAGACACATTCACTAATGTTCTTAAACTTTCTAATTACACAAATAACAAACACACACAAAAACAAAAATGTTCTCAAAGTGGATATAACAACGCCAGGTATTAGACAATCGCTTCAGCATAAACAGTCACCATCTTAATAATGTATTTTTACACAAATACACATTTCATCGCTGCGTCTGCTTGAGCTATTTCACAGGCAATGATGTTGAACTTTGTACCTTCACGAATTTATATTTATGACAAAGTATTTTGAAGGTTACTTCTCGGGTGGACCGAACTGTGGGCAATGGTCAATTGGGACGAACTGTGGGCGATTGTCAGGTGGGACGATCTGTGGGCGATTGTCAGGTGGGACAAACTGATGGCGAGTGTCAGGTGGTACGAACTGAGGGCAAGTGTCAGGTGGGACGAATTGCGGGCGAATGTCAGGTGGGGCAAACTGTGGGCGAGTGTCAGGTGGGGCGAATTGTCGGCGAGTGCCAGGTGGGACGAACTGTGAGCGAGTGTCAGGTGGGACGAACTGTGGGAGAGTGTCAGTAGGGACGGAATGAGGGCGAGTGTCAGTAGGGACAAAATGAGGGCGATTCTCGGGTGGGGCGAACTGTGGGCGATTGTCAGGTGGGACGAACTGTGGGCGAGTGTCAGGTGGGGCGAAGTGTTGGCGAGTGTCAGGTGGGGCGAATTGTCGGCGAGTGTCAGGTCGGTAGAACTGTGGGCGATTCTTGGGTTGGGCGAACTGTGGCCTATTTTGCGGCATGGCAAATTTTGACTCAATCTGAGGTCGTGTGAACGGCTGCTGCATTTGTGCATTCTGGCGGAATCTGCGGTCGACTAAGCCGTTGCCAATTCTCCGGTTAAATGAATTGAGGCTGAACGTGCGGTGGTCTAAGCCATGGCGCGGCTGGCGGTCAACTGAATTATTGGCGAAACGGCGGTCGTCTAGACCATCGCCGCGTTGGAAACCATTTGGCTTGTCGGCCACTTTGATATTATGATAATTGTCGTAGAATCTAAGGTTGGGTGTATCCGAGCCAATGTTAACGTCTGTCAACTTGTGGTCAAAGCCAACACTTGAAATGAACTGGTCGGCGAATGGGGGGTCTATCGAAAAAGGGGGGAGGTTAATAAGGTGTCTATTTGCGCCGAAGCAGGGGGGCAGGTGAAAACTGATTGCGGCCCAGTTCGAAAAAAGGCGAATAGTATTTGGGCACATATGATATTTGACGGAAAAAGTGTTGCGCCTCTTCTTTTTTACGCTGATATTCAAACCTTCTTTCACCGACATATTCATTTCGCTTTTTTGTGCGCTTCTCAATCCTCTCATATATGGGCAAGGGATAACGTTTTTGTTCAGCATAACTATCAAATCCCGACTGTGAGTGGGTGTCACTTGTAATTTCAGAATCAACGGTGGACGTTGCTTGAGTACTACGTTCCTGTGTCAGATCCTGAAAAAAAGAAAATGATTGAAGATGCAAAAGCAGTTTTGAAAAAAAAGCATATTAGCCTATTATTGTGATCATTCATGAATATCGGTGTATTTCCACACATCTGTAGTAATAGAGGCTCACGCTTACCAGCGCTGTGCGCTTCACAAAGTGCCCACGTTTTTCACGCTTGTACTTGTGGGTTTAATCCAAAGACAAATATCCTTTAACTCTTTCTACCCCAGACACGCCACAACAAGATAAGGATCGAGCATGACAGTTCAAGGGTGATGCCAGAATAGCTTGGCGCCAACTATCATGGTCGATCTGTGTCCTGCGCTGCAATGCAGTCTTCAGAGAACAACGGCCAAATTTGGGGATTTCGGTGTTGGGGTAGAATGAGTTAATGGACAATAACATTTCTTGATTATTAAATCTTAAATCCACTCAACGAGATGCATACAAGTACATGCTGTCTAATCGTCAAAAAATATTGTTTTCGGATATTGCACGTTTGTTTTTTACATTACGCGTGGAAATCGACCCAAAAAGTACGTGATCGCCTTATACGTGATTGCCTTCGTTTCTGACTTTTCGAAACTTTTTTTTACATGCATTTCAGTTCTCTCGTGCAACTACGGCAAAACCAAAAACAGTTTGGAAAACAGCGAAAACTCGTGAATACATTTAGGACGTTCTCCATGCACTCCGAAATTCACAAGCAAAGGTGCACTTGTGATTGTGGGAAGTTTTCGATTGCGTACCAACTTGGAAAAGTGAAAATCAAGAGTGCAGAACGTCCCAGATTCATATGAGCAGCCGACGTCGCCTGCCATAGATTTCGGCAGTTCGAAGGTTTGCACGTTCAATGTGCTGAGAGTACGATTTGTACCTGTTTTTCCATTCCTCCTAAAGCAACTCCTTTGACCTGGCGTAAAAATGGCGATTCAATTTTCCTCTTAACTTTCCGACGATGTTATTAGTTTTGTAATGTTAAATATTAGTCATTAGATTGGTTAAACATTTCAGAACGTCACGACAGCAACAAGACTTTCTCAGGGCATGCTGGTACTGCTTGTGAAAACAAAACTATACAGAATAATGTATGTCTCCAGTAGGTGTAATGTGCTAAATAAGCTTAATACATGCTAGGGACGCCGCACCTTCATGCTAATTTATCATACTCTAGTTTCCAACAACAAGACTAGAAAATAAGTTCAATTACAAAATATGTATTGGGAAATTATATATAAAAAATGCATTAACCGCAAACACACAATTCATCATCTCTTAGGTGCAACAGACCATTTAACAATACACATCCAATATCAAGGACTACAGGCAGTGCAGACTGTAGTGAGAGTTAAAAAAAACAGGAAAATGCAGGAGAATGGACCAAGGATAGACAGAAACATATGCCCCAGAAACAAAATGTGCAGATTTGGTTTTATAACCACTTGAAACGTGTTTCTATGTGTGTGAAATATGTGGCAAGCTGTTCGTTTCAGCATTTTTTTTTAATGAGCTCTGCAACAAAATGTGCGCTGCTTGAGAATTATTTGTTTACAGTTCAACGATTATCACAAAATCTTAAGACACAGGTTGTAAAGCGTTTGTCGGATCTAAAATCCAAAGCTGTAGGGACGGAGCCCTTATTATGAAACAGTGTCTATCATGAATTACCTTGCTCTTGTCAAAACGGAATAACTTTCAAAATTCTGTATGTGCAGTAATATAGAGCTACTTTACTGAGCCTTACTTCCGGTACAAGAATGCCAGGCGTGATGAAAACAAAAACACGCCGAGAAAAAGTTATTTTGGACCCTTCTGCTTCTTATTTTTTTGCCATTTGGAAACACCTAAATCAGCATTCAGTTTTGTGATTAAACAAAAAATTAAAAAAAATTAAAAAAAACCTCTTGTCATGAAAAGCAATCTTCAGACATCAGATAACCAGCGGCATTCGTTTGGTTCTCTGTTGTTTTGGAGGCACGCATTTTCCTAAAGAGGAATATTGTTCCTATTATGAAAAACAAAGAGCACCTAATATGAAACAGTGTTATAAGGAGCAGTGTTTGTCTAGCGTATATATACATACAGCCAGTTTGTTCCAAAATTCATATGTTGTCACTTTTTCTCAATACAGTTTGTCCCACACAAGGATCATGTCACTTTCGTCAAGGTCAAGGTCACAACGGCTACATTTAGTATGTATGCCATTGTCCAGGCGATGTCACTGTAAACACCGAAACGATTTTATCCAAATGGCAAATTGTGATATTTTGTGACAACACAGAGTGTTGCACACCAGAATCTATTCACTGCCTTAAATGCCAAGATCACAACGACCATATTTGTTTTGTGCAGAATTGTGTGCTAGGCAATATTTAGAAAAAACATTGGACCTATTCAATCCAAATTTTAGATAATAGTATTTTACACATTGCCATCAATCTTAACTGTGCCTCTAACTCAAGGTCAAAATCATAGTTGCCATATTTGTTTTGCAGATTATTGAGTAGGGAATACCTCTGAAACTGCTGTAATATTTGCTCTGATTGTTTAGGAAAAATGATGCCTTACCCTCATATGGGATGTCTTTAACAGAATGAATTCACGACCTGTAAGGTGAAAGTCGCAGAGGCCATATTTGTGGAGCCATTGTGCAAGCAATATCTCAGAAACCACAGGTTCGATTTGTTTCCAAATTTTGCTTGATGCTATTTTGACTTAACCCTTTGACAGCCGAGAAACTCTCAATAGGATCGATCTGCAAGACACATAGATCCTCATGAGCCTCTTGTGTGCGGTGGCTCATGACGACTTTGGCTCTTGCTGACACAACTGATATATATTTATTTGACGGTTGGGGTTCTTTGGGACTGAATTAAGAAAGATTTCAGGGCAATATTTCCGTCCATTGGTATCGAAGAGAATAAGACAGATACGTCAAAAACCAAGTTTATGTCGCTACATCACTTCAAGATGACGCACACTGTTGTCAGGAATGCTTTCAGTCAGACAAAATGGCGCACCCCTGCGAGGAAGGGGTGGGGCTAAAAAAATGTTCCAAGAGCAAACCTTGTTGGCTTAGGTGTGACAGCAAATGTGCAACAGTATAAATGTAGTCACCAATCGTCCACGGAGCCGCTCTTCAGCCGTCGTGTGTGTATGCATGCGTTTGTCTAAGGCAGTTTCTCATGGATCATAACATCTACATTCACCACCTAAACTCGACACAACTGTAGTTTACAAGAACACCTTTGCCTACATATTGCATCTGTAGAAAAAGTCAAGGTCATCATAGGTCGATGTGTTTGTAACGATTAGTCATTTTTCGCACACACATTTTTAAAAAGTTAAATTTACGCTCAAAAGTTTAAAAGTACCTAAATATGCATTTTATATCACGAATACTATTCAGAATGACCTCTTTTTAAGGTAGAGGGCAGTTTAAAAAAAAAAAAGAACGGTCGGGAGATTTCGTAGACCTTTTCATGGGAACTCTTTCTGTCGGCGGTGTCACAGTTGCTGAGAATGTGAAGAGGGTGAGGACCTACAAATGCACCACTTTTTGACTATCACACGAGGGGTGCATGGTGCTGGTGTTAGTGCGAGTGGGAGGGGGGGGGGAGGATGTCGAGGGAAGGGGGAGAGAGGTCTGGAGACCTTTCCACCACTAGCCGAAAAATAAAACTTCGGGAGGGAGCCCACATTCTCAAGTACCGTTTACAATTTCCAAGAATACGCGCGCGCGCGCGCGTGTGTGTGTGTGTGTGTGTGTGTGTGTGTGTGTGTGTGTGTGTGTGTGTGTGTGTGTGTGTGTGTGTCTGTGTATGTGGGAGGGGGAGGGGAAGGTGTGTCGAAAAACTAAAGACAATAGCTTTTATTCTCCCATACATAGAACATTTTCCACTCACTTGCTGACCATGCCTGGACTTTGACCTTTAAAAGGAGCCAATAAAATTAATATGTATCAACAAAATTCTGCTGGAACTTACTGCAAGGTTCACATACGAACTACCTGTAAAAGCAGCAACAGAAAATAAAAAGCCTTCTTACTTCCCGTGACCTTTGACCTTAACGAAAGGTTAACTTAGAGTTGCGAACAAAAGCTTTATCATCAGTTTGTCTTTGGCAAGATTTTACATAAAATTATAACTAGTTCCTTTACAAAATCGCACGTTTATTGATCGTTATAACCTTGCCCTTTCATGGAGGTCAGCGCAAAGAACAATCAAAGCTATTGTCAAATAGGATCACTGTGCCAAATTCGAAGTCTGTGGCTCTGATGGTCTCTCAGAAATTCAAAATGATAAAATTTGTCACAATTGGCTATGCAAACTATGATAGATGGATGGACCAGTGTCGTATGACTCATTATATTTAACTCACTTTTAATGTTAATTGAGCCTATAATGTGTGTTAACCATCTCTCATACCTTATTTTTCCAACAAAATGTAAGTGAAACTTTAAAAAAAAATTCTACCTTTCTTTGGACGGTAGCACGAGACGTTTTTGCATAAGTATTTTATGCATGGGTTTCCTCCCCTACATCGACAGACTCGATAGAGTAAAAAAGGAGGATCTATGTAATGAGTGAGCCATAGAGCTAGAAACATACTAGTAAGCTCTCTCTCCCCCTCTCCATCCCCCCTCCCCCCACCCTCCCCACTCCCTTCCCTTCCCTCCCCCTTCCCCCCTCTCCCTCCTCCATCCCCCACCTCCCCCTCCCCCCGCACCCCTTCATCTCCCCCCACCCCCACTCACCCCCTTCCCCCCTCACCCCCCCTCATCCCCCCTCCCACCCTTCTCTCCCCCCCCTACCTCCCCTCCCCCTTCCTCCCCTATCCCCCCTCACTCTCCCCCTCTCCCTCCCTCTCCCCATCCTCCCTCTCTCTCTCTCTACCCTCCCCCTCTCCCCCTCTCTCCCCCTCTCTCCCTCTCTCCCTCTCTCCCCCTCTCACTCCCCCTCTCCCTCCCTCCCTCTCCCCCCTCTCTCTCCCCCTCTCTCTCCCTCTCTCTCTTTATCCACCTCTCTCTCTCTCCCTCTCTCCCCCTCTCCCTCTCCCCCCTCTCCCCCCCACCACCCACCCCCCCATCACCCCTCTCCCCCCTCTCCTCCCTCCCCTACCCCTCCCTCCCCCACCCCCCCCCCCTCCCTCCCCCCTCCCCCCCCTCCCCCCCCCTCTCCTCCCCCTCCCACCTCCTCCCTCCCCACCACCCCCTCTGTCCCCCCCTCACCCTCTCTCTCTCCCCCCCCTCCCCTCCCACCCCCTCTCCATCTCCCTTCCCCCCCCCCCTCTCCCCTCCCTACCCCTCCCCCTCCCCCTCCCCCTCCCCTCTCTCTCGCCCCTCCCCCCCCTCTCCCTCTCTCCCCCTCCCCCCCTCTCCTCCTCGCCCCTCCCCCCCCCCCTCTCCGCCCTTGCCCCCCCTCCCTCGTCCCCCCCCTCCCCCCCTCCCCCTCTCCCACCCACCACCCTCCCCCCCATCCCCCCATGTCCCGCCCCCCCCGCCTCTCCCTCTCCCTCCCCCCCCCACCTCTTCCCCACCCCCTCCCCCCCTCCCCCCACCTTCCCCCTCTACCTACCCCCTCCCCCCCTCCCCCCTCTCTCTCCCCTCTCTCCCCCCTCTCTCTCTTCCCCTCCTCTCCCACTCCCTCTCTTCTCCCCCTCTCTCTCCCCCCTCCCCATCCCCCATCCCTCCCCCCCTCTCCCCCACTCTCCCCCCTCTCTCCTGCCCTCGCCCCCCCTCTCTCCTGTCCCTCGCCCTCGCCCCCCCTCTCTCGCCCTCGCCCCCCCTCTCTCGCCCTCGCCCCCCTCTCTCCCTCTCTCCCCCCCTCTCACACCCCTCTCTCCCCTACCCCCCTCCGCCCCTCTCTCCCCACCCCCCATCTCCCCCTCCCCCCTCTCCTTCTCCGCGCCCCCCCGCCCTCGTCCCCCTCTCTCGCTCTCGCCCCCTCCCTCCCCCCTTATCTCCCCCCCGCTCTCTCCCTCCCCACCCCACCCCCCACTCCCCCCTCCCCTTCCCCATCTCTCCCCCTCTCCCCCACCCATCCCCCACCTCCCCTTCCCCCCCCCCTCCCCCCTCCGCCACCCCCTTGCCCCCTTCCTCCTCCCCCCACCCTCCCCCTCTCCCTACCCCCTCTCCCCCTCTCTCTCGCCCTATGTTGGGCGCGCGCTCGCGTATGTGTGTGTGTGTGTGTGTGTGTGTGTGTGTGTGTGTGTGTGTGTGTGTGTGTGTGTGTACTGTATGTGTGACTCTGTGTGTGTGTGTGTGTGCGCGTGCGTGCATGCTGTGTGTGTGTGTATGTGTGTGTGTGTGTCGGCGTGAGAGAGAGAGAGAGAGAGGGGGGGGGAGAGATAGCACCTGCATTCATATTTGCCCTTGCTGTATGAACTTTAATGTACTTAATGATTCTTTGTTTATTGCTTTACTTTGTGTTTTTACTCATTTTATACTTTTGTGCGTACGCGTATGCGGGTAGGTATGTCTGGAGTGCGTGTCCGAGAGCGTGTGTTTGTTTTTGTGCGTATGTGCCTGAGTGCGTGCGTGTGTAAGTGTGTGTGTGTGTGTGTGTGTGAGTGTTCGTGCGTGTGTGCATGCGTACTGAATTGCGGTGTAAATGTGTGTGTGTGTGTGTGTGTGTGTGTGTGTGTGTGTGTGTGTGTGCGTGCATGCATGCGCGGGTTGCGATGTGCATGCGTGCGTACCTGAGTGCGTGTGTGGGTATGTGTGTGTGTATGTGCGTGGTGCGTGCGTGCGTGAGCGAATGTAGCAGTGCATGCAGCAGTGTGTGGTATGTGTATGTTTACATGTCTATGTCACTTATGTAGTAGATGTAGCAACGGCAAGTTTGAAAACTGGTCCTGTTACCAATAACTTCTACCGTTGGAAAATAAAGGTTCATTGTTCATTGTTCATTGTTCATTGTTCATTGTTCGCCCCCCCTCTCTCGCCCTTGCCTCCCTCTCTCACCCTCCGCCCCCCTCTCCCACCCTCTCTCCCCCACCCCCCCCCGTCTCCCCCTCTCTCCCCTCCACCCCCACCCCCCCTCCCCCACCCCCACCCCCCCACCCCTCCCCCCATCCCCTTCCCCCTCCCCCCACCCCCTCCCCCTCTCACTCCCTCGCACTCGACCCCCTCCCCCCCCTCTCTCCCGATCCCCACCCCTCTCCCCATCTCTCCCCTCCCCCTCTCCTCCTCTCTCCGTCTCACCCCCCTCCCCCCCCACTCCCCACTCCACCCTCCCCCCACTCCACCCTCCCCCCCACCCCCCCCTCCCCCCACCCCCCTCCCCCCCACCCCCCTCCCACCCCCTCCCCCCATCCCTCCCCCTTCTCCCCCCTCTCTCCCCCCTCTCTCTCCCCCCCTCCCTCTCCCCCCCACCCCCTCTACCCTACCCACCCCCTCTCTCGCCCTCGCCCCCCTCTCTCGCCCTCTCCCCCCTCCCCCCCCTCACCCCCTCACCCCACAACCCCCACCCCCCACTCCCCCTCGCCCCCCCCCTCTTCCCCATCCCCATCCCCCCATCTCACGACCCCCCTCCCCTCATCACCCCCCTTCCACCCCTCCCGCCCCCACCCCCCATCCCCATCATCCACCCACCCCCCTCCCCCCATCCCACCCCACCCCCCCTCTCCCTCCCCGCCACCCCCCTCTCTCCCACCCTTCCCTCCCTCCCCCCCACCCCACCCCCCTATTCTCCCTCCCCCTCCCTCCCCCTCTCCACCCCCCCCGCCACCGCCCCCTCTCCCCCTTCCTCCCCCTCCCCCCTCCATCTCTCCCTATCCCCCTCTCCACACCCCCCTCCGCGCTACCCCCCCTTCTCCCCTCCCCATCCCTCCTCCACCTCCTCTTCCCCACACCCTCTCCCCCCTCTGCCCCTCCCATCTCTCTCCTCCCCCTCTCTCCCCCCTCTCTCCCTCCCCTCTCTCCCCCTCTCTCCCTCCCCCTCTCTCCCCCTCCCACTCTCCCCCTCCCTCCCCCCCTCTCTCTCTCTCCCTCTCTCTCCCTCTCTCTCTCTCCCTCTCTCTCTCACTCTCTCATATGTACTCAGACGGGTGTCTGTATAAAGCAAGGTATGATTTTCTGAGGTGCGTCTCTTTCAGCTTAAAAGCCTACAGTCATGTACACCGTCTAACCGAACAGGGCGTGAAATTCAATAAGAGTTATTATCCTCTCACGGGCTGGTGGGTTTCAATGGCTCGCGTCAGACATGTATAAGACAGTATACACCCCGGAATAAAAATCTTAAAATAATATTGCACTGGCGTGAGGCCGTACTTACAAACCTTGTGTTTTTGACGTCGGGTGTCATATATGTGTGTGTGTGTGTGTGTGTTAGTGTGTGTGTACGGGTATGTTTATTCATGTGTTTGTGTGTGTGTGTTTGCGTGTGTGTGTCTGTATGTATGTGTGTGTGCAACTTGGTGTTGTTTTAGTGTGTCAGTGTGTATGTATGTGTGTATTTATGTATCAGGCATACTCAGCCATGCAAACAGAACCTTAGAATGAACCAGTAACTCAATGTTAAACAAGCCTCTCAAACCTACTCATAATGAGAAATCAAACATTACAAATAACTGAAAATGTTGTAGAACGGGGCTCATGTGACTCTATTTACTCAGAACAAGCCTTTATGTAGGTGAAGCTCTATTCAGTCACACCGGGCAGGTGTACAATTTCTAAAGGTCTTTTCAAATGTGGCCTGTGGCGCCCTGAAAGCATGTCCACACCTCATTGAAAGAGGGCTTGTCATTGAGTCTTGTCATGCGTGAACTGAAATGTTATGTGCGGGACAGAGCATGTGAGTTCGGAAATCGACTCTGGCAGTATTGAGAGACAATAGAGAGTAATGTTCTAATTATTTGGCGTGTGTAAAATGACATTAGTTTATTACAGAGTGCACTATCAGGATTTTGGTTTGATTTGAGAAAAACGACAATGTAGACGTTAATGACTTTAATTAGTTAATTAATTAAGATCATTAGGTATTAACAGAGACAATAGTTATAGAGAAAAACAATCGGAGACCTGTAAGATAATTAGATCAAAAAGGCCGCATCAGTCATGCTCATCACTTTTTTTAAATCAAAGGGTTGATTAAAAAAATAACGGGGTGTAATGGGGGGTAAAAAATATGATATTTAAAATGATGTAAATTAATGACTGATGCGGCTTTATTGAATTCATTGTCTTTCGGGTATCCTATTGTCTTTCTCTGAAGTTGTGTTTTACTATTCAATGGTTCTTCCTTTTTTGTACGGAGTATTTTACAGGTATCTCACGGGACCTGTCACAGTACTTCACCCAGACTTAGGGTGCCATGCGCCTCGCACTCACAAGGGGCTCATGTAAATCAGTGCCTCTTGCTGTGCGATACAATCATAATTGCATGCTCAGACTGAGGCAGCCATCTGGCAATAAGCCGCTGACTACTGGTCAACCCCAGCGGTGGGAAAGTGTCCAATCATTGCTGAACTGGGGCCCAACTCAGTCCCTCAGCCAGGCATAGAGTTTCCTGTGCCCCTTTAGTCACAAGGGCCCATGAAAAGCATTACGTCTTTCTGTGCGATGGTAATGGTATTGCATCCTTAACGTGGCAGTCATCTAGGTTTAAGTCTACGCCTGTATACACGCCAACTGGGATCAGAAAGCGAGAAATCAACTGCGAGCAGCCGACTGGTCCGAGTGTCATAGGTAAGTGCTAATCCCTTAATCCCGTCACACATCACTCTCTGAGCACAGTGGGTCTCTAGCCTCACACAGATTGGGTAGTTTTGTCTTTTGAGGTAATGTCCGTGGACATGCACAAGTGCCCATCATAGTAGCAACTTGTGGTCATTGATGCGTGTCAGCAGATGGGAGGTGTGAAATGTCTTGATTTTGATTATAAGTAAGTAAGTAATCTTCAGCCAGTGTAAGAGCTATACATCATGGGTGATCATGACTATTTCTGTGATCTGATCATGTGTTCCTCATATAGAGGAAGTTTGTGGGTGTATAGAGCAATATCACACTTTTTACAAATGGCTGTGTTGTTCCTCAAACGGAGGAGTAATTGGTAGTGTAGTGTTGTTGTCAAGCACAAGGGGATTGCTCCTGCAGAAACTCCAGGTAGAACATTCTTTTCAATAGGAAAATTAACACCATATAAAAATCAGAAGTGCCCGATTAATCTTGTTTTGTTAGGGAGACAGGGTGGAGGTGGGGAGGAGTCAAGTGTATGCAGATATGATCAGCCCTTCTTTTTAAACTTAAAAAAAAGACACGCAGCGAGAACGGTTACAACACGATAGTACAATTTGACAGAAAATCCCCACAAGGAAAGTATCAAGAAAGAATAATTTCAGTACAATTTATTTGTAATTGTTCTTCTTAAGCTCGTTTCTTTCTTTGTTATGACTGTATGCTCGCCTGATAGTAGCTGTTTTGGTATGGATTTATTTTGTATGACACAGATTGGAAAAGCGGGGGGGGGGGGGGAGGACTGTCGGCCCCCCTCCGCCCCCCCTCCCCCGTCGAGACACACCCTCTGGATCCGTCCCTGTCCTACCAGACAAGACATTATAAAAAATTGTATTGTGTGTGATCATTAATTTATTTTGAATAACGACTCTGCTCAAATTTGTCTTTTCGCATATGACTTTTCACAATCCGTGAACGTAGTCACGCGTAAAAGAGGTTTTGGGGCTGTCCCTGAGACGCGTCGATGTTCTCAGTACAAAGGAGACGACTAGGAATAGCTTTATTGCCCCAAATGGTATTTGTCTGCAGCGGAATTTTAAAACAGACATTAAAGCAAACACGAAAATAAAGAATAAATTCATTTGATTAACCAATACAATCAAATCGAGTATATGAACATATGTACCCACTCCATAAAGTTCTCCCTTTTTTGACGATTGTATTGATATATTGTATAACAAACAAAATTAATATTCATGAATTTGCTTGATATACTTATCTTTCCAAAATCCTTTGCAGGCAAAAAATTAAAATAAAATAAATTAAATTAAATTTAAAAAAATATTTTAAAAAAATATATCTTGGATACTTACATTTGTCAAAATGGAAACGCGAAATATGCTCATACTGCAAATTAAGGAGTTTCTTTATTTGCAGTAGTGATTATATACTCCTTAGTGAATGTAAGCTAGAAATTTCTTTGACATACAAACGCATGAAGGGATAGCCGACGCCAGCAAACGAGCAAAACGAATCGTTGAAGGAGTGCAATAAAAGACGACCGCTAACGCTAGTGTTAGCGACATCCCCAGAAAAAAAGCAAAATAAATAAACCTGCTGGTATTTTTCGTCATTAGCTGTGTTCTAATTACGAGTAGAAAGCACTGAAGTTTTCATAGTCAGATAAAATCTGCGGGCACATGACTGTGTCTGAAACGCAGTCGTCTGCCGCACTTTTGTTATTCCTTTTCTTTTATTTTACGTCACCTCCTTCAGTTGCCACATTCCTTCTGCCAATGAAGATAAGTAGCGGCTAATCTCTCTGTTTGTTTGTTTGTCTATTTTGACAAAGGGTATTTACCCGAAATATTAATAAATTGTGTTGTACCCGTCTTTTCTAAGCGTGTTTCTTTCTCCGATGGGTACTTCTTTGCATATTACACGCTTGGCAGTCACCCTTTTGGTCTGGATTGCCAATCACATGTTTTGTGTGAACCGCAATCAGCCTCAAACTTAAGGACGTGGGTTACAGTTTTGTTTTGGACTGGGTACATAGATTATTTGGAGCCAAATTTCGCTTTAAATAGTGCCGATAACCAACAGATGTGAGATGACTTTTGTTGCCTGCTCTGCTTCCATAGCAACCAGATGTAACGGTCACTTAGTGCTTGTTGTCATGGCAACGGTGAGCATACCTAATTAACTGAGTACGTCGGAGCGTTCAGGAGAGAAAAATGTTGATTCTAATGGCACACAATAAAGCACATGTCCACAAACAAAAACAAGTGTGCTGAAGTGCCCTAGTTCGCCTTAAAATCGGACAGTTTCCTGCCGGGGCTCTATTATATCATTTCCTGCCGGGGCTCTATTATATCATTTCCTGCCGGGGCTCTATTATATCATTTCCTGCCGGGGCTCTATTATATCATTTCCTGCCGGGGCTCTATTATATCATTTCCTGCCGGGGCTCTATTATATCATTTCCTGCCGGGGCTCTATTATATCATTTCCTGCCGGGGCTCTATTAAGGTGTTTTAAATGGCTTGTTTTTGTCTCTTTCACAACTTTTAAAGACTGTATAGGACAATGAGCAGGTTATGAGCGATAAGTAGAAATAGCCCATACTGGGTCCAATAGTACCACATGATTGGTTCTTAGAGTGGTCGGGTATTATCAAAGTTTGCACTAACTGGTATTTGTTCATAAACTGGTACAGCTAATTATATCTTTGCAGATATGTAAGCAAACGTATTCAAGTCATATTAAAGTGTTCTAAAGAAACCACTGACATTGGATTACAAGTAGCGATAGGTCGGGATTGAGGTTTGTGACACTTAATGCACAGTAAGTGCATTTTCATCTTATTTTTAAACTCCGAGCAAAAATAGTGATTGATTGATTAATTGATTGTTTGACTAACTTTATTTGCCAAGGAAAGAGGTTTTAGGCACGCAGGACCATACCATCATTACAAACCTGTCCTTGCTATAACTAACGTTTATAATCAAGACAACAACAACGTATTGAACGTGAAGAAGAAAACACACGCACACGACACACAGAAGCAAGGCTGGCTACATTGTAACATCAGCAGCTGTAAGCCACAATAAGTGAAAAGGACTGAGACTGCCACAGCAAGGAAAAATGGTAATTCTTCCTTCCACTGTTGTATCTGTCGTGTTCAGCGAATAGTGTCTCTGTCTTTTTGCAGGTCTGTGTCTCTTAGTAGAACAGAAATTCCCAGCAAAGAAATAAAAACGCTAATGAAAAATAGCCACAACATGACGTATTACACTTTCTGGTTTTCACATGAACATAAAAAAAAATGTGTGCTGTAGTTGTCGTTCCTAAGCTTCTAGAAAACAATTCAACGCTCATCTTTAATTTGCCAGAAGAATAATTTATTTCTGGATTTCTGTCTATTAGCACCAAATGGTTTCCTCACGAAAGGTCACAGATGCTGATCAAATGTACCTTTGACAGTCCATATTTCTGTTGACAAACATAGAGTCTTACATCAGTGTTTAGGTGATAATGAGAATCCCAGTCGTGTGGATTAAAAAACCTTGTCATATGAGCGAAAGCGATTAGAACACGTTTTTAAGACCACGAGAGTGCGATTCTCAGTATCACCTAAACATCGTTGTAAGAAAGCCAAATATATTACACTGACTTAGGAGAGATAACACAAGGCCATCGATATCCAAACACCTGAATTTCAGACCCCTTTGAAGACCTCCCACGTTAAAATCGAATATCAGCTGATCCGGTAAGTGCACTTGACGTAGAAACAAAGAAATCACTTCTTTTCAATACGTCTGCTGTATCTTTCATGCGAGAGCAACGCTCATTTACCGATACGGTGGATTTGTCATTACCAGCTGACTGGCATCCGAGTGTTTCTACTTGTTATATATCAGCACATATCTCAATTTCAAAGCGGATAGATCTGTGACGGTGCTTTGAGTTCGAGTTTGCTTTAGCTGCAGTGGTTTCAAACCTGAAGTGCGTCTTGTTTTCCTTTGGCACTGTGACATTAAACAAGTGGGACGAACCAACCATCCCACACAGTCTCTTCTGTATGAGCTTGCATGCATGTTCCACATTTTGCACAATACTATCGCGGACATTATAACAGAGATAGAGATAACTAAATCAAATTGTCGAAGAGAAGCATTGCGTCAGTTCATACTGACGTGCTGGTGCTTTGCGTCAGTTCGGGAACATTGTATAACACTGGTGTGTTTTTTGTTGTTGTTTTGCTTTTACGTCATCGTCACTGTCTGAATCTTCTCCATGAGTCATGGATTCCGACTTCTAACATATTTTCTGTAAAGCATTTTTTTTTTTTTTCGAAAACGTTGAAGAGGTACGAACCTGGCTAACTAACTCGTCCAATATATTTCTGCAAATTAGCTATATCCAAACGTTCAAGTGAATATAGCGACAAATTATGCGTCTAATGTGGATATTATACGGATCAAATGTAGGTCAACCGATGTTCTATAAACGGTCATTTAACTCAATGAGACATCCGATTTCAATATGCTCGGAGGCTGTCCTAAAAACCCCATAAATGAAGCACATTGGGAGTTGCTTGTTTGTTAATCTTATCCTTCTGATATATCTCTCTCCACTCTAAACCACCTTACCCCCGATCCACACACTGGCACACACAAACACATAATACGTTATGTTGGCTGGCGAAGCCAGGGCCATTCTGAAGAAGAACAATGTGGATGACGTGAAACTAACCGAACAAGGCACAGATCCTCATGAATCTCGCAATAGAGGGGGCTCATGAGGATCAATATCTCTTGCTTAAACCACACTGTATCCATGTTCCTATGACAGCTGGGGATTATTGACTCTGAATTTGCAATGCCTAATAAAAAAAAAACAATCGAGTGGCAGTGAATGGGTTAAACAGATGTTGCACCTTCATGCTAGTCTAGATAGAACGGTACAGTGAAAACAATCTGTACAATTAAAAACATGTTAGGGGAATAGTACATACCCAAAACACCCGGTATCCACCGCATTACACGACATAGTGCCTCTTAGGTGCAACAGACCGTTTAGCAAAACTCATTCAGTATCACCAAAGAAGGGAGCATTTGAGAAGCAAGTTTAGATAACTTGAGCAAGGCGAGAAACAAATACTTGCGCCAGTAACGGAAAGATAACACATCCTGTGAGACAGGTCAGGGTGACCTTGGAAAGAAAATAAGTTAATCCGGTATTTGTATTTTTCCCTCACCATAGTCTAGAGGTTTCCATTAAGTTTGAGGGTTTAATTTTTTCCCGGATTTAAACAACAGCTTGTTTTTGCGAGGATGAATTCAGATTGGTCTGGTAGGGCCTACTGATGTATACAATTTCTGGTATCATGGTCTTGGGCATATTCAACTAGTCTCCGTGTTAGGTACACTATAATCGTGACTCGACCGAATAATATTTACATTAGGAGCATTGTTTTTATGTTAATGTGCGTGTTGTCTTTTCACTTTTTAAAAAAAATATTTTTTTACTTATTTTTTGCTATGGCAAAGTACATTGTATGCTGCTATTTGTAATCGTGTAAAGCCGGTTTGAGCTGGCTTCTCCGTCTGTAGTGTTTACAAGATTACACACAAGCTGGCTGTTTCAGCAATGCCGATCTTTCACGTTTGCAGTCAAGGTTTCCTGCTAAAATATTTGACAACCACGTACAATAAATACACCATCATCTACACAGATGGATCCCACGACCCACGCACACACGCAACTGGACTAGGTATCCACGTTCCTCACAAATCGGACAGAGCCATCAAATTACCGGATCACACGGCGGTCTTCACAGCCGAACTCACGGCAATCCTAGGAGCCATCAAAGTAATAAAAGCAGACCTGAATGCAGCTAAAAAAATTCTCATAGTCAGTGACTCCCTATCAGCGATCCAGGCGATCCAAAACTTGGACTCCTCCCGAGAAGACCTAACATATCTTATTAGACTCAGAGTAGCGGAACTCACAGAATTAGGCCAGGAAATTAAGTTCATTTGGGTTCCCTCCCATGTAGGGATCCCAGATAATGAGAAAGCAGATAAAATAGCGAAGAAAGGCCTCGACCAAGAATCGACCTTCTTCGACCCTCCGGCCAGCCTTCCAAAATCTATGGGAAAAAGAATTTCATCACGCAAAAAGAGGTAGACGTAAAGGCCTCACGAGGGTCCTAAACAACGTACCCATCCTACTCTCAGGCAAAAGGAAAGACCAAACCCGATTAACAAAAATCAGACTTGGGGGCGAGAGATACCTGGTCCACCCCAACCCAGTCATATGTACATGCGGCCACGCTTGAATCTGGCTTACTGTCCCTATTGACTATTTCTAGTATCAGGGACTAGCTAGTTTGACTTATATGGGTGGGATTATGGGGGACAGGACCAAGGTTAAAAATTAGCTAAGAGGGTCGGTGGGCAAAGCCACACGGCCAATAAAAATTGAAATTCTCACTCATTACCTATATCGAATAAGTACAGCTGAAGGTCTGTTAAAGGTGGCCCTAGGCCAACCCAAGCTCTATTTCCAGAAAAACAACGGTCCTTTTCATCAAATGGACAGAACTAAAAATCTTTATTTCAAACTATAGGTTAAAACTCCTTTTAAAAAGGCAATATGTACATGTAAAGGAACTATCTAAGACTGGTTAAGAACGATAAATCAGGAGAATAGTCTTTACGCGTTAAGATGGTGAAGCTCGGTGTATGATGGTTTGTAGCTCGTGTTGGTTATTATTGCTAATAGGTAACCTTGGATGATACTTCCAAATGCACTCAGGGTTTGTTTAGTGTCATTAATACCCTTTTTATGCAAGGCTTTCTCAAGGGAGTCCATGCATTTTTTCATATCGAGTAGCATTTTGGCTTTATTCTCATGGAGTTTAGGAAGACTGTCCTCCTCCATCATCACGCCACCCACAGGCTGGCTATTGACCGGAGAGGAAGAAAAGTTATCAGTTTGTTGACCAACATCTTTGGTCGTTTTATCCTGCACTATGATCTGTATAGGCTCAGTCACTTTAACCTGAGTAGCATCAGTTTGTTGACCAGTGTCTTTAGTGACTTTGGTCTGCATTACTGTCTGTTTAGAGACAGTTTCTTTGACCTGTGTTCTTTCTGCTTTGGAAGCAGGTATAGTTATCTCGAACTCTGAATTTTGAACGAGGCTGTTAAAAGATGTAACTGAGATCGAGGAAGTTTGGGGCCGGCCGGGCCAAGTAAGAGGCTTGGCCCAGGCGGTCTTATCTAGGTTAGGAGAGACAGGCCTGTGGAGATTGTTTTCCTTGGCTGCTGCTCGTTGATTGATATTTGTTTGTGCTCTATAGAGCGCTGCTTTATATGGAATATAGCTCTGATTCCTGATTTTATTTGCCTCACGAAACAAAATTATTTTCGGGCATTTTTGATAGGCGGCACTGTGTGGGCCGCCACAGTTAACACATTTTGCCACCGCCGTGTCAGGACAGTCCGCACGACGGTGTTTTTTACTTCCGCAGCGAACACAGGTCGCATGCTTTGCTCTGCACGCTTTTTCCGTGTGCCCCAAACGGCAACAGTTGGCACAGTGTGCCGCCGTGGGTGCATACGGCTCCAGCGGGCAGAGAAGGGCTCCAA
Source organism: Semisulcospira habei (assembly GCA_036245525.1). Lineage (NCBI taxonomy): Eukaryota > Metazoa > Mollusca > Gastropoda > Semisulcospiridae > Semisulcospira > Semisulcospira habei. The sequence goes on from BTPG01000003.1 coordinate 7,963,768, forward strand.
TTTTAATTTTGGTTGGTAGGCTGGTTAGGCCCAGAAATTCTATTTTGATGGCTCTGGAGGCCGTACCATCTCGTTTCTTAAGACGGGTAATAGTGGCATTAAAGCCCTGCTGTTTAAGCGTGTGGGCAATGTCCACGGGGTCCTCAACATGGGGGACACCGTGGACAACGCCCACCACTCTAGGAGTGGGGACGAGACACTCAACGTGCGCCCCACCTATATTGGTTTTTGTACTGAGCTTTCGTTGTGCCCGTAAACTCGGGCAAGAAACTATCCATAAGTTATGGCCTATCGATCTCAGAGAGATTTCCGACGGGGTTGCCCCGGCAGCCTCACAGATGTGGGGCTGCTGCGTCCCATGGTTGCGGATGAGAGTGGCGCCGGTCCCCAAATCCCGTAATCGGACCGGGAACCTACACCACTCCTCCGCCACCGGCTCGGCTAAGATCCCGTCAGGCCTCTCCCCACCTCGATAGGCTTTTTTGTTTTTTCGACGACGGTCTCCAGAGACAATTTGAAAGTGATGGTCGTCCCCCTCCGCCTCCTCCGACACAACACCATCCATGACCTGGACAGGTGTGCCAGCATAGGCTTCGGTGGGGGCGTCCTCTTGATTAACGGTCACAGAGACTGATTGACTAACTTGACTAGCAATATCATCACTAGTTTTAGGTTCTGCACTGCTAGGTTTAGGATCTTGTGATAGGGTGTGCACACAGGACAGCATATCTGCCTGTGAACTAACACCCTCAGAATTAATCTTCTCAGTAGAAGGTGCCATAGTGGCGGGTGGGGGAGGAGACACCCTATGCTCCCCACGCCGTAATTGGCGGGGTGATTTTGGCGGTGTAGAATTCCGCTTTCTATTTCTAGGTTTAATTTTTGGTCTCTTTTTCTTTGGGGGTTTTTCTTCCTCAGAGGAAGACAGTGATCCAAAAAGATCATCCATCATGTCGACAGACACTATGCCCGGAACAGCGTGACCGAAAATTGGGCACACTGCCGGGCAGTATTTTATAGTCGGCTAAGCCACGAGCAATTTAACTGGTTATCCAAGTATCACCGCGGTCTAGTAGGCTAGGCCGCGCGTTTTGATCTTTGCAGCGCCGACTGGGTGAGCGAAGCTGACCCAGTTATGACGCTATTGACTATTCTATTCCGCAACCAACCAGGTGGCGCGGTAAAACACTTCAGGTTATCTAGTTATAAAAGCTTGGTTTAAGACTACAGTCTATGTTAGAAATAAGCCAGACTCAAGCAGGGTATACCTTCTCTAATTTCGCTCTTTTTTTTCGAAATTTAGAGGCCGACCGAAATTTAGAGGCTGGCGTTGTCTATGGCTATGGCGGTGGTAATGCTGGCACTGGCGTAGTGGTGTACAGTGACGACAGCGTAGTGAGACAGGAAAGCGTAGGAAGCGAGGGTGGCTGAGACTGTAGGCAGCTGAAGCGTGGTGATAGGTGACGCCGGTACTGGCTGGCATGAAGCAGGTAAGCGGTGCTCAAGAAGGCTTGTAGCGTGGCTGTGACCAAACCCCACAAAACAACCTTCTAGCTGTAAGGCTGAGTGAGTCGATGAATGCGGCCACACACTCACAACAGAACATATACTGCTAGACTGCCCTACCATAAACCACGCCAGAGCTAGACTAGAAGACATACTAAACCCACCTCTCACACTGGAAGGTCTCATAAACCCCACCCCAGACACTTGGCACACCACCGCAAACCAGACAATACAACTACTTAACAAACACCCCCTGATCCAACACATCTAAACAAACGACCCATCACTGACGACAAGAACGAAGGAGAACCCCCCCCCCCCCCCCCCCCTACGACTCAACCCCCATAGGGCGCGGGCAGCCATGATGCAAGATTGTAAAACTAGCGATGCGCGAGCACCAGCGACAGACAGCCAGAACTAAACTCCCTTCCCCCCCCCCCCCTTGGCCCATCCCCCCCCCCCCCGGACGAAATCAGCGCCAGCTGGAAGTCCTTGTCCCTTCAATAATAGCATAGCATAGACACACACACACGGATGTGCTGGGACTAACTGCGGCTAACTTGGACTTCTGCGCACTGGAGTGCAGTCAGCCGCGATATGCTAATATTATTGTGTGGGAAAAGTAAGCTGTCGTGTTCAGCGTCATTAAAGCATGTTTCAGTACGCGTTTTCCCGATTCAATTTTTGTTTTACGACGAATGTCGAGTGTGCGCACCTGCGCCTTACAGCCAATCGTTTGAGTTTACATGATATCAATCAATAGTTGGTTCTTCAACACCGGGAGGGTTATGTCACAACTGGGCATGGAAACATCTGAGGTTGACGAATGGATTTAGAGACGGCGGAGTGTTCGTATCAAGACAGACTTCAGTTACCTGTATCATTTTACCTCAGCTCAAATTCAGTGCAAGTATCTGATCGCCACGAGCTCCTACTGACACATGGTCTGTCCTCTTGACTAGCACAGTTATTACTACATGAATTAGACTGCTGTGGAGCAGGCCATTCTTCTTTCGATAACTCATTTCTCTGGCGGCATCTCGGTACCTGCAAAAGGCATATATCCTCTTGAACCCGCCCAGCGCGTGTTTTAAAAAGACTACAGGTCCCAGCTTGAGCCCTGCCCCTAAGTGGGTCAAATCGGTTCGTAACTCAGTTGACGGAGTTGGCAACTGCGTATCACGAGCTTGCAAAACTCTCGGAAAACGACAGACCACTTCCTGTTCTACGGAAATCATCGCGATTAGCAGATCGGACAACAGCAGACGATTCTGTGACACTTTGAAACTGACCGACATCCACGGATTTTACGCGCTGGGGACTATGATGGCAGAATGTACGGCTGTACATGCTGTAAGTATGACTCCTGACACTTTGTAGTTGTGAACGAATTTTTTCAACACGTACCTCCAGTCCAATATAGGCTAATATAAATAAATAAAGAAGCATTGTGATGTACAACCAACACAGTAAATTGGATGTGTGTGAGAGAGAGAGAGAGAGAGAGAGAGAGAGAGAGAGAGAGAGAGAGAGAGAGAGAGAGAGAGAGAGAGAGAGAGAGAGAATCGACTGTTTACATAGATGCCAAAAGATACAAGGTCGCCATGGGTCAAGCTGATTTTTAGTAGCTGCCCTTCGTATGGAGAAAATAAATTGCTGTAGGCCACTCCAGATGGAAAGATATAACAACAAACACAAAACGACAAATAACCCCTCCTTCCTCACCCTTCCGATATCATATAAAGCTTCAGGCTGTGCTGTGTAACTTACGGATAGCTCGGCCTGGTCCATATCCAGTGTGCGTCCAAGCAAGACACAAATGGCCTGCTCTGTCCGTCGGGTGGTCGAGTGTCGTCTGCTACTGTTGATATCAGTACAAATATCGCTGGTTTAGATCAGTGATCGCGGTTCCCACTCGCTGCATACAGGACGTGGCCTGTCTTTTTCAGGGGAGTTTTGCCAGCACGACAAACGCAGTTGAAAACTCAGTCAACTGAGTAGCAAACCGGTTTGCCGAGGTTAGCCGAACGTTCACGAAGACAGGGCCCTCGCTGGGTCCTGCAAAGTTTTTTTTTTTAAACACGTGCGGGGCGGAGTTTGACTGTTTCTCAGCTTTAACAACAATTGGATGATGATTATAGCAGACAATGCTACGTAAACATTGTCTGCACTTGACAAGGACTGCATTTGCGGCTTTAACTCATTCTACCCCAGACACACCACAGCAAGACAAGGATCAACCATGATAGTTCAAGGGTGATGCCAGAATAGCTTGGCGCCTATGGGCGCCAAGCTATTCTGGCGTCACCCTTGAACTATCATGGTCGATCTGTGTCCTGCACTTCAATGCAGTCTTCAGAGGACAACGGCAAAATTTGGGGATTTCGGTCTTGGGGTAGAATGAGTTAATGAACACAGGCCATACAGTCTACTTCGCTTATAACAAGGTCATATAAAATAAAGTCGGATATTCCAACACTTTATCAGAGGTCCCGCTAGCACTCTAGGTACTGTAAATTACTTTGCTTATAACAAACTTTGTAATAAAAACAAACCGTTGGGTCTCCTGGCGATTTGTTATATCCATATATCCGAAGTTTATTGTATATTATTCTATTCCCTCCCCTGGGCGCCAGCCATCCAGTATCAAGGCAGCCACTTTGTTTTTTGTCGAAAAGTTTGATAATTTGTTCTTCCCCCACCCCCACCCCCTCTCTTTCTCTCTCCCTCTCCCTCTCTCTCTCTCTCTCTGCGTGTTCGGCATACAGTAACAGACTAAGCCAAAGAAGAGTACTCATTCAGTCAGTACTTCGCACTTTTATTTTATCTTTAATAAGCCCACCAGGATTGATGTCGAAGATTTTTTTTAGCTCTCGGTTCTGGAACATAATATATCTTGCAGGCAAGGCCGACCAGAAATGGACCGTGTTCACAAACGGCCAGCCGCTGCTGGAACAAATTGTCAAGACACAAGAACAAGACTGCAATTTTGTGGGTACACAAGTGTATGTCATGTGTCACCAAGAAGGCCTTTGAAATGATATGTAATTAGACCAGTACAATAAAACATGCATCTGTTACGGCCATGGACCGTCAGACATGACTGGTTCGACTCTGAACAAGTATGGATATACTCCAACAGCATCTGCTCACAAATCAATAGCGACATCAGAGGCCCTGAACATCGTCGCTGTTCACAAAGAGAAGCACAAGATCCGGGTCAAGGAAGATGCTAAACCGTGGCCAAGATAAGAGAGGTGCTCCCCATCTGCATAGATGTCTTTGTGACCGGCAGCCCACCTACAACGCTGGTCAACATCTGCTCCGGCTGTCATGAATGATACTGCTGTCAATACTCACGAAAGCCTAGCAGTCAGAGAAACCGTGGACTGCTGAATTTCATAGTAAGATCAACCAGGAAGTAAAGATCACGTCATCTGTGCAGAAAACAGCTTCAAAGACTAGCAATGGGGATGCTCACAGCATGCACACATCGTTCATTTATACATATGTGCGAGAGATCGTTGCATTATCACTGAAGCTGTTTCCTTAGGGACTCTTCACATGAGCTTGCACTCGCCACAGTTCTGTTCGATGAAGATCAATGCGGACAACGCCAGATCTATGCTGAAGAACATGTTGCAAGGTCTGAGCTAAGGAGCTAGGATTCCCCAGAAGTTGTCATACTCGATGCCTTTGAAATAGTTTGACTGTCCTCTGGCCCGACTCAGCCAGAGCGTCCTACTTTGTCTTTGCTGTTGCCACAATGATCATGAAGAGGCATATCTAAAGAACACATTCTGCACGTGGATTTGGGCCGGTATTTCCCAAGCAACATTTAACCGTGTTGCTCCGTCAATCCGTCAGCAAGGCATAAGCCGCATCTACAGCATGACGGAAGAACCCTCTACCCAAGCAAGCATACAATCGTGTGTTGCTAATGAACTGAGATCATTACCGTTTAATACAGTATGAGTAATGTAAAACATCATACAAAGGTCATGCCCAATATACTCGCTGCACACTCTGCGACGAGTTGTAGCACAGCATCGTCAGAGGACAGCCCCCAACAAGCTTCAGTCATTTCATGTCCGCGTTCTGGAATTGAAGAGACACAACTGCCACGAGGCAAGAAATACTAATTATACGGCCAGGAGCCCAACACAAACTTGGCTGGGTATGAGTGGAAATATCTCCATATGGGATGACAGCAGGATGCAGAGCTCAGACTTAAAGCCCATTACTAAGTGCTCACCTTCATGTGCATTTTGGAACGCGGCAAGCTCTCCATCTCCATGTAATAATAATAATAATAGCATTTATATCGCGCTGAATCCCCAGGAGCAGTGGGCTCTAAGCGCGTTACAAAAAAAATGTATATATGCAGAATCTCACTACCTTTAAAAAGATTTAACCTACGCACACATATACAAATAAAACACACATAACAAAACAATTGACAATCACAAGTCAAACGCATTTTGATGATGCTGATGCGCCATACAGATGGTGCTACACGGTCAACAAAGGGAAGACCTAAGATCAAGGCCACCACGATGGTGCTAAACGGTCAACATAAGGAGGACCTAAGATCAAAGCCACCATGATGGTGCTACAAAGTCAACAGAAAGAAGACCCAAGATCAGCACAACCGCGATGGCACTACATGGTCAACAAATGGATGACCTGTGATCGTCCAATCCACCAAACGGTCAATAAACTAAGGATGTAAAGAATAAAGCCACCAAGATGGTGCTACACGGTCAACAAAAGGAAGACCGACGTAATAAATGCCACCATGGTGCTAAGTGAGGCATCATCAGCCACAGAAATATGTATGCCGATGCAGACCAGACCATTATCACACACTCACACACATCAGTCCTAGTCTGAATGTGGATTTAAGCAATAAGCCAAATCAGTATTTTGCAGCCCATTCAGTTGTGAACCACGTGGACGGCAGCTGCAAGACCAGTTCCAGCTCTGTAGTCACCTATACAAGGTATGCAGCGAGCTTTACATGACCTGCACCAAGTTGTCTACGTGCAAAGGATGTGAAGCATGCAATAACCCTTTCACAGTCGTAATTCCTGACCCGATGTAAAAGAATGGGAGTGAAGTAAATGCGGACTGAAACACAGCAAAAGTCAACATTCACAACAGAAGTCTGTAAGCATTCACAATAAAAACATCCAAATAATGCCACTTTTACACTTGGAGCGGATACGTTACCTTATGAAGGCGAGGGTGGGAGGAGGGGAAGGGCAACGTTTTTGTTTACAGAAAGCGCCATAAGGGAAATCAGATTTTCCGATCATTCAGAATCTCAAACAAAAACACGGACCGATAAAACAGCGTGTGGGGCTTCTAGAATGGGGGGAGGGGGCGGCAGTATCTCAAAGAGGAGATATCCACACTAGGAAGACAAAAGGCAATCTCACTTACCTCGGAGTTTTTTTTTCTAAGCCAAACGGGCGGGATGTCTGGAGTTCGGAATCTCTGCCCCCCCCCCCCCTTTCGTGATCCGCTCTTGATTCGATGTAGAAATGTATATTTACTAAATTTCTTTGTACATAATCTAACAAAATGAGCCATTGCAAAAGATTTTTCGTGTCTGAATTGTAATTACATGTGCCGGGATAAAAAATTGTATTTTTCCTGGCGGCCATCATGGATTTTCCTTTATACAAAAAATATGCTCAATATTTACAGAGTGGCATACAACGGATTTGATCTCAGCACGCCAAAATCATTCAGGATCCATTAAAACATTTTGTACTTCCGACAACAGACATCACCGATGCGCACATTTTCAGCCATCAGAAAATAGAAAACAATTGCCGCAGCGCGGGCCTGTTGCTTGGTCCCACAAGCTTCCCGTAACTCCGCAAGGAAATGGCGAAGTGCGATACTGTTTGTGCATATACATTTCACTGAATTGGTCAGGCATTGCCTTTCGGGTACATGCTATCGGGACGACAGGTACTCTGAAACCATCAAAGAAAAGCTGGCTTTTTTCCCCTCTCAAAACCAACGCGGCGATAGGCTGAATAAAAACTTACTGTAGACATCACACTGATCAACATGGGGATATTACCACTAGAGGACAGGAGCAATCGGAGAGCTGTTTGTATGTGGTAAGTGTCTGTCACGACCCCGCTCCCGGGGTGCGAGCTATGAGCGCTACCGCTCGATACTCACCCAACCCACACTAACACAAACCTAACACAAACACCAGAGGAACAATAACGACGTTTATTAAATACCCTGACAAAAACCAACTATTCACACTCAATCTTAAACACGTTCACCCGTCACATTCACGCACACATACGTCCAAACACCCCACACTAAATACCCTCCATACATAATACAAAATAACGGATAACTAAACTAAATATTCCTAATAAAAATACAAACGAACAATATATAAATAAAACTACTATCCTTACTAATACAAAAGTCAACAGACTGAAAGGCTTAAACCCTACGCCACTAGACCCCGCCGGAAGCACAAGCGTCAAGCGCTAACGTCAGTTGTACCAGCGCTTTTGCATCCGCGGAGAGTCTATTACAACACGTGGCTCCTTAATACAGTACTGCAAGTAGCACAATAACTATATGAACCAAATACGCTTGCTTGCTAACTCAAAGATCGAGAACGACGAATACAAATCGTATGCTACTATATCTCCCCAAAGGGATCACGAACAACACGTTCGAATTAAGCTAGCAAATTATACATTGACAGCACAAGGCTCTTAACTAGCACGTCTCGGGACACACAAGGTTCCTTTAACTAGTACGTCTCAGTAATATCACATAAGCACATGGAGACTAAACATCGCATATGCAAATGGAGACTAACCAATATCACATAACTTAAGGTAACTGAAAGTTGAATAAATAATACATTTCACGTGACGGGACCTTCTCGCCGGAAGCACAACCGTTGAGCGCAGTTCAACTCGACGCTCTTGCTTCCGCGATAAGGTCTTCCGTAACACAGGCTACTTTAAACAATAATATAACTCCAAATGTTACTGTACCAAAAGCTCCTCTAGCAATACAATCGCTACAAGGAGAATACGAAATAGACTAACGTTCCTTATAACAATTATACACAACTTCACGTAAACAAATTAGAAATAACTATATGGGACGACCCGACCTGACTAAATTCGAGGCGTGCGAAGGCACCCAGGTCCGGTGTCGTAGCCCACAATGCGGAGTGACACAGTCAGCTTCCGCGCAGAGCACCACAGCACGGTGGCAGACTAGCTGGTTAATTCTTCGTATTTAAAGATACACTAAAACACAAGTGGAAAAATACTCATATGAATAACTAACAAAAGACAATAATATCACTCTTCCCGCAACTTTAAACTTAACCTCCACAACATACATGTTCGCAATCGCATCACGCTTCTCGCAACAATAAATGCAACCTCAGCATATTCTCTTCACCTCTCTCTCGCAATAAATGCAAACTCAAAATACATTCTCTTTATTTCCCTTCCATAATAATAAATGCCAAATCAAAGTACATATTTACACCTCACCACCTGACTCACTTCCGATATTTACACCCCTACGACGCTAAATGCTGGAACGACCTCAGTCGCCTGCTCGGCGTTAAACCCCCCCAATAAATACTTCGTCGCTAACTACCCTAGGTCCCACGTACAATAACTAGCATTTGCTTCTACACCCTACTCTACGCCTGCCCCCCTAATACACACTAAGCTACTCTGGCACCAACCTTCAACTGTCAATCAATCCATATCGCTATCGTGTTCTGCTGTAATAAACCGGCTCTGTTTACGCGTATAGCAACACGCATGACTTTCTCATTCCAACTAAAAACAGCAATAGACATAGTTCCTCTTCAGCCCCCATGCGGGGGATCATGAGGATCTGTGCCTCTTGCATTTCGATTGTGTCATAGTTTTCTCGGCAAGGCTACACAGACTAAACATTCAGCAACATCTGCACAAAAAGTTAGCGTACAAACCGATCTGACCTTTAGCGGGGTGGTGAGTCTTGACCTCAAGTCGTGCAGCCCCATGTCCGCGTTATGCCTCTTTTGCTAAGGCAAATTTGCATCTGTGTTCCTTGGACGGTTGTGGCTTTTGATCGCTGAGTGAACGCAGATCTCAGCAGCACAATAATATGCGTCCATTAGCAGGGGAGAGGTTAAGACTTTACAGCAGGAGATGGTTACGCCATCCGAAATTTAAGGGTAGATCCAGATTAGCTTGGCGAATAGGAAGGCACCAAGCTAATCTGGCACCGCCCTTGAATTATCATGGCCGATCTATCCTAATTAGCCAGTCGGTTTAGTGAGCAAACGGGACTGATTCAATTAAAAAGCGTCTATTGTGGTGGATGCATACATTACGTTTTAATTCGGCATCTCCTGCGCTCCAGTAAAGTAATAAGCAGATGGTTTTAAAAGTGGTAATGCTTACAAAGGTAAACTCACCGTCTGGGATTCATAGGTGTCATAAGGTAGTCCGATGACGCGTTTGACGTCATTCTGTTGAGCCTCTCTCTTACCCTTCCGTGAATCTCGGTGACCAGAAATAATAATGTATAAATACGTGAAACTCAATAACTGTGTGTTACGATTGTGGTTCTGTCGTCCTGTGAGAGTATGCATGTGTTAATCGTAGGAAACGATCCGTTATTTATTTGAGCTATCATGGTTACGAATCACGTACCTTTTCAGTAAGATATTTTTTTCGTTCCCGCGTAGAGCGGATTTCGATTTGTTATGATACGCTAAGTTTAGTCCAGAACGTTCTAGAAAGGTCGCACTGTCTAGTGACCTCGTATGTGTGACATCGGTGAATAGGGAACAATTTGCAACAAGTTGTTTACTGTGCGCGTGAAGTTAACAGCCGTTTTCTATGTTTTATGAAAGATCGTGAAGCTTCCAGAAAGTATAGGCACGGTCATGAACAGTCGGCCATACTATTGTGTGATGTCGTTATACAATAGGATTTGGGGCTGCCGAATTTTTGTAGCCTATTGTAATTATTCCAGAAAATTCTTTCTTTATTAATATTTTTGAGTTTCATTTACGTTTTTTGTTTTGATTGGTTGCGTTGTATGATTTTCTTGGATTATTCTGGAAAGTGGTTGTATATATAAAGAGGGCGCTAGGAAAGTACGTATATACATTGTCTTGCATTGTCAGTTGTAGATATACACAATTTATCGTAGGTACCTGGCCCGTATAAGGTGTACATTGTGAGAGACGCAGCGTAACGGTGGTGTAAGTTGTATGAGAAACTTTGTGTCGGCAGTGTGGACATTTGCACAAGAGACTTTGTATCAGTGTTGGTGCATTTGGAAATGCATTGTGTGGAGATCGCATCGCTGAATTAAAATATTGTTGGAACTGTTACTCCAGTATTGTCTACATCCTTAAGCCACGTTTGACGGGTTGCAGGCTGAATGAAGTTTATTTAAAAGAACCTTACGTGCGTGCGTCTGGTGTGTTTATCATACTACGACTACGACCCAACCACGTAACATTTTGGCACCTCCGACGGGACTTCTTCAGTTGGTTCAGTGGAAAGGGTAGCAGGAGAAAACAGCCAGCAGTGAAACGCACAGATGGCGACATCGGAAATGGAGACATTCCTGAAAATTGGAAAGGAATGTGGACTCGAAGGAGCTCAACTCCTCGAGTTTGTAAAGGAGAGAGAGAAGGAGAGATGGGAGAGAGAAGAAAGAGCTAAAGAGCGTGAAATCAGGAAACTCAAAATCCAAGCAGAAGAAGCAGAGAAACAGCGAGAAGAAGCTGATAAACAGCAAAGAGGGGCAGAAAAACAGCGAGAAGAAGAGCGGGAAGAGGCAGAGAAACAGCGAGAAGAGGCAGAGAGGCAGAGTCAACATGAAATTCATCTAAGCAGATGGAGATAGAGGCACAGAGCCATAGATCTACTGAAGAAACAGCCATAGCCAGCAGAGAGCAAACAGCTCGTGCGCAAAAACTTCCACCTTTCGTTGAAAATTCAGAAAAGATGGACGCTTACCTGGAGCGATTCGAGCGCTTATCAAGCAGTAATAACTGGAGACAACAGACTTGGTCTATCAGGCTTAGTGCACTTCAAACTGGCAAAGCGCTTGAATTTTACACCCGCTTACCAAGAGAAGAAGCCGAAGATTATACGCAGTTGAAAGCCGCCCTGCTGAGACAGTACGACTTCACTGAAGAGGGTTATAGGCGACGATTTCGGAACTGCAAGCCTGAAGAAGGAGAAACACCCGGTCTGTTCATTGAGAGAATCAGGAGCTACCTGGAGACGTGGATAGAGCGGGCTGGTTTAAACAAAGAGTACCAGGACCTGTGTGACCTCGTCATCAAAGAACAAGTCTTCAACGCATGTTCAAAGGACCTGGCCGCCCACCTCAGAGAGCTAAAAGACCAGTCCCTAAAGGCCCTGGCCGACTTCGCTCAAAGATACCTTGACGCCCACAACATGAAGTTCGGGTCCAGTAAGCCGCAGCGTGTGTCTGCACCAGCAGAGGAAATCCACAATGTCAGAGACACCCCGAAATACAATCCGGTGGAGAACTTGACATGTTTTCTCTGTGGAAAGAAAGGTCACAAAGCGATTCGGTGTCCTTCTAAAGATGTTCCCCGAGGCGACAACATCAGAAGATCCAACCAAGATCGCGGGATAGCAGGCAAAAGCAACACTACGTCGCAAAACAGAGCCGCCGCTGTATTAGCCAATTATGTGACGTCATCCAGTGACTTTGAGTCTAGAGAAACGGGAATGATACCAGAGCTGATTGAATCTTTCAGAAAAAATGGACGCATCCCAGTAGGAGATGGGGCTACATTTTTACCAGTCTCAAACATCGCGTTGGCTCAGAGTGAAGTGCCGAATATGCCGGGAGTGTCAGGATTGGTCGGCAAAGCATCAGTGAGAGTGTTGAGAGACACTGGTTGTAGCTAGCATCATCGTGAGAGAGGACCTGGTAACTGAAGACCAGAAGCTACAGGAGTGGACCGATGGAACTGTACGGATTATCCCCCTTGCCAAAGTAAGTGTTGACACTCCGTACCTGAAAGGAGAGGTGAAGACGTTGTGCGTAAAGACCCCTGTCTACGATCTTATCATCGGAATCATTGATGGTGCTAGAAACGCCGACGATCCAGATCCAGAGTGGAGACCTGAAACATGTGCTGTTACTATGAGAAGTCAAGCAAAGAAGAGTCACCAGAGACCATTCCTCTAAAAGTGGCGGACAACACGGAAGCTGCTGTGATGAATAGGGAAAGGCTGGTGGAGCTACAGAGAGCCGACTCCACGCTTGACATGTTCCGAGGTCAGACCGACCCCGTAACGCGAAAGGGAAAAGAGATAACCTTCGCGACCAGAAGAGATATCCTGTATCGGATATTCGACAGCAATGGAGATAAACCTGTGCGTCAAGTAGTAGTTCCTGAACGTTTGAGACTGCAGGTGATGAAATTGGCCCATGATTCCATATTGGGAGGACACTTGGGAATCAACAAGACCCTCGATAGGATCCGAACCGTCTTCTACTCGCCTGATATGGGAGGCGACGTCACCCGATTCTGCAGATCGTGCGACATATGCCAGAAGACAATCTCCAAGGGAAAGGTGCCCAAGGTTCCTCTAGAGAAAATGCCACTGATCGATATGCTTTTCAAACGCTTGGCTGTGGACCTGGTGGGACCAATATCCCTTTCAAGTGAAGACGGTCATCGCTACATTTTGACCCTGGTGGACTACGCTACACGTTATCCTGAGGCCATACCATTGAAGAAGATCGACACTCCCACAGTGGCAGAGGCGCTCGTCGACATATTCAGCCGTTTAGGGATCCCTGAGGAGATCCTCAGTGACCTGCGAACTCAGTTCGTCTCTGACTGCATGGAGGAAGTCAACCGGCTATTGAGCATCCGTCACATTACTACCACCCCTTATCACCCCATGTATAACGGGTTGGTTGAAAAGTTTAACGGAATATTGAAGGCTATGCTAAAGAAACTGTGTGCTGAACAGCCAAGGTTGTGGCATAGATACGCCAATGCCTTGCTTTTCGCATACCGTGAAGTTCCTCAAGATTCAACAGGGTTTTCCCCTTTTGAATTACTGTACGATAGGACTGTAAGGGGGTCCATGCACATCCTGAAGGAGCTGTGGACCAAGGAATCGACGCGCCTGACGTAAAGATCAGCTACCAGTACGTCTTCGACCTGACAGATAACCTGGAAGATACCCTCAGGATGGCTCGAGAAGAACTGGAGAAGGCGCAGAACAAAGGGAAGCATTACTATGATCGTAAGGTGAAACCTCGACGATTCCAGCCAGGTGACCAGGTGTTGGTTCTTCTTCCTACCGACAACAACAAACTCCTGATGCAGTAGAAGGGACCTTACGTTGTCGACACGGTGGTTGGCATCAACGACTACAGAGTCAAGGTCAACAACCATGCTAATCTGCTGAAGATTGTCAAGACAAAACACAACTGGCGCCATCGGTGCGTCTTGCTGATGACGAAAGACTAGACGACGAAAACCTGTTTGACCCAGGACCAGTAACCCTTGAACTGTGTGAATTGTGAACTGTAACTTGCGATTTAGTGTTGTTCCAGAAATGAACTTTGACTTTGATTTTCGTTATATCAAGGGTTCGCAGAAATTTGAAGCGGATTACCTGAGCAGAGCAGTTTGAATGAACATTTCTATATTCAGAACATACTAGATGTTCTGCTTATGGGTTTGTGCAATGTGCGCGTGTGTGTGAGCATGTGTGGTTTGGGATGCGTGCATAATTCATCTTTTAACAGAAATCACTGATAGATAAACAGGCGCTCAGCAGCATTTACGGAGTATGCTGATACATTCAACACAATACACTCTAGATGTCTACACGCCTCAACAGTACGTCAGTTTCAAACATGACAATTACATTAATGTAATTTAATGTAATGTAATTGTAATGATCACTCATGATGTATACCTCTTACACTGCCTTACGAAGAGAGGGGGAATATGAGAGTATTAGGGAATCTTCTATGGTCCTCATTTTTCTATGTTATTCGCTCACAAAAACGCACACGACCTTGCCTTTCCTTTTTCTCAAATTCCTTTTATTTTTCTCTGTAATTAGATATATAAAGAAAGAACTGAATCTTTATTAACACTATGACTGAGAATTTAAGGGGTTAACTCAATCATAGTGTTAATAATACTTCAAATCCCCTCCCCCCCCCCCCCCCCCCCCCCATAGACAAAACGCCCGATCAAACCAGTGCTTGTAACCCGAAGCAATTACATATAATACATAAACACCTCATGCCTACGCTTGACTGGTTTTGAAAGACCCCCACTTCAATTCAGGTAAGATATGAATAGACCTGTTCTGAAAATAGCAATTATTCACATTTTCGTGTCGGGACGAGATTGCCTTTTGAAACCGGGATCGAAATCTGTTGAATCAGATCGGTATGCACCCAGCATGTCACGGTATGTATCCACACTGTCTCGCTATTCATAAAGGAATTTTTATTTTTTCCAATTATGTGTTCACCCGTTCGATTTGCCATTAAATGCAAATGGCCAACACTCACACACACAGTCAATCTCACCCCTTTTTTTCACAGAGAGAGGCCCGTTATAAAGACAGTAATCATACACCTTTACCCCGCTCTGTTTTATGTCTGTGCTTATAACAACATTACAAGCACTGACGAAAGATTTTGGACCGGCTGACTGGAATTTTTCAAAAACCCACCCCGAGGGGAGGGGATTATTGTTGACTGTTATTTCTACACAGAATGAAACAGACATGATCAAGCCAGTTCGAACATGACTAGTAACGCAGGCACTGACAAAGGGTGTAGGTTGATTTTGCTGGTCATTTCAAAAGGCTTTGAACTTGATGTTGACACAGTAATTGATTTGCCGCTCCGTGAATACACACAGTGAGCGTCATGAGTGGCGTTTTATATCTCTGTTTGTTAGACTGTCTGGTTTTGTTTGCTGATTTTATTCTGCATGTTTTGCACATTTCGAAATCAGGCACGATCAAGCCAGTTTGAACTTGACTGTTGGCGTGCCTTGGAACTAATGCGTGTTAAGATATTTTCTAGTATAAAACCAAACCCCAGAGCTAGGTAGAGTCAATCATGACACAATATTCTGGTAAAAGTGCGATTGTGCAAAACTGTCTTCTTCGTAAGCGGCTGTATGCTCGTCAGGAAAAAGTGGCTCGTTTTAAAGAAGAATTGGAGAAACTAAATGCTAATGTACAGGATTTAAACACAAGCTTAAATAATCTTCAAGAAGAGATGAAACCTATTGCTGATAAAATAATTGCGAATAATGATGAAAACAACTTTCAGTCATTGCCAGACATGATAAAAGAATATGGCAACCTTGAGGGAAAGGCAGAAAAAAATAAAAGAGCTATTTTT
Organism: Semisulcospira habei; assembly: GCA_036245525.1. Classification (NCBI taxonomy): domain Eukaryota; kingdom Metazoa; phylum Mollusca; class Gastropoda; family Semisulcospiridae; genus Semisulcospira; species Semisulcospira habei. The sequence goes on from BTPG01000003.1 coordinate 7,979,743, forward strand.
CAAGGAGAGCAAAAAATAAGATTAAAACAAAAGGATGTAGAAATGAATGAAATGGCTGTAAATAAGATCGATGCCAAAATAACTCAATTAGAAAATAATAGCCCCTTATTCCAAAGATTGCATGCAATTATTGCACAGAGGAGACAAGAAAAAGCAGCAGCAAGTGGAAGCAATGCATAAATAACGGAGTAGTTCCACAGCTGCTTACGAAGAATAAGCGGCTTACATTTGCTCTCGGCTTTTGTACATACCATCAAATTTTACACACCACAGAATATTTTTATCTTAGTGTGGTGTGTTGGAAAAACACTTTCACGTGATATGCGTTTTTACGCAGCCCGGGAGTGTCATGTTCGAGTGTTTTTCCTAGGGATGTACCACAGCTCAGCATACAAACACACACAAACCACATCTGAGAGCAATCACCTGTTTGGCTTGACATGTGGTCTTTGGTACAAAATAGGTGACCACTAAAAATTTTTCATTTTCTTTGAGCTGTCAAAGGTTTCTGACCTTTCTGATGAGACTAATTAAGTCGAAACAGCTCCTCATTTCAAAGGTAAGTGCTTTTTTATTTCACTCATTATTAAAAATATATTTTATTATAAAATGAACACAGATGAAATATTATTATTAAATGATATTGGCGCTGTAGAAAACATAGACTTAGATTCGAAAAGGGAACGACTTTTATCTGTAGTGGTTTCTGGTCATTCGAAATCTTATCTTGGGAAGCTATATTCAACTGAAGATATACTATCCCTCACGGCTGCTGATTTATTTAAACTTCATTTTAAATATGAACAGCACATGGCTTCACTAATGACCCGTGATTTGAGCAAATCAATTGTCTGCTTATATTCAAAAGCTGTGAGTTACGCTCTCCCTGTAGACATTGAAAATCTCACAAATGACCTCGAGAGTAACCCCATTGTAACGAGTGCAATTGGTAAATTAGCTTGCCTTTTATTCTACAGATTTGGTAATTTGCTGGCTCCTCTGGTAACATTAATTGTAACTAGCAGCCATATCGATTTCACGAAATTAAATTTTGTTGCTGATAAAAATGGACGACCAACAGACGACCCCCCAAACGACCCCACAGATGAACCCTGCCCCAGACCCTGCCCAGACTCAGATTCACACAGTGACAAAAATTAAAAATGAAGGAAGGGTTCAGTCTGGTAAACGTTTAGCTGAATGGAACAAGCAGAAAAAGTTGCAGCTACAGGCGCTAACAGAAAAGGCTCATGTAAGTGATCCGCCGTCAACACTGTCAGGACCGTCAGGACCGTCAGGACTGACGGAACTGACAGGACTTTCAACACCCCTGTCACACCCACATCAAAGTGAAAGACCTTCAACCCAGTCTAATTCTGAAACAGCAAAATATATAGTTGCCGCATTTGTTGTCGGATCTGGTTTTGTAGCTTACCAATTATACAAAAAATACAAGCCACAGACTCGTACAGTGACCAAAAATTTAAACACTCCATCATCAAAAACAGAAGTCTCCACATTACCAACAATATCCAAAGTTGTCGACCCATTTATCATGCAGTAATAAATTTATTATTTTAATTTTTTCTTGCCTAAGAAATGAATGACTCAAAGAATTTAATGAATCTTGTGTATCACTCTGCAGTAATCAGTGCATTAGCAGTAGCGTTTTCTATGCTGGGAAAAAATCTACTCAAAATGAAATCAGCAGACCTCAGTAGACTCGATTTCGAAGACAGCGCTAAGCTAATTGTAGTTGTAACAGCGTCAATCGCCACGAAAGACCTTCTTGTTAAACAGGGAATTATTCCCGAAAATATATCTATGTAAATAAAAAAAAATATGGCGACGATAGCTATTATGGTGGGAGGAGCGATGGTCAACGCCCTCGCGTTTAGCGGATCAAACTATCTCTTTTCTAAAATGGGTAGAGAACAATCTGCAGAAGAAATAAAGCGTCATAATGAAGCGTCAGAAAAATTAGCGCAGGCAGAACAGGCGTATGAAAAACAAAGAATTGACAAACTTGATTTCATCAATGAAAAACTCCATCTAGAAAACCACGCACAACATACGTTTTCAAATACAGACGACGCAATCCGTGAGTATTTTTTAGTCACGGGTGAAGATATGTCTATCCCAAAACCAAAACTAAGTGACTACTATCAACCAAGCCCAGAACAAAGAAACGGGGAGATAATCTTTGTTCTAGTGGGAATGACATTTGTTTATTTTACTGGAGTTTTCATTGCTAGAAAAAATGGCAGCCGAAAATAAACTATCGAAAATATATTACTCACCATCAGGGTATTATAAAGGAGCAACCGCTATTCAGAAATTACATGCCGCTGTGGGCGGAGATATAACACTCAATCAAGTCAAGCAATGGTTACAGAGACAGGCAATTTGGCAGATATATCTCCCTGCTCCAAGAAAGATAACAAGACCTCATTTTGAGAACACAACACCAAATGACACACATCAAATGGACCTCCTGTTCCTACCGCATGACACAATAAAAAAGAAACGATACAAATATGCACTGACTGTTGTAGACATTGCTTCAAGGTACAAAGACGCTGAACCCATATCTGACAAAACTGCTAACACTGTTGCGACTGCTTTATCTAGTATCTATAAAAGAGGCCCCTTAAGATACCCCAGACTTGTACAAGTTGATGATGGATCTGAATTTAAGGGCGCAGTTAATCAGTTATTTGCTAAGCATGGTGTACTGGTCAGACGTGGCATTCCAGGTGTGCACAGATCACAGGCAATTGTAGAGAACTTTAACAAACAGTTGTCAGAGAGACTTTTCAGTTACCAGTATTCTAAGGAACTCATGCATGACACCCGGAACACTGAGTGGGTAAAGAGATTACCACATGTGATAAAAGCAATGAATAACGAAGGACACCCAAAACCTGCTGATGCTATTAAATTGAAAACAATTACAGAGCCAAAAACAGGACCAACCCCAACCCCCGCACCGCTTGCGCCAGACACAAGTTTATTTACCAAACAGGTGAGATATTTATATCAACCAGGTGAAGCTGAAAATGACATAAAGCGCAGGGCGACAGACCCTATCTGGTCAACATCCGTTCATAATATAAAAAAAATAATTCCCGGCGCAGACGCAACAATATATTATCTGTATGACCCTGCGCCACAGAGGGCATTTGTCGGAGAAGAATTACAGATTATTCCCTCAGACACCGTTACTCATTTCAGTAACTAACTCATCAATTAATTCATCAACCAGTTCATCACAAATGTCTTCAGATAACTTGAGCCTGTAATGTCCAGGTGCATAAGCTTTTTCCTTAGTGAGAAACACTCGTTTCGTGTCTCCAACTGCCAGAGACTTCTTATGTGTTTGAATCATTTCAAGATTATGTTTGTTTGATCTCAGTGACTTGTTTGGATAATCAGGCATCAATGCACCATCTAACACTTGCTTGTAATGTTCATGACGTATGTCTTTATTTTTTATTGCTGTTTTCTTGATACCTTTGGCTTTTGACTGACTACCCTTCTGGTGCAGTATAGAATACATTTTTGATCTCAGTCCAACGTACTCAACTATTGGCACACCATTTAGTTCATCATTAAACTTACCAGGCACTTTCTTGTTTTGTGTGCTGTACAGTGGATGATCCTTAGGGTAATCAGACGTGTCATACATGTGTAGTTCTGTTTTCATGTCTTCATAAAAGTCTTCAGTACACACGTCAATGATCATAGAGTCAGTGTCAGTGTATAGCAGACGACAGTCAGGATACTTTAATTTGAATTAATCATAATGAAATTCAAGCATCAACAGTTTTGACAACTCAAGAATTGCCATACCAATGAATACTGGCTTGTCCAGTTTAACAATCTTTTTTTTGAGTGACACTGCATACAATGATGAATGAAACTCTTTGTACCCAGTGTATTGTGGCTTGCCTGTAAGTTTAATTGCACCCGATTCAGTTGTAACAAGTCTCACATCTTTTCTGTGATGAGGATTTTCCATTGTCTTGCCAAAACAGGCATTGTTCATAAGCTTAAAGAAGTCTTTGTCAAATGCAGTGTTGCCGTCTCTGGCACGAAGGGTTGTGTTCTTCATTATGTAATCTTTCATGAAAGCACTCTGATCAAATTGAATTCCTCTATGTACTTTCTTTAGTACTAGCCCATGTCTTATGTAAAACTGTAACAAGCGATAGTGACAAACGTAATTGAATTTGTCATTTAGATTTGGCACAAGTTTAGTGTCTTCTTTTTTCCCCGTCATACTCATTTTTTCAACAGCTAATGAATAATCATTATGGTAATCGTGTAGATGATGTGGGTACTCCAGGTCGACTTCAAAGATCCAACCCTTCGCGTCGTTTCGGTCAAGATTCATAATATTGTTTGTTAACCCTGTTATGTCATACTGTGACAAATCATACAGACAAAAGTTTTTCAAGGGCAATAACTCACACATCGCCCAGCCATACAAATTGTTAGTGTCAAGGTACATAATGAATGACCTTGACCTCGAGGGGTCAAACCCCCGGCCAAGGTCACCATGGGCGTCCATATATTTGTTGTTGGCTATGGCGTAATTGTTCGCTGCAATACTAATCCCTCCCCTCAATCCACGTTCCACCATTTCACCCATCGTACGATCAGACAACAGGTCTATAAATATCTTACTGGATTTAAAAAATGCATCCCATGTCATGCCAGGACTAGTGATGTAACAAGCAGGGTCAAGTCTGTAGTGTAACAAACCCTTCTCACGGTAACTTTCAAATACATCTGCTAGTAAACAAACGTCAGCCTTTAAGTACTGATCATGGTAATCACCAATTGTCTGACATCCTAACTTCCCCCACGCATCAAGTGCGTGTTGATATTCAGAGTCAGAAATACCTTTGCCAGTTAGTGTGGAATAAAATTTCTCTTTTGGTGGAAGTCTTGTTTCCTCAAACACAACCCAGTGATCAATGTACTCATATGGATAGACACCTTTCTTAACCAAGTCTGACTCAAAATATTTACTTGTTATTGGATACTCAGTCAGCCCTTATGCCAGACTAGCAAGACCTAAAGACAAATGTTGCATGGAGTCATAAAATGCTAATTTATCTAACCTAAAAGTCAAGTATTTCTCAGTTGTCTGGGCAATACAACTTATGTTTTTGTACGACTCATCTACAGCTTGCATGATGATGTGTGAATCATATCCGTTAAGATTGTGGAAAAAGATTGGTAACTTGTATGTCTTAGGATCTATTTTTAATAACAAGTTACAATTGTTATGTGCAGCTCCTCTGTAACGCCCAGTTATGTGATCGTGGTCACGAACTTTATCACCACCTAAAGGTTGTTCACAAATCCAACACGTCTCAGCTGTATCAAATTTCAGTTTGTCTTCTTCTGTCATCACCAAAGGCATCTGACATGTTGTGAGATACTGTACTACCTGACTATACAGATGTCTCATTTCTGTTAAAAACAGACAAGCTGCATTTTCACCTCTGTAGATAACAGGCTCTGAATGAAGACCGTCTGACCTAACAATAATGTATCCAAAAGAACACACCACTTGGTCACTCAACTTTATAGTCTTTGGTAATGACTCTGGAACATGACCTTCATACGGAACAACCAGTGATTCAAAATCTGTGTATACTACAAACGGCAGCTTTTGCTGATTCCCATAGTTCTTAAAATACACTTGACTACCAGGATCTGGATACTTAAGTACAGTTTGTATGTCATCAGCTGACCTGCAGTGTAAAATGTGTTTGTGCGCTATTTTAATAGAAGAGAATCTCTGTAAACATCTCTTGCACACTTCCTGTTTCCCATTGTGTTTTGTTGTATGTCCGTGAATTAGACGTGACATATTCCTGATAATTGTGTAGTGAAAGTTATTGTCATCGCCGATTAGCAACATGTCAACATGTTTATCTTCTGACTGCCCATAGGTTGGAGCAATTGGGGACACTCTAATTGGCTGTAACTTGTTTTCAGATTTATTATCCCACACATACACATTCACAGATATACCAGGATTTAGTTTTTCAAACAAATCTATGTCTTCTATTTTAACAGGGAACTCAATGCCACTAAAGTTGAGTTCATTTACAAATTTGATGTAGTTAGATACGCGATCAGGTCTTGACCTCACAAAGTGTAGTTTAGAAAGTACACACCACATGAAACAGAAATTGTCTTTGTTCTGTATGTTAACAACTGCTTTTTTGTTTGCAACCTCAGTTGGCAGTGGTATCCATGCTTTACCTAGTATAGGATGATACCTAGACTGCTTTAATTGTAGTTCATGTACATGTCCTTTGTGCCAACCAGACCCCTTCATTTTTGCACTGTCGATTGCCTGGAGAAAGTCTGGTAATAGTCTGTCTCTAAACACGTTCTCTACCTCCGGTTCTCTTCTTGTGTTAACTGTGTGTTGTCTTGTTGATATGTACGATACAATCACTTCACCATCCACCCTAGTGAATTCAATTTTTGCAACAATTTGAATTTTAACACTGCCTGTAAGAAGATTTTGTTGTATGACAGAAAAAGAGTTTTCTATTGATTCGTAAACATTGTTAGTATTGGATATAGGTAAGTTTGTTGTGTGAAACACGTTACGTAGGCCTGATGAGCCAGGGTTTGATGGGCCAGGGCTTTGAGCATTGTCCGTCATTTTTATTTGACCGACAAAATAATAAAATAAAAAATATTAACGTTAACTCTGCTGGCTCACCTTGTGTAATACCACTTTATTAACTGCAACACTGTCAATATAAACATTTAGTTTGCGTAGTTGTTTAAATATGCTATAACAAACTTCCCCTAACCAGCCATAGTTGGTATCAACAACTTTAAAAGTAGGTGTCTTTAAATCAACTGTCATGTGCTCCACATCTGGATGCTCATCGACATAATCCAAAGTCACACTATATGTAACATATATTTCTGATGGTGCTGAAAGGCTTATGTAAGTCTGTTTGGGTGATATTAAGTCAGTAAAGTGCATAACATCTTTGAAAAGGTGTGTGAGATCAAGCACCTGTATGATTTGTCCGTCTGTCATTTTTATTGGACAAACAAATGTATAAATTAATTTACATCAATTTACTAACCCATACCCTGTGGGCTGATCTGTCTTTAAAATGAGCTTTAGATGCTTAGTTGATTTCAGTTTATTTTTTACATCATCACGTTCATGTTTATTTGGTATGACATCATTCTCTCTGAGACAGTCTTCAAAGCTGTCACGATCCTTGCAGTAAAACAAACAGATAAACTTTAACTGTTCTCAAAAATCTTTCAGTACAGCATTATATTTCTGAGTGAGAATCCATACACTGATGTTTGCATGTCTGCCACTGAAGGCAAGTTCTGCTAGAGTGTTTCTCTTCTTGACAATGTCTTTCTCTGCAGAACAGTCATCAACAATAAACAAAGTTGGCTGTCCTTCAAATTGCTTGTAAAAATATTGTAGGTAGTCATTCAGTTTTTTCTCAGGGTCGACTAAGTATATGTTGTTGTCAGTCCAAATGAATAAACGGTTGTGATAAGCTTTGTTGTGTTTGATCGTAGGACAAAATATTACAATGTTTTCAAAGTGGTGTATGTATCTTGTTTGTAATAAGTCAAGTACGAATTGAGTTTTCCCACACCCTGTGGCACCACAAAACAAGCCACAGTGTGGGTCGAGTGTCATCAAGCCCCGGTTCATTTTAATACACAATATAATTTTAATATATGTGTCCACTTAGTCTGCTTTCTGCAATATTGAGTTGTGCGTCATAAATTAGATACAAATATATGTTTATGGCTGCAGCAGTTTCAACCTTCTTTTGTATCTGAATTGTTATTCCATCACTACCGTTCTCGACAGTACGTCCTGACCCATGAAGGTAATCATCATCTGTACTACGAAGGTCTAGCCACAGTGCATATTTGTTTGTAAGGTATTGTCCGATCCTAACGTCATACAGATGTAGATCTTTGCACGCAATGTTTGCAGGTTTATCTCTAATCCTTCCACCCGCAAAATACTTTGTGGTTTTGTCATAGTGTTGATAAGGCAGCATTCCTGAAGCGTACACTTGATTAGGGCGGCCTTCAATTGTGCAGGACAAATGTGTAATCTTAGGATTTAAGAATTTTTCTGAATCCCGTTTGTATGGATCTGCTGGTTCAACAAACAACATAAGAATACCTTTCAGTGACCTGGCAGGTGTGTTTAAGTTTACGTTCCACATTGGGTCACTCTTGTCTTTGGGTATTAAACTATGTCTAATCACCCTGTCATAATAAATTGGAAGTCTTGACTGGTACTGATTTTGTATGAGTCTGGCTAGTTCAATATGTGTGACAATTTCATATTCCAAGGAAATGTTAGAGATCTTGTATGTTGCATCTGTGGCAGATGATTTTATAACTTTGGAGTAGTCATTGAAGGTTAGTTCAAAACTCAGACGGTCATTCAGTGCCCCTTGATAATAAGGCAAATGAGCTGTGAGGATTTCAAACTCAAGTGGAATGTAAAACCTGGTTCCATATGTTTCTGCTATAATAACATCCTTTGGTACCCCAGTAGTTGTTTTGTCTCCGGCATTGATTCGAAGTTTACCAACATTATCTGGCTGTATGCCTTGATAAATACGGTCTTCTCGTTCTTCTCTTGTGAGCCAAAGGTCTTTGTAACAGTAGAACACATCTGAGTCATCAAGACTAAACACTTCCTGTCCTTCAAGTTTTACTTTAATAGTTCTAACAATTGCTCTGCCAAGATTGTCAACCAGTGTTCTGTTTACATCTGCATCTGATGATAGTTCAATATTAAATGCTAGGCGTGCAGTGCCAGGAACAATAACGTCACTGGGACCTAGGTTTGGAAACTTGACTGTAAGTGTTTGGTTCTGGTCTATGGTACTTGGATTGTTCGTGATGACTATCGATTGTCTTATGCCCTTAACACCCAGAGGCTCACATAGTTTTCTGTATGGATCTAACTTTGATCTGTAAGACTGTGTCATTTTTATTATGCACAATAAAAAATAATAAATTAATAAAACAATGGCAGCGGGAGGATTTAATCATGAAGATTTTGAAATGGATGACATGGTTGCCTCAGATACCAGTATCACAGATATGACTGGAATGGTAACTACTTCTAGTATGTATCACGAACTGCTAAAAGATAAAGTAAACTCATTTTATAACAGTGTTGGTGTCCACCCAGATGTAATAGATCCTAACCAGTTTGAATATGATAAAGGGCACTTATTTGTAAATACAGACAGAGGGAAAATATATCTAACACATAAAAATAATCCTTCTAAGTTTAGGGCTTTAAGTACAATTAAAGGTGAAGTCGGTGGTAACTCTGGTTTGGCAAGGTATCTTGGAATTGGAGGGTATCCTGTCACGCCAAGACTGACTAGTGTTCTTCACGACACGCAAACAAAGTTGCCAACAGGGCAAGAGATTGAAATGGCACCAGTAACAAGCCTACCAGAAATAGCAAACACAGTGATACAAGAAACCTCATTTACTGAAGGACAAATAAATGACGCTTTGAAAACAATAGATGATCCACCTTTGTCAATGAGGGAGATTATGGGATTGGATAAATCACTGCAGACAATAAGAGGTGAGATGGTAAACAATGTTGCCAAACTGGGTGAACTTGATAACACATTGAACGAGAAAAAGAAAAACTGGCTACCGCTGACACAGAAATGAAAGAGAGAATACAGCACAGATTAAATGATTTGTAGATAGAAAGATCAGGACGGTTAGAAGTGATTAGTATTGCAAGAGGAAAACTGAAAACCCAAGTTAACAGAATTAGAGAAACTATTCAGAAAATACTTCACGAAGACACTACTCTGGCTGAGAGACTAAAAACACTTTTCAGAGAACAGGGTATTACAATTGCTAGTTTAATTACAGCTCTTGGGTTTATTATCAGCACTGTAGTGCTGGCTGTCTCCGGTGCTGGGGTTAGTGGGGGTGCACCACCAACCCCGGGCCCACCAACCCGGGCCCCCACAGATCCAAAAGATTTACAGTCATGGGTAAAGAAACAACTGTCTCACATATCAGACTTGCTTAAGAAATTGGCTGTGAAAGCAGTGGACGCGTTGCCTGGCATTATAGGCACAGTTGTCAGTTGGCTGATTACTACAGCAGCAAAGGTAGTTGAGTTTATGGCAGAGCATGTGTGGGTCTTTTTGGTTACAGTAGGAGGGTTGATGGTGGGTTATTTAATGAAACAGATAAAGAAGTAAAACCCCTAATCCTGTTAGACCTATTACCAATGCAGTTCTTTCCGACTCATGTGTGTCAGGGGTTGACTGTACTGGTTGTATGAGTGTCGGTGTTGGGGCCGGGGCCGGGGCCGGGGGTGTTACCGTCTGTAATGATTTTAATGACTGTACATGTGTGGTTGTTGCTCCTAAGTTTACAGATTGATTGAGACCGAGTTTTTGACCAACACCTGCAACAACTATTTCATTATTATAATTTGTTATTGTTCCCATTTGGAGTTGAAGATCAGATGGTAACATGTATAACCCGATGCCAACTACAAAGTCAACTTTCGATCTGGCATATCTGAGTACGTTTTGGTAGCGCTGTATGCTAGATGGGAGATCAACTGATGAATTTATTGAATCTTCAAGATTAGCGAGAAACTGTTTTTGAGATTCAAATATTCCACTTCCATTCAAAATATTCGATTTTGTTAGTGATTGAGCACCTAGTATACACCAGACATATGTTCTGATTGACTCATTTACGCGCTCGACTCCCGCTTGAGTAAACCCGTCAGATTTGTCTAAAATAAATGTGGTCCAGGCGTTAGTCTGCTTCTGCTCTATTGATCCTATCCAGACTTGTGATTTTGATGAGAATGAAGTGTACCCAGGGTAGTAATCTTGAGGGTATTGTCTGTGACTCATAGCATAATACAATGTACCCATGCCATTGTGATCATCAAGTTTTTGTGTAAAGTCATACCTGGGGCTTATGTTAAACTCATTACAAATGCGTTCAAATGCTTTCATATCCATAGGGTTATTAAACCTGTTGAAACTGGATTCAGTTGGCAGTGGGGTATGAAGTTCTGACAGTATACGTCTAAGCTGGTAATAAACATGAAAACGATACACAGATCTAATCAGTTTGTTTGAGTGATTCAAATGGTCTGTGAATGAAACACCACAGCCTGTAGTTGAGCATAGTATTGCAAAGTTGAGTTGGTTTTGAAACATCTGTAATGGACTTGAGGACCACTTTCTTGCAGTTGAGTCATCTGTTATTGGAGGGTTTAGGTAATGATCAAATGGATTTGGTACTTTCACTTGGAATAGGTCTTGTTCTGATACAGCTATGTCAAGCTGATTTAGTTGAATTATTTTCTGTTCATAAGTAGGTGCAACATTATATTTGGCATTCACATTAAATTGAAATGTGTTCGTTGTGGTAATGGTTGGTGATTTAAATTCCATCCTTTTTTATATGAGATAATAAAAATGTTTATTACCTTAACAAATCTTGACACAAGCAAACCAGTGTGGTTAACTAATGGGATTGATAATCGTGATGGTAGCAAGGCTGCAGCTATCCATGAAATGTTCTATACAGTAAAATGGTTTAATGTAACAGATGATATATATAATAAAGTAATTTTTGATGGTAAGGCTGAAGCTTTACCACCTGGGTATTATGACTTTTGTACTATAGCTGAATGGTTTCAAAGTAATTTTAAAATTAAAGCAACTTTAAATCCAGCTAACCTACTTGTTACATTAGAATTTCTGAAACAAGATTGGTTAAAAATTTCAGACAGATTTGCATATTTACTTGGATTTTATATTGACGAAGATTGGTGGAGATCAGATGATTTAGATGAAGCTATGTCTGGTATTATAACAATGAAGACCAAAAAACTTAAAAGAACTGGAAAACGCCCTGTCAATTTGTCAGTACACACAGTACTAAATGTTTATTTGAAAGAACTAAACACATCTGAGAATGTTCACAATGGAAAGCCTTCAACTTTGTTGAGATGCTTACCTACTGGAACTGCTCCATATTGTGAAAGTGTAGTTGTTAGATTTCCTAATTTGCAGTTTAAGAAATTAGGTTCTAGTTTCTTTGAGTCACTGAGTATATCTGTAACTAATCAGGATGACAAACCAGTTCTTATGCATGATTTTAGTGTTGTGTTGGAAATTAAATAATTTTATTTTTGTTTATAAAAATGAGTGGTCTTGGTCCAAAGCCTAGAATCATACCAGTTGCGTGTCCAGTAACAGAGTTGAAAGATTTGGCAGACGTACAGGATTTTGAGAAGGAAGGGGAAATTGGAGAAATATATGGTTTTGAACTTGATTCAAATGGCATGTACAAGAGGAAAGTAATTGTCGACATGAAAGACGGTGAAAGACAGATTCCTAAACTTGGTCAGCTTCGTGATGTTACTGTACCTACTCCACCTGTAAATAATGTGCCCTACAACTTAATACATGTAGGTAGTAAGTGGGTTGTTTCACCTGTACCGGCACCACCACCCACAATTGACTGGGACATAAAGTTGGAATTTATTAGTCCTTATGTATACACTGATGATGAAGGCGCCTTAGTGTTTAGGAAGGTTGTTAATTCTGGGCCGCTTATTGTAAGCCTTGTTCCAAGTTTTGCTTCAGACGACAATAGCAGAGAAAAACTGAAAGTTGAAAATTATGAGAGACGGAGATATCTTCTTACACACAGGAAGGGTAGGTCTGATGCGAAGGTCGTGTTTGCACCAATAAACTTTCCCATCGCAAGAGAAGCGACAATAGTATTTGAAATTATCATGAGATCAGTAACTACTGCTAAAGAGGCTCAAATTGCACAAGGAATTAAACTTACATGGAATGAAACAGTAACAGAATCATCAAAGGTCTTTATTGCTATTACAAAAAATAATGATGTTATTAATGTTTCGAGCAGTGTTCCAGCTGTCAAGGTGGTGGTCGACAAAGCAACTTTTGTTCGTCTAACTTACATAAACCTTGAACACATTGATCTTGTTGCATTTTATTATGCTAACAAATTGTATACTTTTGAAGAGTTGCAAAATGTAATTCCTGATTAAATAAAATAAAAAAAAATTGTCAATAAAAAAAATGGTAAACTTCTATCCGCAACTACCGACGCATGAGACTGTGTCATCATTTGTGCCTGATCCGCATATGCCAATTGCATCAGATAAAACATTACAGGCAGACGCATTCAGATTAAATAATATTACAGAAGCTTTGAAATATTTGGAAGGAAAAGAGACGAGGTACTCCAGATGCAAAAGGAGGTATAAGACCGTTTTCAATTCTGTTCAAAACACATCTATGGCTATTGGCACAGTTTCGGCTGGATTATCTGTAGGAGGTATCGTTCTGTTCGCCACAGGAATTGGAAGTTTCGCTGGAATAGCAGTTGAGGCAGTTAGCGTTGCTACATGCCTAGCGTGCTTTGGTTTGGAGGCCTTGAACAAGAGGTTTCACACGAAATTAGAAAAACATGAAGCATTGAGTACTTTGGCGGGTGCAAAGCTGAGCAGTCTTAAACTTATTATCAGTAAGGCATTAAATGATAATTTTGTCGATGACGAGGAATTTAAGCGCGTCCCAGAGAGAAGGAGAAGCGAGAATCTTGTGCTTATGATTTTATATCGGATAACTTGGAAGACTATAATGCCCCTTTTACGTTTTCAGAATTGCAGCGAGCCTTGCAGAAATGTACTGACTCTGCTGCTGGATTAGATACCATCCATTATCAGCTCATAACACATCTGCCTGAGGATTCACTCCTTGTACTTCTCAAGGCCTTTAACCATATCTGGATAACCGGTCATTTTCCGCCATCTTGGCGCCAGGCTGTGGTTGTGCCAATTCCCAAACCGGGTAAGGATCCTTCCGACCCGGGCAACTACCGGCCAATAGCTTTGACATCATGTTTATGTAAAACTATGGAACGCTTGGTCAACGCCCGACTGGTGTGGCATCTTGAGTCACAGGGTCTCATCACAGACCTCCAGTGCGGTTTCCGGCGCTTCCGTAGTACAACTGACCATCTAGTCCGCTTTGAGTCTTTTATCCGAGATGCTTTTGTCAACAAGCAGCATGTCTATGCAATTTTCTTTGATCTTGAAAAGGCATATGACACTACCTGGAAGCATGGTATAATGTCTGATTTGTCGGACATGGGTTTTAAAGGGCATCTGCCCGTTTTTTATTCACAATTTTTTGTCCAACAGGTCGTTCCATGTCCGTGTGGGCTCCACCCTCTCCGACTCCTTTGAACAGGAGATGGGTGTCCCGCAGGGCAGTATTCTATCTCCTGTTTTATTTAGCATTAAAATAAATAACATTGTAAAGGCCGTCAAGGATGATTCTGAATGCTCTTTGTTTGTGGACGACTTTGCTTTGTGTGCACGAGGTCGAGGACTTGCGTCCCTTGAGAGGCGCTTGCAGCTGTGTGTTGATCGAATCCAGGGGTGGGTGTCTCTCAATGGATTCAGATTCTCGCCCTCCAAGACAGTCTGTGTGCATTTTACTAACCAGACGAAATTTTTTCCAGAACCTAGCCTGAGCATTGCTGGTGTGCCAATTAAGGTGGCCGAAGAGGCAAAGTTTTTGGGGGTCATCTTTGACAAAAGATTGACCTTCTGCAACCATGTTAACTACCTTAGAACCTCTTGTTGGAAGGCCCTCGACATTCTTCGTGTCGTTGGTCGTACTGACTGGGGTGCAGACCGCATCGTCTTACTTCGACTGTACCGGGCCCTTGTTCGGTCCAAACTGGATTACGGCTCTGTGGTATATGGCTCGGCTTCCAAGTCTGTTCTGCAGCGTCTGAACACAATTCACCATCAAGGTCTGCGCATATGTCTGGGAGCCTTCAGGACATCTCCAGTTCCTAGTCTGTATGCGGAGGCAGGGGAGCCTTCTCTCAGGCTCCGCCGCATCCGCCTCATGCTCAGCTACGTTCTGAAGCTGAAGGCCCATCCAGAAAATCCTGCCTATGATTGTGTTTTTAACCCGTCGTTTGCAGAGATTTACGATGCCCATCCGGGAGCTGTCCGTCCACTTTCCTTCCGTGTCCGACCTCATCTGCAGGCGGCCGGAGTGGACCTGGACAAAGTTTCGGAATCTCTGCAACACGTCACTCCACCCTGGCTACTACCAGTTCCTGACATCTTGCTGGACTTGACTGCCCACAAGAAGGATTGTACTCCACCAGCCATATACCAACAGAGCCTCAATGAACTCCTTTCAATTTTTCCTGGCTATTGTCGTCTTTATACGGATGGGTCCAAGTCTGAGGATGGAAGAGTGGCTGCGGCTGCAGTGTCCTCTCGCCATCCTAGACGCCCATTTAAGCTCCGTCTCCCTGACCATTCCTCTGTATTTAGTGCAGAACTGCAGGCCATTCTGCTAGCACTCAAGCATGCCTATCAGTCTCGGGAAAGGAACTTCCTGATTCTGTCTGACTCTCTTTCTGCCCTGCAGGCCCTTCAGGGCGCGGGAACAGACCATCCACTGCTGGTGCAGATTAGAGAGCTCTACGCGGACTTGATGAAGGAATATTATGACATCATTTTTATTTGGGTCCCAGGCCATGTGGGCATCGAAGGCAACAGAATCGCAGATTCTGCTGCCAACAGTGCCCGCAGTGACCCTGTCCCTGACACACAGACTGTCTATAGTGATTTTAAACCTGTGATTAGTGCGTACGTGGCCCGCGAGTGGCAGTTCGAGTGGGACAAAGAGGAAGGGAACAAGCTTCATGAAGCTCTTCCTAAGTTGTCTGACAGTCTACCTTTCCGCTGCGGCAGCCGCCGTGAGGAGACTGTCCTTGCTCGGCTCCACATCGGGCACACGTATGTTACACACTCTTACTTACTTAAACAGGATGAGCGTCCATGGTGTTTTGCCTGTGATGAGCAGTTTTCTGTTCGACACTTTTTGCTGTATTGTGCTGACCTAATTGACACCAGATATAAACACTTTACAGCAGACTCCTTGAAGGTTTTGTTCCGGGATGTTCCCCCGGACAAAATCTTCAATTTCTTGCGAGCATGCAATATTTTTAACAAGATTTGAGCATTCATAGACTATGTGAATCTTTTTTATTTGCCCTTTTTGAGAGTCTGTAGACATTTCTTTTAAAGACATGTGCGACATTTTAGCCTGAGATTTTTCATCTATATTTACATCTTGTCTTAAGACCTTGCTTTTAGTCTGGCTGACCAGATTTTTACCCATCCCGCCGTGAGATGGCCTTAGTCGCCTGCTCGGCGTTAAACTCAAATAACTAACTAACCAAGATGATTTGAATAACTACAAGAAACAAAAATCTGAAATACAGAATAAGATGCGTAGTCAATCTCCTGTGAATGTTGAAGAGCTAAAAGCCAGTTTTTTAGCGGAAGGAAAAAAGATAGGTGTTCAGGAAACCACAGAAAAGCTACACAATCTTTTAAACAAATAAAAATTAGATTTGGTAATCGTTTATTTTTTCATTACACTTCACAGAGAGATGACATGCCACTTACACAGTTTAGGCCTAATTATTTAACACCATCTGCACCACCGGAATATTATTGAAAAAAACGTTTTCGTTGCTCTTGTAACTTAGTAAAAAAGACTTAGTATACGTGACTAGAGCCAAGTTGTTATTAAGTACTTGTAAGTAATTAGGGTAAGTAATTAATAAGTTCTTAATGTAAGTAGTTAATAAGTTCCTATTGTAACTCACTTTAAGGTAACCTTATGTAACTTAAAATTAAAACAAAACTTATCTTTTAGTTTAGATGATGTTTCTTAACAAAACACATAAGTCCTTCCTAGCAAAACACATTTTGTTTTCAAAATGACTACACAACGTGTAGAGACGACGGCATCAGGCAAACTAGTCAGCTAACAAGCAGAGACCACTCATGACGCTAATCAAACACCCTTTGTCAAGTCAAGTTCAAACTGGCTTGATCGTGCCTGATTTCGAAATGTGCAAAACGTGCAGAATAAAATCAGCAAACAAAACCAGGCAGTCTAACAAACAGAGATATAAAACGCCACTCATGACGCTCACTGTGTGTATTCACGGAGCGGCAAATCAATTACTGTGTCAACATCAAGTTCAAAGCCTTTTGAAATGACCAGCAAAATCAACCTACACCCTTTGTCAGTGCCTGCGTTACTAGTCATGTTCGAACTGGCTTGATCATGTCTGTTTCATTCTGTGTAGAAATAACAGTCAACAATAATCCCCTCCCCTCGGGGTGGGTTTTTGAAAAATTCCAGTCAGCCGGTCCAAAATCTTTCGTCAGTGCTTGTAATGTTGTTATAAGCACAGACATAAAACAGAGCGGGGTAAAGGTGTATGATTACTGTCTTTATAACGGGCCTCTCTCTGTGAAAAAAAGGGGTGAGATTGACTGTGTGTGTGAGTGTTGGCCATTTGCATTTAATGGCAAATCGAACAGTTGAACACATAATTGGAAAAATTAAAAATTCCTTTATGAATAGCGAGACAGTGTGGATACATACCGTGACATGCTGGGTGCATACCGATCTGATTCAAAAGATTTCGATCCCGGTTTCAAAAGGCAATCTCGTCCCGACACGAAAATGTGAATAATTGCTATTTTCAGAACAGGTCTATTCATATCTTACCTGAATTGAAGTGGGGGTCTTTCAAAACCAGTCAAGCGTAGGCATGAGGTGTTTATGTATTATATGTAATTGCTTCGGGTTACAAGCACTGGTTTGATCGGGCGTTTTGTCTAGGGGGGGGGGGGGGAGGGGATTTGAAGTATTATTAACACTATGACTGAGTTAACCCCTTAAATTCTCAGTCATAGTGTTAATAAAGATCCAGTTCTTTCTTTATATATCTAATTACAGAGAAAAATAAAAGGAATTTGAGAAAAAGGAAAGGCAAGGTCGTGTGCGTTTTTGTGAGCGAATAACATAGAAAAATGAGGACCATAGAAGATTCCCTAATACTCTCATATTCCCCCTCTCTTACGATTACTTAAGGGTTAGTTAGTGATCAAAATCAAGACATTTCACACCTCCCCTGTCTTGACACGCATCAATGACCACATTGCTGGGCACTGTGTGTGCATGTCCACGGACACTACCGCAAAAGACAAAGATAGGCAATCTGTGTGAGACTGGAGACCCACTGTGCTCAGAGAGTGATGTGTGACGGGATTAGGGGATTCGCACAGGTGCATAGTCGTTAGATGACGCCTGAAAAATTTGGGAATACGTGCGCCGGGCTGAATGAGTTAATACTGATGTAAACTAACGTAAATATTAGACTGACCCAACACAGACTTCCGATAGCAGAAAACGTAAGCGCATTTGCAAAATGTCGTCATCTCTTTGATTAACACCTGAAGTCAACAGAAAGAGTATTCTAAAGTTGCGCTACACGCTTAACAAAAACCTTGACCTCTCGACTGCGCTCGTTTGAAATTGGTGTCGAGCTACCGCGCAAGCGTTACAAACGCAAAGTGAGATACATTAAATATCATGTGTTTGAATGCTCAGTCCTGCCGACAAAAAACTGCCGACATCCATGATTTGATTGTAAAAATAGACTTGATGTTTTGATGCTCACAGAAACCTGGCTGTATCCACAAGGTCATGATGCATACATTAGCGCCATGACTCCTGCAGGCTATGAGAGTCACTCCTTCCCTCGCTTGGGCTCGAGAGGAGGGTGGATTGCCTTTATCGTCAGAGCCTGTTTGTCATATTGTGTATCCTTCAGACCCATGAACGTTTCCTCCTTTGAATGTGTGGAAATTAAGATGAGTATAACACAGATGTCGGCCTCATGTGTGTGTCTCTATCACCCGCCATCAAGTAAACGTAACAAACTGTCCAGCGCAATCTTTCTTATGGAATTCCCGGAACTGTTGTCCGAGTTTACTTGCCGCAGTGCCGATGTTTCTGTAATTGGAGACTTCAATTTCCACTTTGATGATTGTTCTGACGGACAAGTGAACCGCCTAAAGACCGTGCTCAGTAACCATGACCTGTCGCAGCTCGTGACACCCCCACCGGGTCTGCCCTAGGGGACCTTGGTGGGGTTGTCTACTTTTTAGTTCCTAGGGTCACCTTGTCTAACCCCTGCAAGGTGGGTTCTACTCTTTTGGGGGTTTGTATTTCTGTCTTTCTGGTCCATTCATCTGTATTTTTCTTTTGAAATTCTCCCTCCTGTCTGCGCTTGTTGCAGTTCTTTTCTTCATTTAGCGCAGGCACGTCCTGAGAAGGCCTTTGTCGCTTGCGGGACGTAAAGCAATCTATACTCACTCACTAACTCGCAGCTCGGGACTGTCCCCACACACCGTCACGGCCATACTTTAGACTGGGTGGTAGTGCGCAGTGAAAACAGTCTCGCATCCCTTTCGGGTGTACGAGAATACCCGGACCTGTCGGACCACTACGCTGTGTTGTGTAAAGTGGCTATTGCCAGGCCACCCCCACCCACACGGCTTGTGGCGTCACGGAAACTGGGAGCCATAGATTCTGCAGATTTCCAAGCCGACGTAAAAGTGTTAGCCGCTGATGTTAGTAGCCGGACCTCTGATATTCTGCTGCATAATCTGGTGGACCTGAACAATGACGGCCTTTGACAAGTGTTGCACTGTCATGCTCCTCTGACAACGAGGCGTGTTAGGGACCGTCCGTCTGTCCCCTGGCTGTCAGAAGATGTGAGAGATGCACGGCGTGAGAGGAGGCGTGCCGAGCGTCAGCGGAGAAAGCACAAACTGACCGTGTACAGAGAGAAATACACGTGTTAAAGAAATGCGGCCTCTCAGCGCCTAAATGCTGCCAGACGACATTTCTTCATGGACAAGCTCGACTCGGCTGCCTCTTCCAGCAAGCTGTTCTTCTCAGTGTCAAATGACCTGCTGGGAAAACCCAAGTCTACTGCTCTTCCTGCTGATGTCCCCTCTTCTGAACTGGCGCAGACATTTTGTGATTTTTTTCCACTGGCAAAATCAAACTGCTGCGCGAGAACTTAGATGCTAAGCAGTGCGATCCACCCGTTTTGACTGTTTATGGTGGTCCATGTTTTGCAAAGTTCAAATCTGTTACAGAAAGCCACATTACTGCCATAATTGCAAAGTCTCCAACAAAAAGTTGCATGTTGGATCCTGTTCCGACTTGTTTCCAAAATCAGTGCATCAGCTATCTTGCACCGTTGATTGCTGCTATTGTAAACAAGTCTTTGTCAACCGGAACTCTTCCAAAATTTTTCAAACAGGCTGTTGTTACCCCGTTGTTAAAAAAACCAGGCTTGGACAGAAATACCATAAAAAACTACAGACCTGTATCCAACCTACCATTCATTTCTAGTGTACTGGAGAAAGTTGTCTTACAACAGCTCCTGGAACACTTAGAGATGAATGGTCTGTTGGAAGTGTATCAGTCCGCCTACAGGAGAGGTCACAGCGTGGAGACAGCGGTGCTGAGTGTTCTAAATGACTTGCTTTGTAAAGCAGATGAGAGACTTGTCTCCCTTGTGGCCCTATTGGATCTCAGCGCTGATTTCGATACGCTGGACCATTCCATTCTCATGAAGAGGCTTGAAATCACTTTTGGCGTGCGTGAAACGGTTCTCTCTTGGTTTGAATCTTACGTTTCCGATCGGTACCAGTTTGTAGTTGTAAAAGACAGTGTCTCTAGACCTTCCATTCTGGAGTTTGGAGTGCCTCAGGGCTTTGTCTTAGGCCCTGTATTGTTTACGTTGTATTCACAACCGCTGTCAGATGTTATTTCCAGCCGTGTTCTTATCATAAGTATGCAGATGACACCGAAATCTCTCAGAGCAGTCCACATGGGGAATTTCAGTCTGTTGAAACTGGCATCAAGTCTTGTGTTGACGATGTCACGACATGGATGGACAGTAACAAACTTATGTTAAACCCAGAAAAACAGAGTTACTACCCGTTGGCTCAGCATCCCGGCTTCAACAAATTCACACCGAGTCTCTACGCATAGATGACACTGATATTCCATTTCAGTCTTCGGTCAAATATCTTGGTGTCAAGCTCGATAAGGCTTTGAGTATGCAGGATCACGTCGGTGAAATCTGTCGTGGTGCTTCATACTCTCTGAGACGCATCGCATCTGTCCGACACAGCCTTTCTGAATCTGTCACTGCAAAGTTAGTGAATGCTTTAGTCACGAGCCGTCTTGACTACTGCAATTCTCTGCGTTTTGGTCTTCCATCTGAGCAGATTAGCCGCCTTCAGCGAGTTCAAAATAATGCCGCAAGGCTTGTGAAGCGCAGGCGAAAACGAGACCACGTAACCCCTATACTGAAAGACCTTCCCTGGCTTCCAATCCAATCCCGCATACAGTTTAAGATTGCGACCCTTGCATACCGCCACTTTGATGGGAGTCTTCCGTGATACCTTTCCTCCAGTCTGATCACTTACCAGCCCTCTCGCTCACTGCGTTCTTCGGGAGAGAAACTTTTCAAAGTTCCAAAGTACCATCTCAAATCTGCCGGTGAACGCTCTTTCAGATGTACTGCTCCTTTAATTTGGAATTCCTTACCGACTGAGCTGAGAAATGCCTCCCCCCTTGCGCAGTTCAAAGCAAAGTTTAAAACTCACCTTTTCTCGCAAACTTTAGTGTGATCTCTACGGTTTTCTGTACACCCCCCCCCCCCTGCAGACTCTGTGTGTGTGTGTGTGTGTGTGTGTGTGTGTGTGTGTGTGTGTGTGTGTGTGTGTGTGCGTCGTTTTTGCCTGCGCATTTAGTGAGTTATATTATAAATATGAGAAATGCGCCATATAAATACCATGTATTATTATTATTATTATTACTAAGACTAAAATAACACACACACACACACACACACACACACACACACACATTAAATTCTAAAATATGGTTTTCATGCTAAGTACTAAGCAAATACTGGTATTAAGCATGGCGAACGGGCACGCCTTAATGATTTAATTATAAGCTGACTGTACACATTCCGACAATTTTTCACTCACCGCTCGCGCTCTCTCCAATCGGCAGTCCAGTTACACAGTCACCAGGGTAGATCTAGAGGGTGTCTCCTCCCCCCAGGCGATTCATAACAATGAAAGAAACACGCTTGAAAAGACCATTACAAATAAGTTAATATGTTGA
The DNA here is from genome assembly GCA_036245525.1 of Semisulcospira habei. Lineage (NCBI taxonomy): Eukaryota > Metazoa > Mollusca > Gastropoda > Semisulcospiridae > Semisulcospira > Semisulcospira habei. The sequence goes on from BTPG01000003.1 coordinate 8,001,972, forward strand.
AATTATTTTCTCTTGGTGCTTTTCTTTTTGGGATTTTCCCTTTAAAATTGTACTATAGTGTTGTCCTCGTCCTCTCTACGCGGATTTTTTTTCGGGGCTGGGGGGGGGGGGGGGGGGGGAGAGGAGGGGGGTTCTCATACATAGAGTTTTCAGAGGTTACAATTTTTATGTGTTAAAACTTTTCTTCTTTTATTTAAGTACACAGCACCGCTTTTGGCACTTTTTTAAAAAAAACTCATTTTACCCCAGACACCCCACAGCAAGATAAGGTTCGACCATGATAGTTCAAGGGTGATGCCAGAATAGCTTGGCGCCTATGGGCGCCAAGCTATTCTGGCATCACCCTTGAACTATCATGGTCGATCTATGTCCTGCACTGCAATGCAGTCTTCAGACGACAAGGGCAAAATTTAAGGATTTCGGTGTTGGGGTAGAAAGAGTTAAAAGGAAGGGCTGATCATATTCACAAGCACCTGTCCTCCTCCCCGCCTCCACCCCTCCTTCCTAACACAACAAGATTAATCGGGCACTACTATTAATCCGGTTTTCTGTCCAATAAGATTAATCGGGCACTACTATTAATCCGGTTTTCTGTCCAACAAGATTAATCGGGCACTACTGTTAATCCGGTTTTCTGTCCCTACTGACACTACTTGACAGTGCTTTTTCCGACTCACTTGGTAGCTTCTTGACACTACTGTGTATTGGGGACTCGCTTGTTTGACCTGCTGTTGTGTGGGAGAAAAATGATGTGGGGGAGGGGGCAGGGGGGAGGTGGCAAGGGGGAGGGGGGCAGGGAAGAGGGAGGAGGGTCAGCTAGGTCGAAGGTCAGCAGCATAAGGGCCGCGCGATGGCTTGACAGTTAATCGGGCACTTCAGATTCTTAAATGGTGTTCATTTTCTTTTGAAAAAAAAAAAACGTTCTACCTGGAGTTTCTGCCAGAGCAATCTCCTTGTGTTTGACAAGAACACTACACTACCAATTACTCCTCCGTTTAAGGAACAACACAGCCATTTGTGAAATTATGATACTGCTCTATATGAAGAACACAGGATCAGATCACAGAAAGAGTCATAATCACTCATGATGTATACCTCTTATACTGCCTAACGATTACTTACGGGTTAGTTAGTGATCAAAATCAAGACATTTCACACCTCTCATGACTTGACACGCATCAATTACCACATTGCTGGGCACTGGTGCATGTCCACGGACATTACCGCAAAAGACAAAGCTAGTCAATCTGCGTGAGACTGGAGACCGACTGTGCTCAGAGAGACTGGAGACCGACTGTGCTCAGAGAGACTGGAGACCGACTGTGCTCAGAGAGACTGGAGACCGACTGTGCTCAGAGAGACTGGAGACCGACTGTGCTCAGAGAGAGACTGGAGACCGACTGTGCTCAGAGAGAGACTGGAGACCGACTGTGCTCAGAGAGACTGGAGACCGACTGTGCTCAGAGAGAGACTGGAGACCGACTGTGCTCAGAGAGAGACTGGAGACCGACTGTGCTCAGAGAGAGATGTGTGACGGGATTAGGGTTTCGTTCGCACTTGATTTGAATTACCGACAGGCGGCGCCAGGCTAATCTGGCACTACCCTTGGATTATCATGGTCGACCCATCTCCTGCTGTAGTGCGTCAGGGCTGAATGGGATGCGAAAAATCAGGTATTTATGCTTCAGAAAAGTCCAGGTATGTTACAGATTATGCCGTTTTTTGTCAGAGGATCTGAGGTCTATTTCTGAAGTGATCTGCCGTTTCTTACGACTTGCAAAGACGATAACACGTGTACCGGCTAATATAGGGGTACGGCGGGTACCGTGTGTGCTGTATGTGTGTTGTGTTCCGTAACCATCTGTTACAGAAGTGTATCTGTGAACAGTGACGGCGCTCGTTCGTGTCATCTTTCTCATTTAACAGTGGATGTGTAGCAGCGCGTAACTTCACAACCTCTATCTTACGCCGTATTAGTGTGCACTGTTGTTTAGTTCATTGTAAAAGTGGTGTGTTCGGGTATTGTGTTTTGTTTGTCACTTATGCGCATATGTCATTGTATTTGTATTTTTCTGTACATATTGTAAAGCGCTTGGAGATTTTGATTTAGATTAAACGCTATATAAATAATGGGTGCACATTGCGTGCATCGTGTTGCCGGGCAGGCAGCTGTGAAACTTTCTCACACTTAACGTGCGTGTATGCTGGTCTGCGGTTTTCAAAAGATAAGATAAGATAGTTAGCTTATTGCCATATGTTTCCATGTACAAAACAATAAAAACATTGGAATTTGTCTTGATGTCGGTTACTAAGACTAAAATAACACACACACACACACACACACACACACACACACACACACACACACACACACACACACACACACACACACACACACACACACAGACTAGACTCTAAAATATGATTTTCATGCTAAATTGCTATATACTAAGCAATACCGGTATTAAACACGACGAACGTGCACGCCTCACTGATTCAGTTAAAAGATGACTAAACACATTCCGACAAGTTCTCACTCGCCACTCGCGAGCATAGACTATCACCCATAAATGAACACTGTTGTGGCTTTTCTTCGTGTTATGGGATACACCTCACCCGGGGTGCACCGCACGGTCTAACAGGCAGCCTTGAAACAGTATCTGAGGAACCTGTTTATCTATGTCGGTGAATGGCACCAGAAATTCACACTTCTTGTTTGTTTGATTAGATCGACTCCGCTCTGGGAGCAACACACAGACTCCAGGGCAGATCTAGAGGGTGTCTCCTCCCCAATACCACCCCCCCCCCCCCACCCCGCCTTCCCCTGTTTTCCAAACTGTGCCATACAAAAGAAATCCAGACCAAAACGGGCGATCCATAACAAAGAAAGGAATTGGCAGGAGCGTAGTTGTTCAGGGATTTGTAGCAGAGAGACAGAATCTTGTATTGGATGCGTTGGGGGATGGGGAGCCAATGAAGGAGTTTGAGCAGGAGAGATTGTGGTTGGATTTTTTTCTTTCTGAGGACGAGGTGGGCAGCATTGTTCTGGACGCGCTGGAGAGTGAAAGTGGTGGAGTGAGGGAGGCCGAAAAGGAGAGAGTTGCAATAATCGATGCGAGATAAGATGAGAGAGACAGCAAGTGTGGTGGCAGCTTCGGTGGTGAGGTATTTTCTGATCTGACTGATGCGACGGAGGTGGAAATAGCATGCCTGGGCCGTGGCGGAGACGAAGCTGGTCATGGAAAGAGAGGAATCGAGGAAAACGCCGAGGTGCTTGGCCGAGAACATGACGCATGTCTTCTTCTTCTTCTTGGCTTGACTTCGCGAACGAAGATTTTATAGGAGTTGCCCACGACGTCTGCAGGCTTGTTCGTGGCTGCGGAGGCCAATCCGAGACAGGCAGGTTCGACCGCAGTGGCTGCAGGGGAAGGTATGGCCAGGGTTCTGAGCTGCGGCATCTCTGTTTTTTCTCCTGAGCCGCTTGTCCTTAAGGCTAGCTCTGTGAGAGTCCTCAAAGGAGACAGCTGCCTTGTAAATGGTGGAGCGCCAGGTGTCACGGTCCGCAGCAAGCGAAGACCACTGGTGGTGGTCGATTTGGCAGGCACTGAGTGACTTCTTGGGACAGTCTTTGTATCTCTTCTTTGGTGCCCCTCTGTCACAGTGTCCAGTAGCAAGCTCGCCGAACAGGGTGATCTTTGGTAGGCGATGATCCTCCATCCTGGAGACATGCCCCGCCCAGCGGAGCTGTGTCCGCAGCAGCAAAGCCTCGATGCTCACAGTTTCAGCCTGTTCAAGGACCTCGACGTTGGTGACATAGTCACTCCAGTGAATGCCCAGGATGGTACGCAGGCAGCGCTGGTGGAAGCGTTCGAGGAGTCGTAGTTGGCTGCGGTAGAGGGCCCAGGACTCGGAACCATACAGCAGGGTGGTGAGGACCACAGCTCTGTACACGCTGATCTTGGTGCCTGTTTTCAGCTGTTGATTGTGCCACACCCGCTTGAAAAGTCGCCCGAAAGCGCTGTTCGCTTTTGCCAGCCTGCTGTCAAGCTCCTTGTCCAGCTTGGCGTCCGACGTGATAATGCAGCCAAGGTAAGTAAACTGGTGCACTGACTTTAGTTCAGACTCGCCAATGGTGATGTGAGGAGGGCGATACACTGTCTTGGGTGCCGGCTGATGGAGGACCTCTGTCTTTTTCAGACTGACCTCGAGTCCAAAGAGCTGGGCAGCATCTGCGAAGCAAGACGTGATGCGCTGCAGGGCTCTCTCTGTGTGTGCAACGAGGGCAGCATCATCAGCAAAAAGCAGCTCACGAATCAGTTGGTCTAGGGTTTTCGTGTGGGCCTGCAGTCGTCTGAGGTTGAACAGGCTGCCATCGAGACGATACCTGATGTACACTGCATCGTCATCATCGAGGTCCACTGTGGCCTGCTTCAACATCATGCTAAAAAAAGATGGTGAAGAGGGTCGGTGCCAGCACGCAGCCCTGCTTTACGCCGTTGAGAATAGGGAATGGTTCCGAGAGGTCATTGTTGAGTCTGACCTGGCCTTGCTGGTCCTCGTGTAGCTGGACAATCATGTTGAGGAACTTTGGGGGACAGCCAAGTCGCTCCAGGATCTGCCACATGCCTTGCCTGCTCACAGTGTCGAACGCTTTTGTTAGGTCGACAAATGTTACGTACAGACCTTTGTTCTGCTCGCGGCACTTCTCCTGTAGCTGTCTCAGCACAAAGACCATATCGGTGGTGCTCCTGTTTGCTCTGAAGCCACACTGGCCCTCTGGGAGTTCGTCTTCAGCGATGGCAGGTACCAGCCGATTCAGGAGCAGCCTTGCAAGGATTTTCCCAGCAATGGACAGCAGGGTAATTCCCCGATAGTTGGAACAGTCAGACTTCTCGCCTTTGTTCTTGTACAGGGTGATAACGACTGCATCACGGAGATCTTTTGGTAGTGTTCCTTCCTCCCAGCAGCAGAGAAAGAGGTCATGGAGCTTGTTGTGCAGTGCTGTGCCTCCATGTTTCCAGATCTCTGGTGGTATTCCATCGATGCCTGCTGCTTTGCCACTCTTGAGCTGGTGGATGGCTGTGAGGGTCTCTTCAGCGGTGGGCGGTTCGTCCAACTCAACCTTTACTGGGAGATGTGGGATTTGTAGGACGACTGCTTCTTGAACAGTGCGCTCAGCGCTGAAGAGGCTCTGAAAGTATTCCGACCAGCGGTTCAAGATGGAGGTATTATCTGTGAGGAGTGCCTGGCCATTCGCGCTTCGCAGGGGACTTTGTACCAGGTGCCTGGGGCCATACACTGCTTTCAGTGCTTCGTAGAAGCCCCTGTAGTCACCATTGTCAGCACAAAGCTGGGTCCTCTGTGCAAGTCTGGTCCACCACTCATTCTGGAGATCTCTGAGCTTGCGCTGGAGACTGCTGCAGACGAGGCGGAAGGCAGACTTCTTCACAGGGCAGGAAGGCTGGGCTAGGTGGGCCTGATGGGCGGCTCTTTTTTTTTTTGCTAGGTGTTCCTGGATCTCTACATCGTTTTCGTCAAACCAGTCTTTGTTCTTCTTTCTGGCGAAACCCAAGACTTCTGCAGAGGATTTTGCAATAGCAGTTTTCAGTTGTTCCCAAAGTGTTTCAGGGGAGGAGTCTACTGGGTCCGCTGTGTCTTTGAGCCTGAGCTGTAAATCTGTCTGAAAGGCAGCTTTCACATCGTCACGCTGAAGGCTGGCAACATCGAGCTTTTTCTTGGGGGGCCCCCATTTCTTGGGTTTTGGCTTGAAGTGGAGCCTGAGTTTGCAGCGGACAAGGCGGTGGTCAGTGTGGCACTCTGCGCTGGGCATCACTCTGGTGAGGAGGACGTCACTGCGGTCCCTCTGACGCACTAGGACATAGTCGATAAGGTGCCAGTGTTTGGAGCGAGGATGCATCCAGGTGGTCTTTCGACTGTCCTTTTGCTGAAAAGTAGTGTTGGTGATGACCAGTTGCTGCTCCGCACAGAACTCCAACAGTAGGCGGCCATTGTCATTGCAGTTCCCCACGCCATGCTTGCCGAGGACTCCTTTCCAGGCTTCAGAGTCCTGGCCCACTCTGGCGTTGAAGTCGCCAAGGATGATGACTTTGTCGTCTGCAGGGATACTCTGTATGACGCATGTATTGTTGACATATTTCGCCAACCATTACTCAGCTCATACACGCATTCAACAATGACTCGTAATCCAGACCAAAAAGGTGACTGCCAAGCGTGTAAAATGCAAAGAAGTACCCAAAGGAGAAAGAAGCACGCTTAGAAAAGACAGGTACAACACAATTTATTAATATTTCGGGTATAAATACCTTTGTCAAAATAGACAAACAAACAAACAGAGAGATTAGCCGCTACTTATCTTCATTCCCAGAAGGAATGTGACAATTGAAGGAGATGACGTAAAATAAAAGAAAAGAAAAGGAAAGGAAGAACAAAGTGCGGAAAAAGTAAAAATGACGTCAACGAAAAAATCGTAAGAGAGAGACTCGGAGAGAAACTGAACACGAGAGACAAGAGTGTGTGTAAGCACGCGCAGGAGAGAGCAAAAGTAAATGCGTGTATGTGAGGCCAGAGAAAGAGAGAGAGAGAGAGAGAGAGAGAGAGAGAGAGAGAGAGAGAGAGAGAGAGAGAGAGAGAGAGAGAGAGAGAGAGAGAGAGAGAGAGAGAGAGAGAGAGAACGAACAGGGAGTACCCTTGGGCACGAAGTAGGCTGAGTGTCTAATACACATCGCCTGCCAACCCGAAGACAAACTTTGTATCGCCTTCAAGTTGAGCACTAACCTCAGGGAAAAACGGGAGGAACCGGGGGAAAAAAAACCAGCATTTAGCACGGTACACAACAAGTAATAAATCATTGAAACAAAGCAAATAATCAAATTCAGTAAGAGAATATTGGTATAAGTGGAGAGTAGGTAGTTGTGGAACCGTCTTCAAGGGTAACTAAAAAAAATAAAAATAAATAAATAATAAGGAGGGGGGAGAGAGAAAGAGAGAGATAGTGAGAGAGAGAGCGAGAGAGAGGGGGACGGGGTGGGGGGAGGAGGAAGGGGAAGAAGGGTAAAGGAAAAAGCGTAAAGAGAGAAAGATGGCTAGAGAGAAGTGTTAAGGGGGGTAGGGGGGGGAGGAGGAAGAGAGAGAAAGAGGGAGAGTAGTAGAGAGAGAGAAGGAAGAAGGGGAGGGGGGGGGGGAAGACAACCAGCCAGAACCACCAGCCCCACCCAACAGGCACCCGCCAGCCCGCAGAAAAAAACACACAGGCACGCAACAAGACGACCACATACATCCCCAAGGGATGCACACGATCACCCCGTACCATAACCGCGCATCACTCCATGGGCCGGAGAACGGGCGCCCGACAGAGAAGGGCAAGGGATCCAACTAAACGTTCGGCCAGCGCTGAGAAAATCCCCAAGGGATGTGTACATATCAACCAGCGCCAGCCTCACCTATCTGTTTAGTGAGTAGTAAAACAGAAGCGACACACTGAGGTAAAGGTACAGTTAGCAGACACAAGCAAGGTAAAAAATGTTAAATTTTCATATTCATCCCGAGTGGTGCCACAGTGCCCAGTTTAATAATCAGAAATTTTGCACGGTCTTTCCTGGCCCAGAGAGTACTGGCTTGCATAAGCCAGAGGCCTTTAACCCGAATGTCCGGCTCCACTCCGTGCAATGTTCCTAATTGCAAGACGTGTCCTTTTATTTGCCCTTCCACCGTGGTGAATGGTCCACGTTACAAATTCAACATAGACAGATACTTCACGTGTCAAACCACCAACGTGATTTATGTCATCTCGTGTGTGAAATGCGGCCAACTCTATGTTGGAGAGACGGAAAGAACCATCAACGACCGTTTCAAAGAACATCTTCAGTCTGTCAAGTACCAATACAACAGACCGGTCGGACGACATTTCAATCAGGCCGACCACTCCGTCTCGGACATTCGGGTTAAAGGCCTCTGGCTTATGCAAACCAGTAATGTCTGGGCCAGGAAAGACCGTGAAAAATTTCTGATTAATAAACTGGGCACTGTGGCGCCACTCGGGATGAATATGAAAGATTAACATTTTTTACCTTGCTTGTGTCTGCTACTTTACCTCACTGTTTTACTATTCACTAACCAGTTAGGTGAGGTTGGCGCTGGTTGATATGTACATTTCCCTTAGGGACTTTCTCAGCGCTGGCCGAACGTTTAGTTGGATCCCTTGCCCTTCCCTGTCGGGCGCCGGGTCTCCGGCTCACGGTTTGATACGCGGTTTTGGGGCGAGGCGATCGTGTGCATCCCTTGGGGATGTATGTGGTCGTCTTGTTGCGTGCCTGTGTGTTTTTCTGCGGGCTGGTGGGTGCCTGTTGGGTGGGGTTGGTGGCTCTGGCTGGTTGTCTTCCGCCCCCAGCCCACCCCCCTTTTTTTTTTCCCCCTCTCTTTCCTTCTACCTCTCTCCCTCTTTCTCCCCCCCCCCTACCTCCTTTACCACTTCTCTCTAGCCCTCTTTCTCTCTTTACGCTGTTTCCTTTTCCCTTCTTCCCCTTCCTCTTTCCCCCCCCCCCTCCCCCCACCGCCCCCGTCTCTCTCTCTCTCTCCCACCGCCCCCGTCTCTCTCTCTCTCTCTCTCCCCCCCCCCCTCCCATTATTTTTTGAGTTACCCTTGAAGACGGTTTCACAACTACCTACTCTCCACTTTTACCTATATTCTCTTACTGAATTTGATTATTTGCTTTGTTTTCATGACTTATTACTTGTTGTGTACCGTGCTAAATGCTGGGTTTGTTTTTCCCGGGGTCCTCCCGTTTTTCCCCGAGGTAGTCCTCAACTTGAAAGTGATATAGAGTTTGTCTTCGGGTTGGTGTTTAGCAGGCTTTGTGTATTAGACACTCAGCCTACTTCGTGCCCAAGGGTACTCCCCGTTCGTTCTCTCTCTCTTTCTCTCTCTCTTTCTCTCTCTCCGTCTCGCTCTCTCTCTCTCGCTCTCTCTCTCTCTCTCTCTCTCTCTCTCTCTCTCTCTCTCTCTCTCTCTCTCTCTCTCTCTCTCTCTCTCTCTCTCTCTCTCTCTCTCCCTCTCTCTCTTTCTCTGGCCTCATCTACACGCCTTTTCTTTCGCTCGCTCCTGCACGTACTTGCACACACTCTTGTCTCTCGTGTTCAGGTTCTTTCAGAGTCTCTCTATTACGATCTTTCGTTGACGTCATTTTTACTTTTTGCGCACTTTTGTTCTTCCTTTTCTTTTATTTTACGTCACCTCCTTCAGTTGCCACATTCCTTCTGCCAATGAAGATAAGTAGCGGCTAATCTCTCTGTTTGTTTGTTTGTCTATTTTGACAAAGGGTATTTACCCGAAATATTATTAAATTGTGTTGTACCCGTCTTTTCTAAGCGTGTTTCTTCTTCGAGACGGAGTGGTCGGCCTTATTGAAATGTCGTCCGACCGGTCTGTTGTATTGGTACTTGCCACTCGGAATGAATATGAAAGATTAACATTTTTTACCTTGCTTGTATCTGCTAACTGTACCTTTAACTCACTTCTGTTTTACTACTCACTAACCAGATAGATGAGGCTGGCGTTGGTTGATATGCGACGGCGGGAGCTCATGAGGTTCTATGCTTCGTGCTGAGACCAATTTGTATCCATATTTCTTGGACGGCATTTGCTTTCGGTCGTTGAACGAACCAAGATTTCAGACTATGTACAGTGGCAGGGAAGGGGTTAATATTGAGGCTAAGAATTAATATACATTGTCAAACTACCCAATTTTCCATGCTATGAACTGACTAAATATTACAAGTGTATTGTTTTGGCCTATATCTCTCAGAAATGCGCGGGAATGTATAAATGTCTATTTGTTTTGGCAGTTTATGTTAAACTCTTTTTTGTTGTTGTTGTCAACAGCATCTGTCACAGTACCATCGCTCTGACTGAACAGAAATTGCAGACTGGCGTGCCAAGCTGTTCACGGTGATTACCAATGATTCGGATTAGTACTGGAAGACGACATTTGAAGACACAGCTTATTTTAGGGTAACATGCCAGGCATGCATATGCTCAACAGAAAATATCATCTACTCACACTTCTCCTTGTTGCAACTGTTACTCTGCTGCTGCTGAGTGGCATATTCTTCAGTAGATTTGACAGCAATTATCTTCGTCCCAGAGCACGGCAAAAAAATGACGTTATTTCCGGTGACAACATTATTTCCAGCCAAGTACCCACCACTTCCCGTCAGCCTGGTGTCGTTCCAGGTCTGGTTGACATAACTTTCAGTCAAATTGACGTCATTTCCAATAAAGGTGGTGTCTCTGTTATTCGAAATAACGTCACGTCTGCTCCAGTTGAGGTGAACGCCAAGTCGGCAAACGTCATTTCCTGTCCGCCCGACGATAATTCCTGTCCAAGTTACGACAACTGGCCGCAGTGAGTGCACACAGTATTTTTCTAGGCCACTTTAACCAAGGAGGCGCCGGTATTGTTCACAGCACCGGACTTACTTCGGCCGTCGTTGGTCGAGGTCCTTTAATTACTGGGCTCATAAGAGGATAAGAACGTGAGACGTTTTGTCTAGTTGTCATAAATAACGCCTCACTTTTTCCCAAAAGAAGACTTACTGTCTTGTGCCTTCACAGGGCAGGTGTGATGTACAGATATGGGGATTGCTTAAAGCGGAACATATAGAGTCTTACATCGGTCTTTAGTAGGTAATACTGAGAATCTCACTCGAGTGGTTTTAGAACTTTATCTTACGAGCGAAAGCGAGTATGATAATGTTTTAAGGCCAAGAGAGTGCGATTCTCAGTATCACCTAAACTCCGATGTAAGAATCTACCTTTTACCCACCTTTTTCTTGGCTTGAATCAGATGTGAGGTTGGTTGTTTGTTTTTTTATCGGCACACGCCTATCCACGACACTGCCGCCATTGTGTCTTTGGCAGAGAGCATGACGTCATTTACTTTGCAATGTGACTTGGATATTCTGGATGCCAGACAAATGTGCCTACATGATGAAGTAACAGCGCAATACATGACGCCAAAGTGCCAGTCGTCACTATGAAATGACGTCATCGCACGTGGGCTGAAATTAGTTCAAGTTTCAGTATCATGTCTGCCCCTACCTGTTTGTTGCTCAGTTTCTACAAAACGGTATTGTGCACACGTGTCCGTTCACTCACCAGGACTGTATAACACACGTGTGTCACACGTGTGGCATACAGCTTTTCCAATCAAGGCAGCAAAGAAAGAGGTGTGTAAGAAAACAGATACTCCACTGACAATCGTAGATCCTTACTGTGATTTCAAATTATGCCGTATCACATCTGAATGCAGAGGGAACGATGTCACTAAAGACATTGAGGTATTCGGTCTAATTACCACCGAGCGCGTTCAACGCCAGTAGACACAGACTGTGACTCTGCAGTCTTCGTTTAAACTCATTCTACCCAGACACTCCACAGGAAGATAAGGATCGACCATGATAGTTTAAGGGTGATGCCAGAATAGCTTGGCGCCTATAGGCGCCAAGCTATTCTGGCATCACCCTTGAACTATCATGATCGATCTGTGTCCTGCTCTGCAACGCGGTCTTCAGAGGACAACGGCAAAATTGAAGGATTTCGGTGTTGGGGTAGAATAAGTTAAAAGAGCACCAAAAAGACCTAGCTGTCTCAGGAACATGGTTCCAAAGCGCAATCAGCAAGAGGTATAGATCCTTATGAGCCCTTGCAACTGCGGGGGCTCATGAGTATCTATGCCTCTTGCAGTCGGGTGGCATTCCAATTTTCTCGGCACTGAACGGCTTAAAAGAAATAGAGTTATCCTCTCCAAATGCCATTAATGCCAGACAGAAAAAGGGTGACAGCCAAGCGTGTAAAATGCAGAGAACATCCCAACGAGGACAGAAACACTCTTAGAAAAGACAATTACAAGAATTTATCAATATTTCGAGTTTTAAATCGAAATATAATAATTGTTAATTGTTAATAATGGTTCATTATTATTAATTGTTGATTATTATTAATCGTTAATAGTTGCTATTTAATTAAGTAATTGTTTGTATGTCTGTTTTGGGATAATAAAAGGTTTTACACCTAAATATTAATAAATTGTCTTGGAACTGTCTTTTCTAAGCGTGTTTCTTTCCTAGCTGGATGTTCTCTTGAGACTGCATTGCATGTCAGGAAACACATTCAGGATAATTCGAGGGCAGCGCCAAAATAGCTTGACATTGTGGGCAGCGAAACTGTTCCGCCACCACCCTCATATTGTCGTGGTCGTCTCTGGGTGCCACGCAGGTCTGGCACCACCCTTGACCTTTCATGACTGCACCATACCTACGTGCAGTCTCGGAGCTGTACGGGTTAAACGCCTGAGTTTAACCCCCTTGTGGGTGCAGTCACAGATACCGGTGGCTGCATGCACTAGGGGTTTAACTCATTCAGCCCGGCGCGCGTATTTCCCAAATTCTGGAGGCGTCATCTAACGATTATGCACCTGTTGCAGGAGATGGATCGACCATGATGGTTCAAGGGGTAGTGCCAGATTAGCTTGCAACTGCGAGGGCAACTGCTAATCTGGCACTACCCTTGAATTATCATGGTCGACCCATCTCCTGCTGAAGTGCGTCAGTGCTGAATGTGTTAAATGCCTTGCGTTGTATTTTATGTCAGGACCTCCAGAAAGTTCAAAGGCAAAAGAAGTCCGTACACACCGACTAAACCTGTAAACTGGACCTCCAAATACAGAGAGCTTCTCCTTAGGCTTGACGTCATCAGAGATCCTCCCAAGATCATTACGTGGATGGTGAAGCCACGTTATTGGCCGGAACTGGAAGAGCCCGTGCACATGCGCCTGTGTCCGGAAATGCCGTGTCGCATGACGACAAACGCAGCTAGATACTCGAAGGAGAGTGCAGCATTGGTGTGGAATGGACAGATTATGAGGGATCCGGCTCCGCCTGATAGATCAGACCCAGATCAGGTAAATACTTCAGGGGGGGAATCTTGGGGGGAGGGTGGGGGGTCCATGGGTTCCGCCCCCCCCCCCCCCGGCCACCCCCCCCCCCTTTCCGATGCAATTAAAAAAAAAATTCTATGTCCCTTTCTGGGGTGTTTGGGCCCCCCCCCCCCCTCCTCTCCTACGTTGAAATTTTAGCAAGTTTTCACACAGGCACACTACACCCGTCCCGGTTGTTTCATATTATTGCAAACGGCGAGAGTGTTCCCTCCCTCCTCCCCCCGTATTTCAATTTTCGGCCCCTGGAAGCAAGATGGCCTTTGCGCACTGGGTAATAAAGTAATAAATTGATGCATTAGTACATTAATAAAGTACGAAATTATTGAAACCATCCAAACTACCAACCAAACGACCACACAACCAAACTAACAACCGAACCAAATATTCTTGGTGGACTGACTGATTTTTTAAATTGCTTTATTTAGTTGTTTTGCATGTGTGTGTGTGTGTGTGTGCGTGCGTGCGTGCGTGCGTGCGTGCGTGCGTGCGTGTGTGTGTTTGTGTGTGTGTGTGTGTGTGTGTGTGTGGATGGATGGATGGATGGATGGATGGATGGATGGATGGATGGATGGATGGATAGGTTGGTGGGTGGGTGGAAGGGCGGGTGGATGGACGGATCAATCGATCAATCGGGGGATTGATTGGTTGACAGATTCAGCCGTAAGGCCTAAGAACACAAACCAGCGCGCCTGTTACTAACCAGCTGGGTTATAAATTCATGGACATGCACACACGAAATATGCATGAAAAGTGCAATGTGTAAAAGGCCATCGGGCCGACATCGGTCGCCGTTAGCCCGCGCACGACCGTGCCTACTGGGTTGTTTGTCTTGCACTTGCATAAACTACGCATGTGTACTGGTCCGTGATATTTGGGCCTTACGGCTTGAAGCAGTAAGGTTGAAAACCACGGACCAGCCAAAATATAATTTTTTACTTTTGTTTTCAGGTGTATTTATTTCACAACGACGAACCCCAGATGCCTGAATGGATTCCGGATCCCAGCTTTCGCCAGCCGGTTTGGCAGTCTGCCTTTAATTGGACAATGACCTACAGGTACAGACCGGCATGCGGACAGGCAGACTCACACACAGATATAAAGGCGAACAAGTCCAGTTTAGTTCCTTTACTTCAACCTCTGTAACTAAACGTCTTCGTGCCCAAGACGGCCGCAGCAGGCCCGAGTACCTTTGCTTACTTGGAGGAGGAGCTCAGACATTGACCCTCTGGACATTGTGCCATTATTGTCTGATTGACACTGGCTAAGACACTATAAACGAATGACTGACCGGGCCGACTTTCTGACCAACTTATAGACTGAGCGTATGAACGAACGAACGAACAAACACGTATAAAACGTGCAACAGGTGCATAGTCGTTAACTGTCGCCTCCAAAATGTGGGAAATACGTGCGCCGGGCTGAATGAGTTAAATGAATTATTTATTACAGTTTAATTTCTCACCTTTGTTTTATTATTTCTTTTCTCTGTTTTGCCCTAGGTCCGATTCCGATCTTTACTCGCCTTATGCTGTTCTAGAGAAGCGAGATAAGCCGGTCGTGAAGAACTACACCGACATTTGGGCCAAGAAAACCAAATTTGCAGCCTGGCCTGCAAGTTGGTGCGATACGCCCAGCCAGAGAGAACATTTTGTCAATAAACTTAAGGTAATTTAATGAATAAGTAAATGAATGACTGAATGAATGAATGAATGCATGAATGAATGAATGAATGAATAAATGATATCACCCAAAACAACAACAACAACAAAAACAGAAAGTAATTTACCCAAATTGATAAGGACACAAATTTAGCTTATTCACTGTGCGAAAAATGCTAACGCTTATGCGGGAGGCAAAGAATATTATCAAAACCTCCCCCCTCCCTCCCTCCCCCCTGATCTCCTCCCTGATCTCCCCCCTCTTCCCCCTCTCCCCCCCTCTCCCCCCCCCTCTCCCCCCCATTACACCTCCCCCCCCCCCCCCGCAAAAGAAACAAAAAAGAAAAGAAAGAAAAGAAGTAGAATTGTACCCAAATTGATAAGGACAGAAATTTACCTTAATTACTGTGAGGAAAATGCTAACGCTATCTAAATGCAGGAAGCAAAGAATATTATTAGCCATCCCCCCCCCCCTGCCCCCCCCCTCCACACCCCTTCCCACGCTCTCCCTCCCCCACCCTTCTCGCACAAGTTACAAATATTTCTTAGGAAATCACAGCCAACTAAACGCCAAACGACGCCATGCATCCAAGGGACAAGGAAATATAATGTATTATTACTGGCTTCTGCGGCTACTACTAGTGCTGCTACTACTAATACTCTCATTATCTATCTATCTATCTATCTATCTATCTATCTATCTATCTATCTATCTATCTATCTATCTATCTATCTATCTATCTATCTATCTATCTATCTATCTATCTATCTATCTATCTATCCTATCCTATCCTATCCTATCCTATCCTATCCTATCCTATCCTATCCTATCCTATCCTATCCTATCCTATCCTATCCTATCCTATCCTATCCTATCCTATCCTATCCTATCCTATCCTATCTATCTATCTATCTATCTATCTATCTATTTATCTATCTATCTATCTATCTATCTATCTATCTATCTACCGTAGTCTTGCCGACCGTTGGGGCACCAATGATGACTTGGCAACCAGCTCCCTCCATTCCTCTCTGATCTCTGCCATTCTTAGCGTATCGCCCAGCCTCAGTCCTGTCCACTCTGAGATATTGTCCTCCCATCTTTTCCTCTGTCTTCTTCTTCTTCGTCCTCCTTGCACAGTGCCTTGCAGGATTGTTTTGGCAAGCCCTGCTGTACGTGTGACATACCACTTCAGTTTGCGGGTTTTTTTTTTTGTTTTTTTTTTTAATAATGGCTAATAGATCTTCATAGGGCCCGATGGCTTGCCCGATTCTCCTTCCCACTTCTTCGTTCGTGATGTGATCTCCTACTCTCATTATTATCATTATTACTTCTTGAGATGGGGAGCTTGGTGGCTTACGCCACAATGCGCAAAAGGTCATCGGACCGACATCGGCCGCCCTTGGCCCGCGCCCACGGCCGTGCGCGGGCCAAGGGCGGCCGATGTCGGCTCGATGACCTTTTGCGCATTTGGCAGGTGGTAGAGCCCGAAAGGTCATGGGTTCAAACCCAGCTGGGGTTAAAATGTTCGATGCTCTGTCTTTAAAATGACCTTCGTGGTGGACAAAAGGCGTTTAAGCCCTAGACGTTTAACGTGTTTACTTTTTCGGCCGTGTGATCTAACTCATGTACACCCTGTTCCCAGTCCTGGGGTAAAAACCCAGGATCGTCAGGCCACCGCGAGTTTCTTCCCTTTGTCCATGCAACGTATGCCATGCTACACAGATTTCAAATTTATAGGTCAAAGTACACAGTCGCCTCCCCTGCAGTACCGTCTGTTAAAATGCCTTAGCCTTAGTCTGTCCCAGCCATTTCCTACCTTTTCAATCCCCTAAACCACACTACCATGTGTAGCCATGCACAAAAAAAAAAAAAAGAAAAAAAAAAGATTTCCTGGCTATCAACATGAGTCTGTACCAACCCTACATCCAAGCGCAGCTAAAACTGGTACACACCTCAACACCATCCGCTTGGCAACTTAAACTAGCCCCCCCCCCCCACCCCCCACCCCCCCAAAAAAAAAAAAAAAAAAAAGAAAAGACCGCTGGCTAAGCCGGTGGCTGGTATGAATCAAAGCACCAAACATGTCTTTTCTCATCTATAAAGAAAATGTAAGCAAATTCCAGCATACTGCCTCTGTACAAAATGCAAAAGAAGGTAGAAGATTTTAAACACACACACACACACACACACACACACACACACAAACACACACACACACACACCAACAAAAAAAACAAAACGTCCTTGCACTGCCTCAATTACCTAATCTTACTGCCTCACCTACCTAATTTGAATATGTAATGTGACCTATAGTGCTGTGGTGCTGAATGAGTAACAGTGGGCAGCCCAGGTTTGACTTGTTACTTTTCTGCATCCCTCCAAAAATAATGAAACATAATAATACATTATTATTATTATTATTATTATTATTATTATTATTATTATTATTATTATTATAAAGCGGAAACTCATGCAGTGCAGACTCTAACCGCTGTACAATGCAAATCAAAATGACAAAACTAAACACAAATCAATAGACAGCGGCAACACTCAATACGAATATGACAATACAAATTCAAATATTAACAGCACATAAACATACCCAAAGCACAAAAAACAACATCGCAGCATAAACTGGCACAGAGTCGATACGATCATCATCATCATCAGTCCCTTGCCCGAACTGGGCGTTGGGGGGACTGAAAGGCAGCAGCAACAGACAGTGCTCTCCACTGAGTTCTATTTTGGGCAGTGGCAAGCAAGTCTGGCATCTCGAGTTCGGTCCATTCTTTTATGTTTGCGACCCAACTCTTTCTCTGACGACCTCGCCGACGACTTCCTTCGAGAGTGCCTTGGAGGATAGTCTTGGACAAGGTGTTGTGTCGGGTCACGTGGCCAAACCAAGCAAGCTTGCGCCGTTTCACGGTTGCCAGAAGGGGTTCATGTGGGCCCACCAGGGAAGTGACGATGCTCCGTACATATTCGTTGGTCTTGTGCTCGCGGTACGAGATGCGGAGCAACTTCCTCAGGCACTTGTTCTCAAAGGCCTGGATTTTCTTTTCTGAGTCTGCAAGCAGTGTCCAAGTCTCACAGCCGTAGAGTAGAATAGACACTACGAGGGACTTGTAAAGCCTGTACTTGATGGTGAAGCTGATGGAGTTACTTCGCCATATCCTGTCCAGCCTGGCCATTGCGGATGTTGCTGTACCTATCCTGATACGGATCTCTGCTATGCAACTACCGTCTTTGGACAGGGTGGCTCCCAAGTACTTGAAGCTATTGACCTCTTCTAGCTTCTGGCCGTTCATGTGAATGTTGCTGCTGCTGTCGCTTGTGGTGTTGATCATCACTTTGCTTTTATCCGTACTGATCTCCATGCCATAAGACCCTGCGCTACTTGAAAGTTTGTCTGTCAGGTTTTGGAGCTCACTATTGCTGCCTGCCATGAGGTCAATGTCGTCTGCGAATCGAAGATTGCACAGGGATCTGCCACCAATAGAGATTGAAGTATGGTGGTCGTGGAGGGTTTCCTGCATGATCTTCTCCAGGAATATGTTGAAAAGGACAGGAGAGAGCAGGCATCCTTGACGGACACCGATCGTCGTCCTGAAGAACTCGCCTGACTGATTGTTAAGTAGAACCGCGCTGCAGGCGTTCTTGTAAAGCGCTTCTATCATTTGGATCAGTCCCTCCTCTATGTTGAACGATCTCATGACTTGCCAGAGTCCGTCGTGCCAGACGCGATCAAATACGATACGATACGATTTATTCCATAGGCCATCGGCCCATTAGAATTGGGGGGGGGGGGGGGTGGTGAGTACAATGACAAGCGATCGAAACACGACAAATGTACAGTGCAGTCATGCCACGGTTAGCCATGTCAGGAAATGTCTATATCACCGATCAGTCCGCCAATCACACATTCACAGTACCGACAGTAGTTGATGTAGTAAATGGTTCACCCTAACAGCAGTCTAGTGACCAGCTTAGCAGTTATGTCCAGATCCTTGTCCAACTCCATGAAGTGATGATCGTATTTAGGATCGTCCACTTGCGGCCATCTGTAGAGACAGGAGAGGAGATCATCTTCGCGGACTGTACGAGGCTGATTGTTTGATGAAGGCTTGATAAACTAACCACGCTCTTCAGTTTTGCAGTCATAGTGTAGCACAATGTCCTCGCTTTCACATATCAACACCTCCCTTCCACCACGTGTGTCAACCACTCCCTCTCTGGTACACTTGTTACATCTGGTGTCACGCAACTGTTTCAACCTTGGACTGTTTGTCAATAATCCCACGTAAGTCTTCAATTCTTCTGCATTGTAACCTAGCTCTGTTGCCAAACGCTCTAGGTATAGTTCCTCCGTCTCATCACCACTGTTTTCACGTGACTGCATTTTGTCTGTACACAACACACTGCGGCTGAGTTACATCTGTCCGCACGCATCACTGGACACACTAGTACAGGTATCATCAATACATGACATGCGTGCGGCACTTGCTGAACACAGTGTGTCGTCTGTTAGTGCATTCCGTACTGACTCAGACGGTGTGTCGTAATTAGCACAGTCGGGGCTTGGCATAAACCGATCCGGAGTAGAATTAAAAAATGGACTTGCCTGTAACGTCAAATGTCCCTGACGTTGTTTTCTGTCCCTGTCATTAGTTGTGTCACAGATCCTGGGTGTCATGGTGATATTGTTATTGGCGATATAGTTGTCACTCAAGTTGTTGACGACTGTCGCGTTGTCATTCATTGTTCAGTGTATCGTGGTTATTTTCGCTGTCAGTGGCCGTGGTTACGGTATCAGTCTTAATGACAGCTGACTGCTGCGGTCGTTGCTATAGCTGGGCACGTCGTTGAGCTGCACGTTGCTGGTCTCGAAGTACTAATTGGGCTGGGACTTTCCTTCGCCAGTGGCCGGTCGGTAATGGCGCAGTCCCCGTTGTTGACAGCTCGTGAGGGGAGAACAACCACGGAATGTTCTCCCTCTCCGGTCACCTTCCATGAGACAACACGGTGGTCCGTCATCAGAGTGGCCAGTAATTTCTCTACAGCAGTTCGTAGACCAGTAGCTGGCATCTTGACTTGGTTACAGGCGTTCAAAGTCGTAATTTTGACCGGAGACCTGAAATTTCGTGTTCATACGCCATGCAAGGGCCGACCACTCCAACTGGCACAGAGTCATCACGCTGGTACTATGAAACAGAAAAGAGACTGGAATTTGGTAAGACAAAGTAGCGAGATTGGAGATGTGTTCGAGCTGTCTATTGAAAGAAATGACTGTGGGGGCATTCCGAATGTGCTTCCGATGCAAATTCCAGATGACTGGGGGCTGAAGACAGAAAGATCTTTGACCAAAGGACTTTGTATTGACTGATTTTCGGTACTCTCAAAAGCTTTTCACTGCATGAACGTAAAGTGAGGGAAGCTTGATAAGTAGTCAACATACTGGAAAAGTAGGGAGGCAGTGTACCATCGAAATGACAGTACCTTGTACTCAATCCTAGTTTTGATGGAAAGCCAGTGAAGTCGGTACAACAAGGATGGCACATGATCTTCTTTTGATTTCTGAAAAATGACGCGAGCTGCAGTGTTTAACAGCCTCTGAAGTCGAGCCAGTTCTTCAGATGGCAGGCCAGCAAACAAACAATTACAATAGTCAATGCGGCTAAAAATCAGTGAAGAGTCATGAAAGATCTTACAGAGCTGATTTTCTTCATCTGGAAAAAGGCTGCTCTACAGATGGAAGTGATAGGGTCATGCACAGACAAACATCGCAGAAAATAAAACGAACAATTAAAAATTGAAATAAAAGAAATACACATGTCTGTGTTTCACATTAACACTCCTACGAGGTCACGACACCTACGCGATTTTTTATTGCGGGGGAGGAAAAGGGTGGGTGGGTGTGGGGGAGGAGAGTTCTCCTAATCCGTGACCCCCCCCCCCTAACCCACACCCACCCACCCCCGCCCCCTCCCCTAGGCCCCCCCCCCCCCCCCCCACACACACACACACCCTCCGATCCCCCAGAACTCACATATTCGCTGAAATAATTCTCATTTTTTTCAGCAATACATATCACTGGATGTGTATGGAAGCTGCGGGACCTTCAGGTGTTCGAGAGAAGACGACAACCAGTGTTTCAAGAAGTACAGCACAGAGTACAAGTTCTACTTGGCCTTCGAGAACGCCTTCTGTGAGGAGTATGTGACTGAAAAATTGTACCGCTATTTGGAGCTGGACACTGTATTGGTCACGCGTGGTATAGGTCACAAGGTGAGGGTCACTTGGAATAATGGTTCAAGGCTAGGTCAGTCGATGTTGATGATATAAGTCGTATAAATCCAGGGCAGCCTCTGTATCGCGTGCATCAGAATATCACAATTCGCGGGTGTGGGCGTGGGTGATATGAGGGGGAGGGGGATTACAAGGACCACCACCCCCTCCCCCCACCCCCCACCCCCCCACGACCGAAAATTATTTAAAATGCTTTAACAAAGGCTATTTTTTTGGGTGTGATTGGACCCCCCCCCCCCCCTCCCACTTCCCTTCCTTCCTGATTGATATTTTGGAACGTTTTCACGCACACACGCTTCCCCCCCCCCCTCCTCTCCCTCCGTTGTTTGACATTTTGGCGAGTGGTGAGAGTCTTGACACACGCGTCCTCCCTCCCCCCCCCTCCCCCCCCCCACCCTCCCAATCCCTCCCCTCCCTACCCACCCATCCCGTTGTTTGACATTTTAGCGAGTGGTGAGAGTCTTGACACACGCGCATCTTCCCTCCCTCCCTTTCTCCCTACCTCCTCCTCCCCCTCCATTGTTTGACATTTTGGCGAGTAGTAAAAGTCTTTACACACACGTGTCATCCATCCCAGCCCCACCCCCTCCCTCTCCATCCACTCACACACACACACACACACACACACACACTCGCAAACGTACACAAGCACGCACGTACGCAGGGTCAAGGAGACGTTAATGACATGTTAGGGACACAAGTATTTTGAGGTTGTCATCCGCAGAAAGCCTACTCAAGAATGCTACTAACCCATTCACTGCTGGAAAACAACGAGCAGAAGCCAGATGCTAGAGACACAGAACCACATGATCCCCCGAAGTTGTGGGGGCTCATGTGGATCTATGTCTCTTGCTTACCATACGTCTTGCTTACCCCACCCCAACAAGCGGCCTGTCAGTGAACACCACTCGTGTGTGTGTGTGTGTGTGTGTGTGTGTGTGTGTGTGTGTGTGTGTGTGTGTGTGTGTGTGTGTGTGTGTGTGTGTGTGTGTGAAGGGGGGTGGGGGTGCTGGTTTTATTTCATCTAAATGACTCATGGCTGTTGCCATAATGACATTTATGTGTTATAATAGTGTTGACGGACTTTGTCGGAGCGGTGCCCTCTAAACACCGGCGCTGTATTATGGCGAGGGGGCCCCAAGTGCAGTTTTGACCGTTGTTTTTAAGTTGCCTAGATCGGAAATCATTTCCCTATAGACGGTATTTTGATTCTGTTGTTAACTTGTAGTTTCATGTACTAGCTTTAGCAAAGTAGGAACTTAACGAAAGAACATGATATAGTGGATTTAGGAGACGTAGGGCTGTCTTAGCATTCTGTTTTTGTCAGGGAGTTTCGGGTCGGGATGAGGCCACTGGCGCCGGCCATTAGATACCTTGGCGACGGGCTTCACCCGTCCCGAGTCATTGTCCATTTTGTAGCTCTGTTATTGTAATTTATCGAATGAGCGAGTGAGTGAATGTGAGCAGCACCTCAGGTGGCAAGACAAATTTTGCTACATAGCAACAATAAAGTTATCATATCTTGGTCTTATCTTGTTGTATCCATGTTTCTTGAACGGAATGGGTTCTTTGGCGTTAACATAGATTTCAGAAACATAATCTGCGAACGGTGGCAGGGAAGGGGTTAACTCATTCAGGGCGACCCGCATCAATAGCTGCAAAAGTGTCGTATAGCGTTGCCTCCGGCAACGCTATACGACACTTCCGCAGCTATTGACGCGGAGCGCTTTGAATGAATAAAAGATCTGTTTGTTTGGTTCGGGTTTTTTTTTTTTTTTTCTATATAGAGGCAACGTTACTAAAGACTGAATCAGTCTCGCATCTATTGCAGAAAGCAGCACCTCCAGGCTCTATAGTCACCACGGACGATTTTGCTACTATAGAAGAGCTTGCCAACCACCTCAAATATTTGGACACACATCCGGAAGAGTATATAAAGGTGGGTTTACATTCAACAGATTTTTGTTTTAAAATTGTAATCGTCTTTTACTTTCACACAGGTCATTTTCAACAAAGATAAAGTGACTTGATCAGCTTTCATGACCCTTCTATTTATAGAACAGACTTTTACGATGGGACGCGGTGGAGCAAATTAAAATTTTGGTTATAGGTAGTTTGAAATTTGACACTGGCTCGTTAGCCAGCTTTGTACCTCTTCAACTTGTTTGAAAAAAAAAAATCGGTGAAAAATAAGAATCGTCGACTTTTGGATAAGAATCAATTAGTGACGGTGACGTAAAAGCACCAGACACGTCAGCGTTATACAATGTTTCTGAATTGTTGTACTTACGTCACTGCTGTACATTAATTAAAGCAATGTACACCCCCCCCCCACCCCTCCCCCTTCCCCCCCCCCTCTCCCCGTCTCTCTCTCTCTCTCTCTCTCTCTCTCTCTCTCTCTCTCTCTCTCTCTCTCTCTCTCTCTCTCTCTCTATCTCTTAAAATTTGATTTAGGAAGACAGCCTCTATTTTTGTTATGATGCCTGCGAGTGTATTGTGCCCCCTCCAAAACAAACAACACAAAAAAAGCTGAAGTGCATGCAAGCTTATACAGACAAGACTTTGTGGGAATGGGTCACCCCATCTTCTTTAGTTTGTCATTATGCCAGCTGCAAAGGCCTGTTAACTCATTGGAGATCTGACGCATAAGGGTACGCGGCGAATAGCGGCGTGTCCATGTGCGCCACGTCTCCTATGAGCTAATCTGCTAACTCTTTCACTTTTGCTCTGTTGCAGATGCTGAAAGCAAAAGATGGATACGTGCCCCTGTACGAGGACTATCCAACACGGGACATTCACGGCAACGTCATCTTTATGGAGTATCACTACGAGGCGGTGCCGTTCTGCGAGCTGTGCCTGAGGCTGTGGAACCTTGAGGAACACAGCAAATACTACCCCAGCATCAACGAGTGGTTCGATAAGAAGAACTGCGTACCACCTCCGGATCGTAAACTGTGGTTATAACACACACACCGCTTATATTCTAACCCTTTGCTTATATCGGTAGCGGTTTTCGTCGAGAATGATCGCGACAAAAACCGCTGCCAACATGCAAAGGATTAGAACAATTTGCTCAAGTGTACGTTTTGACGGGCTACAATGCGCCGATACAAGGGGTATTATACGTTGTCTTGCCTTTGCCTCAACTAAGACGTTTTTTTTACCCTTTCTTTTACAATTTCAGCCGTGAGATGGCCTTAGTTGCCTGCTCGGCGTTAAACCCACATAAATAACGAAGAAACTCTTATTACAATCTGTGTGGGTATAGGTACCGTCCCCTTGTGCGCATCGTTGGAACTCTCCTGTGTACAAAGGAGGAGAAGAGCAGATAAATCTTTCATTTTACGGCCTTGGGGCTTCCAAAGTTCAGTTAGTCCTTTTGCCTAGCAATATTGTAAGATATACTAAAATCATTCGCCCGTGCAGTACCCAGAAAATTGTAACACCACCCAACTGCAAGAGGTATAGATCCCCATGAGCCCCCGCAGTCGCGGAGGCTCATGAGGATCTATGCCTCTTGCTCACACCACTTTGAATCCTTGATCCTGAAGCATCTAACCCATGGTGTTAACCCATTCAGCCCGGCGGCCGTATTTCCCATATTTTAGAGCAGTCATCTAATGACTATGCACCAGTTGCAGGAGATGGATCGACCATGATAATTCAAGGGCAGTGCCAGATTAGCTTGGCGCCGATTAAGTGGTGGTTGCTTAATCAGGGTTATTATTATTATTTTATTTTATTTTATTGTTTTGTTGTTGCTGTTGTTGTGGCGGCTGGTTGGCTGGGTGCGATATTTTTTCATCACATGATAATTCAAGGGCAGTGCCAGATTAGCTTGGCGCCGATTAAGTGGTGGTTGCTTAATCAGGGTTATTATTATTATTTTATTTTATTTTATTGTTTTGTTGTTGTTGTTGTTGTGGCGGCTGGTTGGTTCTGTGCGATTTTTTTTTTTCATCACATGATAATTCAAGGGCAGTGCCAGATTAGCTTGGCGCCGACAGGCGCCAAGATAATCTGGCACTGCCCTTGAATTATCATGGTCGACCCATCTCATGCTGTAGTGCGTCAGGGCTGAAAGAGTTAAATTGCGGAAGATTAAATAAACGCAGTCTGCCTCGGCTGGAACTGAACGGGGGAGGAAAGGGGACGTTGCGAAAAGATCAACTCTTTCTTCCCTGTAGCAATGAGTCCTTTTAACCCTTTTGTGCGTGCGGCAGGGTAATCCGCTGCTTGCACAAAAGGGTGGAGGGGCGAGATGGGGAGCCGGCGGGGAATAACCCTTCGCTTGCCGAAGAACGTGTACACCACCCAGCTGCAAGAGATGTACATTTTAATAACACCCCCAAAGTTTGCGGGGGAACCTGCGGATACGTGCCCTATGCTGAAACCAATTAGTATCCATGTTCCACTTACGTCGAATTCACTGTGATTTAATTTTTCTTTTTTAAATGCGGGCACTGGCTGTGAAGTGGTTAAATCCTATGTGTCAGGAAATGGACGCCCATCTACGAGATGAATATACTCCAAAGAGCCCCTTCAGCCACTGGGCTTCATGAGAGTCTACGCTTGTTGCTAGCAATTATATTGACACATTTTATTTGGTCTGTTCCCTTCTTTGTATAAGTTGTAAATGTAACACAAAACAACCTTCCAAAATACTTATAGTATGTTTCAGTTATAAATGCTCAGCTATGGGAGTATAACATTATTAACTCATTCAGCCCGACCGCCCCAGCCCCCCCCCCCTCTCCCCCTCCCTCACTCCCTGGCATTTTGTTTTGTTTTTAGTGGTGGATGGTTGGTTAGAAAGTTTTTTTTTAATTTTTAATTTTCTTTTAGTGGTGGTTGCTTAGTCAGGGTTATTATTATTATTTTATTTAATTTAATTTAATTTAATTTAATTTAATTTAATTTAATTTAATTTATTTATTTATTTATTTATTTATTTATTTATTTGTATGTTTATTTATTGTGGCGGCTGGTTGGTTGGGTGAGATTTTTTTTCATTATAGAACGCAGTCTTCTTAACCTTTTTTTGTCCTCTCTTACGTACTGAATCAGTGGGTTGGCCTAATGTGTCGATACTAGGCAAATACCCTCAGTTGGTACTAAATACGTCATAGTCTTTCAGCCAGAAACAGAGTGTCAAGTGTCCCCGCAATCAAAGGGGCTCGTGAAACGTAGTATCTCTAACTGAGTAATGTCATCAGCATCCTTACTCCGAGTCAGCCATATGATGTAGGTCCTTGATTGTTGGTCCACCTCCAATTGTTTGTGAGAATTCAGTCCCTGTTGATTTAGGGCTCCTCAGCAGAACCATAGAGTTTTATGCACCCTTGCAGACAAAGGGGCTCCTGAAAAGCCATACCTTTTGATATGCTATACACATGTACCATCCTCAGACTGAGGCAGTCATCTGCGGGTATGCCTATGCCTGATGACACGCCCGGGTGAGGCAATTATCCAATCAGAAATCGAGAGGTCGGCTTTGTGGATGGGGTAGACCATCTGGTGTCACATGTTAATCAGACAATTGGTTGAATGCAAGTGACGTCACACAGCCAGCGTCATTACGCGCGTCGTCTCCAGTCAGCCATTTTATGCAGTAGACACAGAGAACACCAGTAATAGTGAAGTTAGAACTGGGCGAAAGTGTGCCTGGATGCTCAATTCTCGGGTGTGGTGATATGCCAGAGAAACAAAGACAATGTCTCCGAAGGCGTAATAGTGAGCGTGTTTTCCCCCGTACATCTGATGTCCGTTTAAGGGAAGGAGAGTAAAGTTGAGCGAAGAGCCGGAGAAGACGACAATCGAAAAGATATTCGGCACTACAGGGTAAACGTGCGCAGCTTAGATGTACAACCAGATTGTAAATTAAAACAGGTTTAACCCCCCCAAAAAATGTTATAGACAAAAGATGCTTTAGAACATTTTCAAAACTGCGGCACGACACGCTTATATAAAAAAAAAACTCCAGAACATTGTTGTTTAACCCTTTACCGCTCTACGGCATCGATTTATAAATAGATTGGAGAGGGAGGGGGGGGGGTTTCACCAACGCTTCGTTTCGCAATGAAACATCCTCATAAATTAAAAAAAAAAGTATGGCAAAAGTTTAGCACACTGAATTGTTGTCTTAAAGTAATGTCTAGGTGGAAAAGATAATCATACATAGACCGCAAAGGTTCTTCATGTGGGAATTCATGATGATTATTTTTAAGAAATACAAGAAATACGTATGAAAGAATAAGATAGCCAGCTATTCCAAATACCAGTACCACGAGCAGAAAAACAAAACAAACAGCAAGAGCAACACGATAAATGTATAAAGAAATAAGTAAAAAATAAACACAAAATAAATTAATAATAAATAAACAAATAACACCGCTGGAGAAGGGGTGGGGGTTGGACCCGCGGTCAGTGACGGCATCGGTCAAATCCTGCGTGTGATTTAACTCATTCTACCCCATCACCGAAATCCCCAAATTTTGCCGTTGTCCTCTGAAGACTGCATTGCAGGGCAGGACACAGATCGACCATGATAGTTCAAGGGTGATGCCAGAATAGCTTGGCGCCCATAGGCGCCAAGCTATTCTGGCATCACCCTTGAACTATCATGGTCGATCCTTATCTTGCTGTGGTGTGTCTGGGGTAGAATGAGTTAAGTCTGCGTGCAATACCTACTGAGCTAATGGGAAATGTGAATAAACTGAGCTTATTATAATTATATGCAAATCACGATCCTGTTAGTGTCTATCGGCTAACATCGCTTTGGATTGGTGCAATGATTTAGTGTCTGAGCTCGGGACGAATTCCTTCATAACTGTGTACTCAGTATGTATTTTCTCCAAATCACTTGTTCTGTTGGAGTCACGGAGATCACCTCAGTTTCGCCGACGTTAAATTCAAGGTGACCTCCGATCTCTCCAGCAATGCAGCGGTTGTAATTATAGTTATTTAGTTCTTTGACGTCTTTATTTTGTACTAAAACCGTCCACGTTCACGATCGCTACTCTGCACCTAGGCCATCTCTGCTGCACAAAATGGCGGCTGTAGCAGACGAACCCAGTTGCGTATCACGGAATTCGCTTAGTCTTGCATTCAATCAATTGCCCCTGACTGCTGATACAGAGGAGTACGGTTAATGATCATTGAACTTCACCGGCCGTCTTTGTCCACGGCGAGGATAAAGTAAGGGATGCTTTTCACAACAGTATCACCTCTTTATGTCAGTTCCGGTTCAAGCGATCATCGGATGCCTGTGCTCTAGTCTTTTGATGACAACGTGAATCTTCTCTAGCTTTGACAAACACATCGTTACCGTATTACTGCAATGAATAGGCTCATAGGTAGCGACGATCGTTTTATCCGAAGAAATAAAATATCAACAAAAATAAAACAGAGCTGTGTGCCATTCAATCCCCGTCCGTCGTTTCTTTACAACTTCGTCAAGACACCCCGTCGTTCTGGTTTCAAATGTTATACATCAGTTTACTCTTACCGCGGAATAAGCGTCCACAATTCTGCGCATTATTATTGACAAAAGGCACCTGTTTGGATTTACCAGTCATGGTGTTGTCTTTTTATTATACTAATGCTACTTTGGTATTAATTTCAGCCAATATCAAACGATTGGAATTTCCAGTGAATAGGGACAGTAAGCCAGATTCATTCGGGATTCCAAAAACATCAGTGGCTCGCTTGAGCCCTTAGCACCACGTGAATGTTCTGTGTTTATGTACAGTGGGTGAGTGAAAGCGCGTGATTCACGTGAGCGTGCTTGTTGGGTTCAGTTCGCGGCGGCGTTTTGAGCCGATATTTATTTTGGGTAAAGCGTCTATTTCAATGCGCTGATTTATTTATTTTATTGTATTCAACGGACTTTGCGGTCAAGCAGCCCCGCAACATTCTCCTCCCATCTTGTTTGTTTGCGGCAGGAAAATAGTAGATTGGAAAACTTCTCTGATTGGTAACAGACTGGGACTGTGACCTGTCAGAAAAGACGAATATCACTGACGAGGTTGCATGTGAACACCATTGATGTGCCGACCCCGCCGTGTGTGCTCAGTTCTAAGTCACAGGTCTAGACACCTGTCGACTGTGATAGTTCAAAGGTGATGTCGGAAGAGCTTAGCGTCTATGTGCGCCAAGCTATTCTAACACCACCCTTAAACTGTCATGGTCTATACACATCCTCTCATAGCATGTCTGGCCTTTATGGCTTAATACGTGTTTTAGTGTTGTGGTCTCTTTTTGTTATTTCATTCCTTTTTGCATTATAAAAAATAAATAAATAAATAAATAAATAAATAAATAAATAAATACATAAAATTCATGGCTGTAAAACTATAGTGTGACCGTGTGTATGTGTGTGTATGTGTGTGTGTATGTGTATGCGTGTGTGTGTGTGTGTGTGTGTGTGTGTGTGTGTGTGTGTGCGTGAGTGTGCGTGTGCGAGCGTGTGTGGCCAGTGTAAATCTGACGTGGGAGGGGGGGGGGTGGTGGGAGGAAGGTGCAAACTTCTGCCACTCCCCACCCCCCCGTTAGGACCCCCCCCCCCCACTGGATCTGCCCCTGCATCTCCTGCTGTAGTGCGTCTGGGCTGAATGGGTTATGTGCATTACAAGGTAGGCATGGCCAGTGGTTCTTGTCGACACGAGGTCCGATTAATGAGCGGATGTTCAAGGTAAAAGTCGAAGGCTTTAGCTTCAGATTTTTACCTATTTATTTCATTCAACCCGACGGCCGTATTTCCCAAATTTGGGAGACGTCATCTAATGACTATGCACCAGCTGCAGGAGATGGATCGACCATGATAATTCAAGGGCAGTGCCAGATTATCGTGGCGCCGACATTAATACTCGCACGATTTTTCACAAACAGTGTTTGCATAAGCCTGCTATTTGTCCCGGCTCTTGGGTATTAATATTTCAAATTGTGACCTGTAAGCCGTAGGTGTGAAAATCAGCACAAACTCCCCGTACACCCCCTCCCCCCACCCCACCCCACCCCCCCCTCCCCCCTCCCCCCCCCCCCCCCCCCCCCCCCCCCGCCAAAAAAAAAAAAAGGAAAAAAAAAAAGAACAAACAATCAGTCGTCACGCTAAGTGCTGTAAAACTGTATACGTGGGTGTCTAAATGGACTGAAGCTCAGACAAAATACCGCAATATACGGCTATTTGTGGCGTTTACTGAAGGAGGTATAGAGAATTTAAGCCATTCCCTGACGCTGAACGCATATTCTGTTTTTGAAGTCTTTGTTCATTCAACGACCAAAAACCACAATCGTCCAAAGAACTAGTTGGTCTCATCATGAGGCATAGATCCTCATGAGCCCCCGCTACGCGGGGGCTCATGAGAATCTATGCCTCTTGTAGTTGGACTGTTGTTGCAGTGGAGGTGTTATTATTAGTGGTATTGTGATACTGCACTAGAGCATGTCTTTTATTGAGTCATCCCTGAAATGATTCACAAAACACTAAGAAGAATCATTTTCTCTCAGTAATGGTTATAATGCATACGCGTATGCACATATTACATGCTAGTGAAGATGAGCCATAAGATATTCATGATCGTGAGATAAGTAAGAAATTCAGAGTCTTACATCGGTGTTTAGGTGATACTGAGGATCTCAATTGAGAGGTTTAAAAACCTTATCATACGAGTAGGATAAGGTTTTAAGATCGCGAGAGTGAGACTCACAGTATCACCTGAACACCTATGTAATAATATATTTCTTACTCACCTTTTTCTTTGTAGTAATTCGAAGTGAGTTCGTTTTTGGCACACTTTAGTCACAACAAAACCGCCATCATTTCTTTGCAAAGTTCCTGACGTAATTTATTTTGTAACTTGGCGTCATTATTTTGGATGCCAGACACATGTTCTTGTTTTCATTCCTACGTCACACAACGAATCTTTTTAGCGCAAACCATACCATATGACCGGGATACCAAAACACTTGTAGCAACTAATGGCCGACTTTTCGTAGCCCTCTTTCTGACGCACCTTGGATGGCAGTTTTGTTTTATAAAAGATCACCAAAACGTTCTAAAGTATAGCGTTTCTTAGTATTGTTCTAAACAACAGGCTCACTACTGGAGACGGCAACGCCATGAAAATTGTTTAATTACGTCATAAGTATATATATGTATACATGTATATTCTTTTGACGTCAGTCATGTCTGGCGATATCCAGTTCGGAAGATTTCTTCTTCATTTTTTTTTTTTTTTTACGAAAACATTGGAGGAATGAAAACAAAATAATACGTTATTAGTAGCAAGGGCTTGGTGCACGGACCCGTGTAGGCCTTCGGAAGATAAAAGGAACCATTATACCCCTCAGACCATCGGCCTTCAGAGTGCAATGGTTCATTTGACCTCCCTCAGGCCTGCAAGGGTCCGTGTAGCAAACACGTGTTACCAACAACTTATAATGTATGATGACGTAATATCGAATACATGAAGCCAGAGTCCCAGTCGTCTCCATAAAATGCCGTCGTTGCATGTGAGCCTAAAGTAGGTCAAGTTTCAAAATGGCGTGTGCCCGTGACTTTTTGCTTCTCATACTTTCTACAAGATAGTTGTGTGCGCACGTGGCCGTTCACGCACCGGAACTGCATCATACGCGCCTGACACAGCCATTGTATCACACGCGTGAGATACAGTTTTGTTCCGCTCAGAGAAGGTGTGTAAGAAAACATTATAAGTTATTGGTCGCAGGGGTTTGCTACATGGACCCTTGTAGGCCTGAGGGAGATCAAAGGAATCATTGTACCCCTAAAGCTTAAGGGCTGAGGGGTACAATGGTTCTTTTGACCTCCCGAAGGCATACATGGGCCCTGTGCAGCAAGCCCTTGCTACCAATAACGTATTTGTTTTTATTACTCCACTATTTTCGTAACAGTAATCAAGAAGACATCTTCCGGCCTGGATTACGCCAGACATGACTGACGTCAAAGGAATATACATTTATACATAATAGACTTATGACGTAATTTAAAATATTTCATGACGTTGCCTTCTCCAGTACTCAGTGTGCTTGTTGTTTTGAACAAAACTAAATAACTTTTTACTTTAAGGTTGTAGGACACACCTGTTTCGCGCATCTTTTCTGCGCATTTAGATACCGCTATCTTGCGTCTGCCGTGACCTGAGACTAGAGGTCACCGAAAAAAAACGCCGTACGGCAAGTCGTATTGCAAACAAGCTCAATTTATCGATAATTGACAAAAGATATATACTGTCTGAAATAGGTGTGTAAGCTGACTGTTTCTATGCATAAAATGTTGTGTTTCCTCAGAAATAAGATACTTTTGCATAAGTTGCGACAAGTCATCGAGCGTCAGTAGTAACGCATAACCATTTCTCAGAAGAAGAAAAAAAAAAAAATGAACGGGCCGTATACGTGGCAGCCAGGAACACAACAAAATCTCCAGACAAGGTAAACTAAAGTAGAAAAAAGTTTTATGCACCGCCGTGAGATGTCACCTGCACGGCGTAAAACCCCAATAGCTAACTGTCCTTTTATGCATGGACATTCAGTTACAGCCTACCTGCAATGAAGAAGACTACATTTTATTGTGGGTTGACAGGGGCATGCATTCCATGTATGTCAGTCACCACCTAGAAGTAGAACATTTCCATACATTCTCAGAGAGCCTTTACTAATACGGTGGAAGGAATGTAGTCCACATTGTAGTGATATTAAACCAGTGCCAGTGCTTATTATTTAGGAAAACATACTGTGTGTAGTAAAAAGTCCTGCTAAGGGAGAATTTTGCATTACTAACTCAGTAACTGCTTTCAGTACTTAGTAACTTAGTTTTCTCATCCATTCTCTGTCTTATGAAGGCTATATTACAGATTAGGAGATAGGTCCAGCATTTTTTTAGTTCAAGGATGGTGCCCGAATAGCTTGGCGGATGAGACGCCAATGATTCATGTATCGACATGATTTATTATTAGCTCCGCATTCGTACTTGACATGCATACAAAACCTTCTGTTCAAGTGCCATAATGATCAACACGATTGATTGTGGGCGTATACGGCAAGACAAGACAAGACCACCCTTGAACTATCATAGTCACATTTATTTCAAGCAGTGGGTGTATCAGGATTAAAAGGGTTACCTAGTAAAACGCTACTTTGACTGAAACCCTAATATTTGTTAACTACCATTTTGGATGACCGTAGAATGTGTGAAAAATACAAATTTGACTAGTACAAAAGCAAGCCTTTATCATATATGTTGAGACTCGTGACACTTATTTCAGCTACCTTTTGGAAAGTTCACACAGGTTGTGAATCAGTTATGCGCATGAGGCGTACAGATGTGACTTTGCCATTGTTGTTTGTTCTTTGCGGTTTACACAGTTTTTGTCGCATTTATTTTGAAAGTAATAATCTGCCCCTGCATTTCATTCACGCAAAGTGAAATTGTCATGCTGCCGAACAACACAGTAATAATCATGTATTTCATTTCAGGCTAATACTGCTGTTGACCTCTCGCTGTGGAGTCTCAGTACTTTCACCCAGAGTACATACTTGCAAACAAGCGCAGAAGTATGACGTCTACACCAACTGACCAAGGTCACACTCACAGCGCAAGTGAAGTGAGGAAAGGTGACACTTATTCTCCTGGACTCAAGGTAAATCATACCAGTAGATCTGTGATGAGAATCAGGTGCAGAACACAACACAACTATGGTGTGAATGAACACATCATACTGTAATGCCTTCTTTCATTGGCTCATGTGCGAAGCAAGTGTAAGGCTATGTTCTGGGCCATTGGTCGTCCATGGTAAACTTTAATGTTGGCATTTTCTCGGAGACTATTCAAACCACAGTCTTCAAACGTAGCCGAAGGATACTTTGTGGCAAGACCTTTCTTACTCTTAGCCTACCAGTTTGAGTTCAGGCAAAGGGTCATGAGAAATCAAGAAATAGGTAAAAAAAAATAAAGACATATTTTGACAAAAGATATTTTTTCTCCAATACTATTCACAACTGTACATAAGCCAGCCCTTTACTTATGCTTAGACGCATGGCACTTAAATTTCAGTCACCTTTTGGAAAGGTCACACAGTTCAGATTAAGAAAATGATCAGTTTTAAATGCACACGAGCGATCCAGGCTTCACCATTCTTGTTTGTGGTGTTCACAGTTTATTTCACATTAGTTTGAAAGTAGTAATGTGTAAACTAAATGTAGGGACGAATTGGGGGGGGGGGGGGACTCCCCCCCCCCCCCCACAGGCCCCGAATTGTGCATGGCCCCACGAGCTCCTTAGCATCCGCGTTATCGCGGAATTGTTTATATTACAGCATTCTAAATGAACTTTAGAATTTTTTAGTGTGTGTACGGGTCCCGCATTTTTTGGGAAACAATAGGCGCACAGGCCTCTTTTCGTGTTTGTCCTTGCTAAACTACAACATTCTCAGAGAGAAAAAGAGAGATGAAATGAAACTTTATATTAAGAGAGAGAGAAAACAACAGCCTAGTGATAATAATGTGTAAAATGGTTATAACTAAATAGTGTATACACGGCCAAGTGAAGACACAGTCGTACTATCCGTGAACTGAAAAACTCGAAAAGCTTTTGGTCAGGGAGTCGCAGGAGCAAAAAAGGAGGGGAGGAAATACGGTCCCGGCTGGTTTGATATGTGCCAGATATCTCTCACGACAGCTTGATGATAACTGACTCGCACTCATACTTGCCGGAATTCAGGGACTTTTTTTTTCTCTGTCCGTTGAGTTATAGACTGTATAACAAAGTCCCTGTTTGTGGAGTTTGGAACCGACCCACCCTGAAATAAGATCAGAAGTGAAATTGCCATGCTGCCGAATAACACGATAATAAACATGTATTTCATTTCAGGTCAGTGCTGCTGTTGACGTCTCACTGCAGAGTCACGCCCAGAGGGTATACTTGCAAACAAGCACAGAAGTATGATGCCTACACCAAGAAGAGGCAAGAGCTAGTCAGGTCATGTTTGCTCAAAGGAGAAGGCCACAGCTAAAAGCAGGCAATTCCAGTTCCAGCGGATCAACTAAAGTGAGAGAAGGCACCACTTATTGTCCTGGACTCGAGGTAAAGCATACCGATTGATTTGTGAATAGAATCAGGTTCATAACAAAACACAACTGGTTGGGATAAACACATCACACTGTAATGCTTTCTTTTATGTTGAAGATGGTGTAGTAGTAGTACCAGCATTCTCAACAACACCGAATGCTAAAATCACTTGCTATCAACAAGTGGCACCATATTGCATTTGATTTAAAAACTAGAGGGTTGGGCAAGTCTCTAAATACTGTCGTTTTCTTTAATAAGCACTTAGTGCATACAAAAAGACTAGAAATATCTGAATACTACCCATTTGGTCCAGTGTGTGCTGTTGCTAAACAGCAATGCGTTGTGTCCTGTTTGAGACAATTTCTGCAAGTTACACTTTGAATATTGATGCTGATTCTAGATATATGTATACACCCTTTGTGGTCATTTCAAGCTCAATGGCGTCTAATTTTTGGCGCAAGTGTGATAGCAAAAGTAAGTGTTTGTAATGGGTCGTCCGTCAACTGTCTGTTACCTGTGGGCAACTTTAACATTGGCATTTCCTCGAAGACTATGCAAGCCTCAGACTTCAAACTTGGCACAAGGGTACTTTGTGGTAAAATAATTCTAAACATACCAATTTCTGTGACCTTTCAAAGGTCATCTCAAGTAGTATTTTCAACTTCAAACTCAAACTTGCTATGGAGATACCACACGATAAGGGTGACAAAAGTTAGTTTCGGGTAGAGTTGTAGTTTTTATCAATGTTTTTGCAAACTTTTCAATAAAATTTGGCATGATGATAACACTTTTCTGTGCTACTAATGTAATCAGCCCCTCACAAAGGTCAAGGGTCACAGAGGGTTGACAAATGTGTGAAAAATGAAGGGATTTGGAAAAATACTCAGGTTTCACTGACAAAATCCAGCCCTATACTTATGTTTAGACATTTTCAGAGACCTGTTGGAGGAGTCAAGCCAAGGTAAAAAAGGACAGACATATTATGTGGATTGGTCATACACGTGAACCATAAGGACATTGCCTTTCTTGTTCATGTTCTGACTACTGTCATATTATGCATGTATGTACTTTGTATAAATACTTGCAAATATGCACGCAATATGTGCATGTCAGAACTTTTTGTGATACAAAATTATCTTTTGCAGGTTGCGAAAGATGAGGGAATAAGAGTTCAGCGGGTACATCTCTCCGCGATGGCCAACCGACGAGAAGGCAAAGGCAGTGAACTGATTGTCCTGTGTAGGAGGGCAGACGTCCTGTTATTTTGATGTCCATCCACCAGGCTGGCCACTATGTCAAGGTTTTGGACAGTCACATCATTCGCAATGCAGCAAAAGCCTGTGCCTTACTGCCTGAGCTGGTGCATAGCCATATATTAGGAGCAGGGCAAGCAGGCTTTAGGCCTGGCTATTCAACTGCAGACACAACAGCAGTGGGGCAGTGACAACAAAGTGACAATGACAAAACTCGAGAAAATAGAAATAAAGAGGGAGTGTTTCCATAAGCCCGACATAGAAGCAGCGGGGCGACAAAATTGTAACGTGCAGTCGAGCAGTTTAGGGGCTATTGTACAGTGATGGGGGTGTGCTTTGTGTGTTTTCATATAACCATGTGACAAAGCGATTTGACACCCATGTTGTAATTTGTAGTGCAGTAAAAAGGTGAAAAATATCTGTATTTTGACCAAAAAGATGTTTTCTCAAGTATACACAACTTCAAACCCAGACTTGGTACAAGGTGGTAAGAACTTTTCATGCATACTAATTTCGTATGCATGAAAGGTCAGAAAGGTCAAGGGTCACAAGAAATCGGGAAATAGGTACAAGATATCCATATATTGCCCAAAGATTTTTTTTCTCAAGTATTCCTAACTGTAACCCTAAACTTGGTAAAGAGATACCTGATGGTAAGACCTTCCTATGCATATTTATTTGGATGACCCCCTCAGAAAAGTTACTTTTTGTCACTCTCCTGTCATGTCGCGATTTGGAAATGCAGCTTAATATGTATTAGTTTTTGATTATCCAAAGAAAACCCCTTTACTGACAATGTGTTCATTTTTCGAAGACATTTCATCATATGAACAGGTCTTTATTGTGACAAGTTCCTAAATGCTGGCATACATCAGTCATTCAAAATATGTACTCCACAGCTGACACTTATGGGGTAGGAAACAGTGGTACAGATAGATTTTGTGCAGCATCGGTGTGAGACAAGGAGAAAACTTATCACTGCTCCGCTTTGCATGATTCCAAATGATATACAGGGCTCATTCTGAAAATGGTCAGTGGCCTCAGAGTATAAAACCCACGGGTCCTTTCTGAAGAGGGGATGTGCGGAAATATAGAAACGTGGGGATGTATATTTATGTCATTAAACCCTCAGCTTAAAATGTTGTGCAAATGTGGACTTGCTCAATGAAAAACGCAATACTTCTCAAGAGTGAGTTGACCATGCAGTTTTTGCATTACCCTCCAGCTGTCACAGCAGATTTAAGTGGTTGTTTGATAACTGATCATAGGCATATGATATGTACTGTACTTTGTGTTTGTTTTATTTTTTCTTCCACTGTCAATCTTTGACTTTACGCTGTGTGGCTTTACTTATCGTATCAGAATTGCTAACCACATGGTTCATTTCACAAGTTTTACAGATGTACTGTACATGACACACGCCTGCAAACAGAATGATCTGACTATGATCCGTGTCCATTTGTGATTGCTAAGGAACATGCGTACAGTGTAGTAATAAGGATAATATTTCATTTCTGAGCACATTCATGTAAGTTCTTTTGTGATATTTTTCATGCCCCAGCGGGTCCAAAATTAAATAAAGTAAACTGATGCCAACATTGTGTACAGGGTGCTATGCAGCAATCAGTTGTGACATGATAGCCTGCACCATGTTGAGTTTTTGGAGAGCAGCAATGGTATTGCTTGGATTACGGGCCAGCATGGTGCAGACTCTGTTGTAGACACTTTGCCAGCGTTATATGGTCGATTTTGTATCAAGAGCAGTACAGGTATTGTTTGGTGTGGATGCCTATATTATGCAGACTAGGTGACACAGTGCATTGTACCCTTGTTATTCAGTTGTTATGGTATTTTGTGTTGACATCAGCATTGTGCAGTGCAAATTATGGGGCTTGAGACTGCATTTCACTTTGTTGTGCTGCAATTGGACACAGTGTGGTACTGGTAACAGTATTGTTTGATTTTCATGCCAACATTGTGCACAGTATCTGTGTAATGTAGTTTGGTACTGCATTTCACTGTTATTATGTTGTGGGATGTGCAATGTTGAATTATATCAGGACTACAGTGATGGTACATGGTCTCTCTCTCTCTCCCCCTCCCTCTCCCTCTCTCTATATAGTATATGAGCAAAATAATATATGTAGTGGAAGGCTCTAAATGATAAGTCTGTCATTCCTTCTCTCCTATCCCCCTTCTTTTATATACTGTGCAGTTGGCTCCCAAATAAATACCTCATGAGCAAGTGGTTGCCGGTGTCGGTCTCCGTTGGCATGCATACAACTAAAAATGACATCAGCTCCACTTTTCTCCCAAATAGCTTGTATACAGTCAGCACTTTGTCAATGTAAATGTGAATAATGTTACATGTAGTTGAAATATGTTCTGCAGTAAAGCTGTATTTTGAGGGGGAGCTGGGTGGCTCGGTGGTAGTGTAGTGTTTTTGTTTCCTTATAATTTGTAACCAAAAACTGCTGGGAAACTGAGATTCAGCTAGAGAGATAGGTACATCCACTACCAATCTGTTTACAAACATCTTTCAACCAGAGATGTTCATCGACCTGCTTTCACGGAGACACCAAAGGAGCATGTAGCATTTCTTGCAGCAGGTATATTAAAACAAATTCACATCAATTAATATTTGTAGATGATGCCAGTAAAAATTATAAAAAAAACTGTCTGTGACAACACTCTTTGGTGTGCTTTTTCATCAGTGAAGCTGTGAATGATTGAATGAATGTAAACATGCTCACACAATGCCTGGCTGAAAAAAATGAATGAACAAATGTACCGAGGTAACCAGTGTGCATTTTTATCCAAAACTGAATCCGGTTGTTTGGTTTATGGTTTAACATTCACATTACCACAGTGATGATAATCGCATATTTAAAAAATAAAAATAAAAAAATAATGCGTTAATTTTTTTTTTTTTTTTTTTTTTTTTTTTTTTTTTTTTTTTTTTTTTTTTTGCTTAGCGAAGTAGAAACTGTATGGGTTTCAAATGTGAGCAGGAAAAAAAATATATCGCCATCTACGGGACTCGAACCCTGGTCACTGCGTGGCAAAGAAAAGTACCTTACCACTGCACTAACTAAATTACTAAGAAACAGCTCGTGCATTTAATTACTTATAGATAAACGTTTTCATCCCGTATCTGCCGTTCTTGTTTGTTCCAGTTTACTGTCACAAATAGTAATCGAGGACTAGCAGTTTGGGCGTAGTTTGCAACAGTTTGGGCTTAGGTTTTCCCTTGTAAGTTTGAGAGATAGATAATATGAGACCCGTAAGACAATGAATTCAATAGAGCCGCATCCGTCATTAATTTACGCCATTTTTAATATCAAAATTTTGGCCCCCATTACACCCTCGTTATTTCCGAATCAACCCTTTGATTTTAAAAAGTGACGAGCATGACGGATGCGGCCTTATTGATCTGATTATCTTACGGGTCTCATATTATCTATCTCTCACCAAGGTCAAGGTCATCAAGATCAAGATCATGGATCAAGGTCATCAAGGTCACCAAGGGCAAGGTCAAAGATCAAGGTCATGGGTCAAGGTCATCAAGGTCACCAAGGGCAAGGTCAAAGATCATGGGTCAAGGTCATGGGTCAAGGTCATGTGTCAAGGTCACCAAGGTCATGGGTCAAGGTCATGGGCCAAGGTCATGGGTTAAGGTCATGGGCCAAGGTCATGGGTCAAGGTCACCAGGGTCAAGGTCAAAGGTCAAGGTCACCAAGGTCAATGGGTCAAGGTCATGGGTCAAGGTCATGGGTCAAGGTCACCAAGGTCATGGGTCAAGGTCATGGGTCAAGTCGTCGAGGTCATGGGTCAAGTCGTCGAGGTCTGGAACCAAATAATGGTAAAGTCCGACACCTCATGTCTAAGCTTGACCGGTTCTGAAAGACCTCTACCTCAATTCAGGTATGTTATGAATAGACTTGTTCTGAAAAAAAAATTCAAAGGGCCTACAATTATTCACATTTTTCATTTCTGACTAGCTTGCCTTTTGAAACTGAGATCAAAATCTTTTCAATCAGATCGGTATGCACCACACCTGACATGATATTCATAAAAAAATTTAATCTGGACATGATATGCAAGAAGGAATTTTTAATTTTTTCAATTATGCGTACACCCTTCAACAAATTCAAATTTTAATAAAGCAAGGGAAGTAACTTTTTTGTCTTGCTGAAATTTTTACAAAATTACTTCCCTTGTATAAACCTGTACTCAAAGGAAAAAGTAATCTGAAATAAGGGGTGATTCCTTCCTTTTTCTGGTGCTCAAGTCATGGTAAAATTATCAAGTTACTGTCTATGTTATGTCTGATGTTTCATTTAACTCTTACTTGATCAGGGTGTGTGATTTATAATTTACTGCAAAGCCAATAATCGTCAATAATGTGTCAGGTTTGTTTGCTTAAAAGGACAGGGTTATTGAACATGACACCACAATTGAAATCTGTGAAGCATGATATTAATAAGCCAACTGAGAGAGACATTGTTTGCTTTTTTTTGGAGGGGGGGTGGGGTGTATAACTATTGTCTCTGTCAACACCTAATCATTTACCTGATCAAGTGATGCCAAGTGAAACTTAATACTTATTAACAAGTTGCAACTAACTTTTAGGAACCTGCAGAGGTAACCTTTAAGTGTGTTGCCATAAGAACTTATTAATTACTTACCCTAAGTTCTTACAAGTACTTACCCTAAGTTCTTACAAGTACTTACCCTAAGTTCTTACAACAACTTGACTCAAGTCCCAAGACACTGAGACAGATTTATCAAGATACAAGGACAATAAAAAAACTTTTTTTTCTCAGTAATACTCAGGTGGTGGTGCTGATGGGGTTAAATAATCAGGCACAAGTGGTGTAAGTGGCATGGCATTTTTCTGTGAAGTGTATGACATTAATAAACGATTACCAAATCTGATTTTTATTTGTTTAAAAGAATGTGTAGTTTTTCTGTGGTTTCCTGTACCCCTATCCTTTTTCCCTCTGCTAAAAAACTGGCCTTCAGTTCTTCAACATTCACGGGAGACTGACTACGCATCTTATTCTGTATTTCAGACTTCTGTTTTTTGTAATTATTTAAATCATCTTGGACGCGCTTAAATTCTTCATCATCAATAAAATTATCATTCAATGCCTTACTGATAATAAGTTTCATACTGCTCAGCTTTGCACCAGCCAAAGTACTCAATGCTTCATGTTTCTGTAATTTTGTGTGAAACCTCTTGTTTAGGGCTTCCAAACCAAAGCAAGCCAGGCATGTAGCAACGCTAACACCCTCAACTGCTATTCCAGCCAAACTCCCAATTCCTGTGGCGAACAGAACAATACCCCCCACAGAACATGAAGCTGAAACTGCACCAATAGCCATAGAAGTATTTTGAACAGAATTAAATACTGACTTATACCTCCTTTTGCACCGTGAGTACTTAGCCTCCTCACTCTCCAAATATTTCAAAGCTTCTGTAATATTATTTAATCTGAATGCATCTGCCTGTAATGTTTTATCTGATGCAATTGGCATATGTGGATCAGGCGCAAGTGTTGTTTTAGTCATCACATTTGTTTCAGTCGGATCAAGCGTTGGTAGTTGCGGATAGAAGTTTACCATTTTTTTTTATTCACAAATATTTTTTTTTATTTAATCAGCAATTACATTTTGCAACTCTTCAAAAGTATACAATTTGCTGGCATAATAAAATGCAACAAGATCAATGTGTTCAAGGTTTATGTAAGTTAGACGAACAAAAGTTGTTTTGTCGACCACCACCTTGACAGCTGGAACACTGCTCGAAACATTAATAACATCATTATTTTTTGTAATAGCAATAAAAACATTTGATGATTCTGTTACTGTTTCATCCCATGTAAGTTTAATCCCCTGTGCAATTTGAGCCTCTTTAGCAGTAGCAACAGATTTCATGATAATTTCAAATACTATTGTCGCTTCTCTAGCCACGACTAAGCTTGCTGGCATAAACACAACAGAAGTATCTGATCTACCCTTTCTAGTTGTAAGAAGATACCGCCGGCTCTCATAATTTTCAACTTTCAGTTTTTCTCTGCTATTGTTGTCTGGGGCAAAGCTTGGAACAAGACTTACAATAAGCGGCCCAGAATTAACAACCTTCCTAAACACTAAGGCACCTTCGTCATCAGTGTATACATAAGGACTAATAAATTCCAACTTTATGTCCCAGTCAATTGTGGGTGGTGGAACAGGCACAGGTGAAACCACCCACTTATTTCCCACATGTATTAAGTTGTAGGGCGAATTATTTACAGGTGGAGTAGGTACAGTAACATCACGTAGCTGTCCAAGTTTAGGAATCTGTTTTTCACCATCTTTCATGTCAACAATTACTTTCCTCTTGTACATGCCATTTGAATCAAGTTCAAAACCATATATTTCTCCAACATCCCCTTCCTTCTCAAAATCCTGTACGTCTGCCAAATCTTTCAACTCTGTTACTGGACACGCAACTGGTATGATTCTCAACTTTGGACCACCACTCATTTTTTATAAACAAAAATAAAATTATTTAATTTCCAACACAACACTAAAATCATGCATAAGAACTGGTTTGTCATCCTGATTAGTTACAGATATACTCAGTGACTCAAAGAAACTGGAACCTAATTTCTTAAACTGCAAATTAGGAAATCTAACAACTACACTTTCACAATACGGAGCAGTTCCAGTTGGTAAACATCTCAACAAAGTTGAAGGCTTTCCATTGTGAACATTCTCAGATGTGTTTAGTTCTTTCAAATAAACATTTAGCACTGTGTGTACTGACAAATTGACAGGGCGTTTTCCAGTTATTTTAAGTCTTTTTGTCTTCATTGTTATAATACCAGACATAGCTTCACCTAAATCATCTGATCTATACCAATCTTCGTCAATATAAAATCCAAGTAAATATGCAAATCTATCTGAGATCCTTAACCAATTTTGTGTGGGAAATTCTAATGTAACAAGTAGGTTAGCTGGATTTAAAGTTGCTTTAATTTTAAAATTACTTTGAAACCATTCAGCTATAGTACAAAAGTCATAATACCCGGGTGGTAAAGCTTCAGTCTTACCATCAAAAATTACTTTATTATATATATCATCTTCTACATTAAACCATTTTACTGTGTAGAACAATTCATGGATAGCTGCAGCCTTGCTACCACCCCGATTATCAATCCCATTAGTTAACCACACTGGTTTGCTTGTGTCAAGATTTGTTAAGGTAATAAACATTTTTATTATCTCATATAAAAAAGGATGGAATTTAAATCACCAACCATTACCACAACAAACGCATTTCAATTTAATATAGATGCCAAATATAATGTCGCACCTACTTATGAACAGAAAATAATTCAACTAAATCAGCTTGACATAGCTGTGTCTGACGCAAGCGTACAAGACCTATTTCAAGTCAAAGTACCGAATCCGTTTGACCATTACCTAAACCCTCCAATAACAGATGACTCTACTGCAAGAAAGTGGTCTTTAAGTCCACTACAGATGTTTCAAAACCAACTCAACTTTGCAATACTATGTTCAACTACAGGCTGTGGTGTTTCATTCACAGATCATTTGAATCACTCAAACAAACTGATTAGGTCTGTGTATCATTTCCATGTTTATTACCAGCTTAGACGTATACTGTCAGAACTTCATACACCACTGCCCACTGAATCCAGTTTCAACAGGTTTAATAACCCTATGGATATGAAAGCATTTGAACGCATCTGTAATGAGTTTAATATCAGTACAAAGTATGACTTCACACAAAAACTTGATGATCACCATGGCATGGGTACATTGTATTACGCTTTGAGTCACAGACAATACCCTCAAGATTATTACCCTGGTTACACTTCATTCTCATCAAAATCTGAAGTCTGGATAGGATCAATAGAGCAAAAGCAGTCTAATGTGTGGACCACATTTATTTTAGATAAATCTGACGGGTTTACTCAAGCGGGAGTCGAGCGCGTCAATGAGTCTATCAGAACATATGTCTGGTGTATACTAGGAGCACAATCACTAACAAAATCAAACATTTTGAATGGAAGTGGCAAATTTGAAGCACAAAAACAGTTTCTGGCAAATCTAGAAGATTCAATCAATTCAACAGTAGATCTCCCATCAAGCATACAGCGCTATCAAGACGTTCTCAGATATGCCAGATCAAAAGTTGACTTCGTAGTTGGCATCGGGTTATACATGTTACCATCTGACCTTCAACTCCAAATGGGTACAATAACAAATTATAATAATGAAATCATTGTTGCAGGTGTTGGTCAAAAACTAGGTTTCAATCAATCTGTAAACTTAGGAGGAACAACCACACATGTTCAGTCATTAAAATCATTACAGACGGTAACACCCCCGGCCCCGGCCCCGGCCCCAACACCGGCACTCATACAACCAGTACAGTCAACACCAACCCCTGACACACATGAGTCAGAAAGAACTGCATT
Organism: Semisulcospira habei; assembly: GCA_036245525.1. Lineage (NCBI taxonomy): Eukaryota > Metazoa > Mollusca > Gastropoda > Semisulcospiridae > Semisulcospira > Semisulcospira habei. The sequence continues at coordinate 8,046,787 of BTPG01000003.1, forward strand.
GGTAATAGGTCTAACAGGGTTAGGGGTTTTACTTCTTTATCTGTTTCATTAAATAACCCACCATCAACCCCCCTACTGTAACCAAAAAGACCCACACATGTTCTGCCATAAACCCAACTACCTTTGCTGTAGTACTAATCAGCCAACTGACAACAGTGCCTATAATGCCAGGCAAAGCGTCCACTGCTTTCAGAGCCAATTTCTTAAGCAAGTCTGAAATGTGAGACAGTTGTTTCTTTACCCATGACTGTAAATCTTTTGGATCTGTGGGAGCCGGTGGGCCCGGGGTTGGTGTTGCTGGTGCCGGGGGTGCTCCACCACCACTGCCGGAGACAGCTAATACAACAGTACTGATAATAAATCCCAGAGCTGTAATTAAACTAGCAATTGTGATACCCTGTTCTCTGAAAAGTGTTTTTAGTCTCTCAGCCAGAGTAGTGTCTTCGTGAAGTATTTTCTGAATAGTTTCTCTAATTCTGTTGACCTGTGATTTTAGTTTTTGTCTTCCAATACTAATTGTTTCTAACCGTCCTGATCTTTCTATCTGCAAATCATTTAATCTATGTTGAATTCTTTCTTTCATTTCTGTGTCAAGATTTCCATTGTCTGCGGTAGCCAGTTTCTCTTTTTCACGTTCTATGTGTTTATCAAGCTCTCCCAGTTTGGCAAGATTATTAACCATCTCACCTCTTATCGTCTGCAGTGATTTATCCAATCCCATAATCTCCCTCATTGACAAAGGTGGATCATCTATTGTTTTCATAGCATCATTTAATTGACCTTCAGTAAATGAAGTTTCTTGTATCACAGTGTTTGCTATTTCTGGTAGGCTTGTTACTGGTGCCATTTCAATCTCTTGCCCCGTTGGCAACTTTGTTTGCGTGTCATGAAGCACACTAGCCAGTCTTGGCGTGACAGGAGACCCACCAATACCCAGTTGACGCAAGGCACCAACACCACCTTCATTTTTTATTGTACTTAAAGCCCTAAACCTACTAGGGTCTTTTTTGTTAGTCAATAGTACTTTTCCTTTGTCAACAGTATTTAAATATAAATGACCCTTGCCATCAAGTTCAAACTGATTAGGATCTACGTTGTCTGGGCGGCCACCAACATGATCATAAAATGAGTTCACTTTGGTTTCTAAAAGTTCGTGACGTAAACTGTAAATATTTCTTGTACCAGTCATATCTGACATATCTGTTGTATTACCAAAATCATACGTGTCATCCATTTTAAAATCTTCATGATTAAATCCTCCTGCTGCCATTGTTTTATTAATTTATTATTTTTTATTGTGCATAATAAAAATGACACAGTCTTACGGATCAAAGTTAGACCCATACAGAAAACTACGTGAGCCCCTGGGTGTTAAGGGCATAAGACAATCAATCGTCATCACAAACAATCCAAGTACCATAGACCAGAACCAAACACTTACAGTCAAGTTTCCAAACCTAGGTCCCAGTGACGTTATTGTTCCTGGCACTGCACGCCTTGCATTTAATATTGAACTATCATCAGACGCAGACGTAAACAGAACACTGGTTGACAATCTTGGCAGAGCAATTGTTAGAACTATTAAAGTAAAACTTGAAGGACAGGAAGTGTTTAGTCTTGATGACTCAGATGTATTCTACTGTTACAAAGACCTTTGGCTAACAAGAGAAGAACGAGAAGAC